>CM046469.1:47470967-48070967 GCA_025506415.1 Flaveria robusta
TCAATGAGCCTCCGATCGGGTATGGTTGCTATTTATTATCGTACTGCATTTCGTTGGTTTGTTTACTTTCGTTTCGATTGCTGTTAGTAGTTCGATTTGGATGTCGATGTGTTATATATGCTGTTTGTCGTGGTTGATGTAGGCATTTCTGGTTTATCATGAGTAAATGATTCTAGGCTTGCGTTTTGGCGTTAAGTGATTGAAGCGATTGTGTGAAGTGTTGTGCTCCATTGTTGTATTTTCGTGCGTTTTGGTTCTGTGTTCTGATTCATTTTCGATTGCTGTTAGTAGTTAAATTGGATGTTAGTGTGTTTTATATGCTGTTTAATTGTATGCATTTTTGTTTTATCATGGAGCAGCGTTTTCCATAGATAACCTAAGGCTAGGGTTAATAGCATCATAATCAATTGTGACTTGAGGAAATTGCTATTCGTGCATTTCTGTTTTAAATCGGTTGAATGTATAACGCAGGCCTAAGAAAATACAATTGAAGGTTAATTACCATACATTGTAGTTTGGTTGGAGTTCTTTAATTGCTTACAATTACTTTCCAACTTCCAAGGTTATGGTTGATGATTGAAATATCATGTACAGTGGTTCTCACTAACGATTATGGTATTATTTAATGAGCTGCTTTCCTCTTTTTATGATTATCATGTGCAATTTTTTGTAAGATAAGATTTTCTGGGTATGATTGATTGATGTGCATTTTTGTAAGGGTTTCTCATTGTAGACCTAAACATCAAAGGCATGGGAACAGTTTCAATTTCATTCTTCTTTCTAACTTTCTCATCAAGCAAACACTAGCAAGGTTCTATTAGTTGATATTTCTTTCTTTAATGATAATAATTTCTATTAGTTGATATTTCTGATAAAAGCGTTTGCCAGAGTAGTTTTTCGCTAAATTACTTAACTGTCCTACTATATTTTCCAGCGGATTAACTGGTTGTAGATCTGGTCCTTTTTCTTTGAGTAATCTGAAGTCAGATATTTTAAGTATTAAATACTATCTTTTACTCTAACTATATGTAAATAAAAGTTTGTATACTTTTTATTGTTGATCTAGATTAATAAAAGAGGCGAGTCATAGATGAAAAAATCAAGCGACTTGACGGGGAGCTTGCAAAATATAAAGAGCAGATCAAAAGAACCCGCCCTGGTCCAGCTCAAGAAGCTGTGAAAGCTCGTGCAATGAGAGTTCTCAAGCAGAAAGAATGTAAGTTAATAAGAATATATATATTTTGAAGAATTTAAGCATAAGAAGCCAAATACCGCATATGTAATTTGATGACATTGGAAAGTTGTATTTAAAGAAAGCTTGAAAATTAGAGGATGCTGATTATTTAATTTAATTAAGATGTTCGTATAGCATATATGAATATTGCTGTAATCCCAAACCTTTAATGGTGATAACAACCTTTAATCACTTTCGCCAGGTATGAAGGACAACGTGACATGCTGTACAACCAAACTTTCATCTAGATCAAGTTGCATTCGCTTCAGGGGCATAAAAGATGCTCAACAAACAGTATGTTTCATGATTATTGAGTGGTTGTTTGTAACTATCACTGGAATTTGTTCTTTTAATCTTGCTTTTCATAATTAGAGGTGTTTGGATGTGTGTTTTGTTGTTGTTTTTAATTATTATTTTTGAGATTTAAGGTCTTTAATATCAGTTGATGTTTGATAAGGTGAACATAATATATTAAAAAATGTTCGCTTTGATCATTATCTATTAGTTTCTTGAATAACCAAGGTTACTACTTCAACACAACATATGCACGTCCAAACACCATCTCTTTCAACACGTTTATCATAGCCAATTGTGTTTATAGATATCACATGCTTGGTTTCAAAATTCACATCATCTTATTTATCTTTGTCTTTTTGTTTGATTATACCATTACCATGGATAATTAGTTGTGTGTTTAAATATCCCTATCGTGAGTCCTAGCTCTTGAAATCATATCAGAGGGTCATATATTAACGTTATAAATACATAGGATTAGCTTAATTAAATTGATTGTTTTAGGGTTCCATATTTCATCTTATTGATTTTGTTGGTAGCGCCATGTGGGGAATAGTTCAAAGCATGCAGGGTGGAGCCCTTTTTGTCCTCTGGTTGGAAGTTGCTGCCTACCTCCATGAGGTACTGGACCCACATCTAATTCTAGGGTCCGGGGTTTCTCTAAAATATGTGTGTGAACAATAGCTTTGCAATTTAATATGTTTTGAGACAGATATCCTTAGTTTTAGTTAAGCAAACTTCAAATTCTTGATTTCTTGTCACTGATCAATTTTGGGTTTTTCAGATGTCAGCTCTCAAATCAGCAAACAAAGAGTTGAAAGGAATGATGAAGACTGTAAAGATTCAGGAAATTGATGTTAGTATATGGTCTTGTTTCTCTTCCTTTTGTAATTGTGTCACTAGTTGATTTCATATCTTCTAAGTGAAGATTTTGGACCATTTATCTATGAATGGATTCTTTTTGGTTATATTATATCTCAAATGGACCAAATAAGAAAAGTTTAGTTAAAAGGGGAGCAGGTCGAGTAGGTTGGAAGTCACCTAAACTTTATTTTAAATGCATACAACTCCTAAATTGTGTTCATTCAAAGATTTAGTTTATTGTAATAGTATTCTTTTGCAATCATAATTAAACATTGTTAAAAAAAAGACATGAAAGTTGTGTTTTTACCACTACCAAAATCACCCTAATTTGACCTGAACATTTTTTGAACTGTTACCTGCCTGCCCATCTTACCACCTATATAGTCCATCATATGATATATGCTAATTTTAAACTTGGTGGTTATTCATGTGAAGAATTTGCAAGATGACATGATGGACTTGATGGAAGTTAGCAATGAAATACAGGAGTCTCTTGGTAGAAACTACAATGTGCCTGATGACATTGATGAAGAAGATCTCATGGGCGGTGAGTGTAAAATTTGCTATTATGTTTTTGCTGCAATATAATCATTCATTTTTTCATTTTATCTGTCAACTATTTGCATAGAAAATACGTGTACTTATTTATTATATGGATTTCGTCAAGGCAAAAACAAATAAAACTTATCAACCAAAATCAAAGCTTGTTATATTTCAAGTAACAATTACTAGTGGTCTACTGGTCTAGTGGGCAAAAATATGAATTTGGAGAACTTACAGAAACATATTCCCAAAATGATCTATGAGTATCATCTTTTAGTTGCCCTGTTGGTGATGGTCTTATTAGTTAATTGCTTTTATTCATGTATCAACTTTAAGTGTTTGATTCTTTATATATTACTAATTAACATAATTTGTGACACAAAATGCAGAACTTGATGCTCTTGAGGCAGATATGAGCCTAGAAACAGAAGGGGAAGGGGTGCCTTCATATCTTCAACCTGATAAGAACCTGATTATGATGATGAACTCAACTTGCCTTCTCTCCCACTGGCCATGCAATACCCGCCCGAAAAGTTAACAATCATGTGAGTTTTACATAAACCGTGGCAATTCAAAGACGTATATGTTGATAAACGGGTCAATTTAATTTCATTTTGTCACCACTGGTGACAGTTTTTCAAATCAAATTGTAACATCTTTTCTTTTTTTTTTTTAAACAAAATTCAAGAAAAGAGAAAAAGCGTTTGTGGGTCAACCTGACCCGTCCTGTTTTGGCTTGTTATCCGCCTGCTGATCATGGTCATTTACAGGTTGAAGATGAATTTGGTTTACCCCCAGTCCCTCGTGCATCTCTACGTGGTTAGGGGGGTTGTAGGTGCGAAACCGTTAGCTGGCGCAATGTGGTTGTTAATTTCTTAAGAACATTGTAACAGTAGTGTGCAGAAGACCATGATTACTTGTTGCATTAGTCTTCAATTAACCATTTATGAACAACCTTTGGTCATCACTGCCCCCATTATGCATAACTTTCATTTTAAATCTCTTTTTTAACTTTATATTTGCAAAAAGGGAAAATAATAATAAATTAAATTAGTTGCTGTGGTAATTGTGGTTGTTGCTTGCTAGAATTAGAAATTCTTGCATACGCTTCTGCAATTATATGCACAAAGGCCATGATCATTACAAGAAACTTTGCGGCCGGGGGTGGAAGAAGATCGACTAAATGAATGATAACTAGAAAAATCAAATTGAGTTAAACGAATTAGTTGAGAAACTTATGGTTTGGTGATAGTTATGGTTCGCGAGTACAAATGTGTATGGAACAAACCTAGCTGATATATTTTTTTGAAAGTGGGGTTGAGCCAATGTATTTAATGGTTTTGTAACATTCTAAATTTCACCGTTTGACATAACTTATATTGATGGGTAATTTATGTCAAAACATAAAAACAACTGAAAAATATATCGTGTCTAAGTTCATGTTATATTTTTAGGTTCATGTTTGGTTTGACCTGTCAATGCGTATATACAACTCATTTAACACACTTTTGATGTCATCTATTGTAGTTGAAAACTTATGTTTATAAAAATGATATTTTGTAACTTCAATAAGAGATGAGAAATCCCCTTTTCTATATTTGTTAAATTAACCGCCATCATGAACTTAATGATACTATAGCTACCATTGTGCCAGGAGCTTTATAATCCTTTCTGTGAATGCACATTAAACTTGTTCACATAACACAACAACAACAACGATAAAAAGTTTAATGGTTTTCATAAATTTTGCGAACCTTACAAATGTTAGCAAGTTTCACCAGCGAATTGCATACGCCAGCCATGGTGTCACTACCGCCAAAAAGTAGATATTTGGTTAACATAACAAATAAACTAAACATGACTTTTAACATATAAAACATTTAAACCCATACAATTTGAATTTGAAGATTAGATAACCCTACACTTAAATGTTTTCCTATGACGGTACAACTGCCATCAATTATCCACCTTCGGGTGCATGTTCTCATCAACCAACCCCATCTCTATAGCTGAGTTGCCCTTATCAACTGCTTGTTTCTCATCCTTGTCTCCCCTGTTATCTTTGTACATCGCGTATAGAATCAATTGTAGTGCACCCAATAAGCTTCCAAATCCGTTGCAAACCTTGAAATTGATTTCAAATCAATCAAATACAATAGAAAAGTAGGAGGGGTGTAATTAGTAATGCAGTGAAAGATGAAGGACTTACATAGAGAAAAGGGTCATTTCCAAGGAGACCAAATATAAACCAAGAAGTGCCACACAAGAAAACAATAGTGACAGAAAAAATGGCATAAATTCTACACTCTTGGTCCTTATCACTGTCCTCTGCAAATTACAAAGTCAACCAAAGTCAAACCTGAAACTAATATACACACACTAGTGTCTATATGTAAGAAATTTTTAATTATTTGATGTAAATTCTTTGGAATGTATAAATCTAAACAACATTTTACTTCTTTTCCTATCTATAAGTAAGATTGACTTCTAAGTGTCTATCTTATTTCGTGTATTTATTACTAGGTTACAATCCCGTGTAATACACGAAATAAATAAATTTACTGTTACATTATTAATAATATAAAAAGTTATGCCTTAAATATTATGTTTATACGGATTGAATAAACTCATGTATTACATATTTGAAAATTTGAAGTTAATATATTTAAAATTTTAATTATAGATAGTTATTAATTAATAAATAACTATTATATCATTTATAATTAAGAGGAGAGAGAAGCGGAAAAATCAAATTTTTAGATGCTTAGAATGATGACAAGTGTCCGGAGTTATTTTATTTATTAGTATAGATATGTATTCTTAAAAGATTGTCTGGTTGTAAATTTCAAGACACTTATGATGATACGTACGTATAAAGAGATTTTGAAACTTTTTAATGCATTTTATGGATATAAAAGTATAATTTCATTTGTTTTAAGAATATGTTACTTTTATTATTTTTTTCACGTAAGAGTGATGATTCGATTCGATTCGATTCAAACTTTAATCTTTTTGGCGGGATTCCAACAATCAACACCCCTGTTTCAAACATACTCTGTTTGTCCACAAACTAATAATTATACGAACTTACCACAATAGCCAGAGGCGAAGCATACATGATTACCGAAAACACCGCGGCGGCGAATCCACAGAACCATCGTCGGTTCTCTCCGGCGAGAGCGAAACAGAGACCAACGCCACCGTAGAAAACGCGACAACCACGAACACCACGAGCCCCAAACCTTGATCTTGTCCTTCTTAGACGCATACATTAGAAACAGCACCACATAAACCCCCTCGATCACGGCCCCGACCCCATTGATCACCACCACCAGCGTATTATTGTTCGATACAAAGGGTAGCCCGTACCACGAGGATAAGAGACAATTGAGCAGAGTCATCGCGTACGGGACACCGGAGAATTCTTGAGTCGATTTGTTGCTGATGATCCTCTGGAATGTGATCCTGCAAGTGAATTAGCAATCAGTCGGTTCAATTAAGGATCAATTAGTTCAATTATTTAAGGATTTGAATTGACAGATTGATGGGTTGAATGATCACGTGGGAGCGAGGAGAGGAAGAGGCCTGCGGCGTCCCCTGTTTTTGAAATTGAGATTGAAATTAGTGAAAAGGGGAGAAGGGTGTGATTATTATTATGGGGTTGAAGTGAAGAAGAAGAAGAAGGTACCGAAGATGCCGAAAATGGTGTGTAGGGTTGAGATTGCTGCCATTGTTGTGTGGATTGAAGAAGATGAAGTGCAGAGAGTGAAGATTGTTGTTTGGATGAAATGAAGGAAACGAAAGGTAACTTCTTTTGAACTGCGGTAAGAGAGAGAAATTGTAATTTTTAATATTCAATAATAATAGGGATTGCCGTTTAAAAAAAAGAAAAAAAAAGATAATAATAATAATAATAATAATAATATAATAATAATAATAATAATCATAATAATGATAATAATAATAATGATAATAATAATAATGATAATTAATAATGATAATAATAATAATAATAATAATAATAATAATAATAATAAGTATATTAATAGTACATGGATATGTAAATTTATTCGGTTACTAGGGCACTATCTTGTGTGTTACACGGCTTGTTGTTTTAATAAGATTTTTTTAGGAAATTTCACCTTTTATAACCTTTTATGAAGAAAAATTTTAAAATATTTTGTTTCAAAAAAGTTTAACGTTTTAAAAAATTTCATATTTTATAAATTTTTTTATTTTTAATAGAAAGATGTGATTTTTAATTTGCTTAATAAAATCTATTTTTAAAAAAATTGATTGATTTAAAAAAAGTGATGTTATATATACCCTAATTTTATTATTTTTACTTGTTATACACATCTCCTCAACTTTTAAATTACTTAACATTTTTCTTTAACTTATTTAAGCATCATCCCCTAGTAGAGGTGAACAAAAAAACCGGTTCGAGAACCGGTTTCACCAAAAAAAACCGAAACCGGTTTTTTGCCCATACCGGTTTGGAATAGGTTTGGCTTTTTCCGCGTTCAAACTGGTTCCTAAACCGGTCCGGTTTCAAACCGGTATCAAAACCGATTTATAAACGGTTCTTAACCCGGTTCACAACCGGTACACAACCGGTTTTTTAAAAATAGCCATTGGGTAACGGCTATATAGCCTTTTTTGGCCGTTGGAGCCTCTTTTTGACCCTTTTTTGTTGGTTTTTTTACCATTATACCCCCAATAGGTTAGTATATATTTGTAGTGTATGTTTTGGTTGAATCACAACAACTTAAAACGCTCTCAACTCTAAAAAATCGCAAAAAACGCTCAATTCTTTCATTCTACAAAAAACTCTCTCAAATGGCTTCATCTAGTGCTCAATCATCCGTTGGTTGTGATGCATCTTCAAGCAATGTGTGGTAGCAATCCTTCCTACTAATGGGAACCGCGAAGTATGGTGCAATTACGATTTATGTCAAATGGCTACCGGTCCGAACAAAGCTCGTTGCAAGTTTTGTCATAAGTTTTTCAAAAAATGCAAACATAACTTTGAGAAACCATATTGAGCTTAAATATTGCAAGGCGTTGAAAGGTCAACCGTCTCAAGGTCAAGCTTCAATGACCAACGAAGGAAATGTTTGGGCTTATAACGTTGATGCGGATCGGGAGCAAATGGCACAGTTTGTAATTCAAAAGCTTGCCATTCAAACATTTCAACAACGAACGTTTGACTCTACTCATTCAACAAACTCTCCAACCACGTTACACAATGTAAGTCGTGCTACTCTTCGAAGAGATTGTTTAAAAATGTGGAAAAAACAAAAATGAATTAATATCTTATTTTGAAAATTTACAAACTGGTGTTAACTTAACTAGTGATGTTTGGTCGACTCCTCACGGTTCACCAGACTCGTACATTTGTGTCACCGCCCATTGGGTTGAACCCGATTCATGGCAAATGATGAAACGTACGATTGCGTTTGAATTGTGTGATTATCCTCACACCGGCCAAAATATTTTTTATCTTATTGATAAAGTTATTAAAACGTATAAATTAGAAAACAAAATATTTTCTATATCTGTTGATAATACGTCAAATAACACACTTGCGATAGATCATTTAAAATTAAAATATAACCAATGTGTGACGGTGTTTTTTTCCATAGTCGATGTGTTGCACACATCATAAACTTAACCGTTCAAGACGGTTTAAGAACCATTGAAACAGTGAAAGATAGTTTTAAAAGAATGTTACGTGATATTTTTAGCAATAACCAAAGATATAGTAAATATCGTAAGTTTTGTAAAGACGCAAATTCCAAATGTTTAGGTCCGAATTGGGACGTACCTACACGATGGAATTCCACTTGTAACATGTTTGAAAAGGCAATTGAACAAAAAGAAAGTTTAATAGCCTTTCATAATAGTTTGGTAAGTCGTGGAAAGGCAAATACTTACCATCCATCGGGTTGGTCCATTATTGAAGAAATAAACAAAATGCTTCAAATTTTTAAAAATGCAACTACATGTCTTTCTGGAGTTTATTATCCAACGAGTTCGTTAGTACTTCACCAAATTTACTTAATGACTTCAAAATTAAACGAGATGTCGTTTAGGGGTAGATCTTATTCGGATATGGTACCCCCAATGAAAGAAAAACTTAAAAAGTATTTTAAAAATGCCTCCGGTTATTACATGTGCCGCTGCATTAAACCCTTGTTTAAATTTGTCGGGGTTAAAACTTTACTTGATAAAATTACTTCTAATTTGGATTTAGAAGATGAAAACCCCTTTTATGCTCAAACTTTAAAAGCTACTTTTAATCAATATTTAGAAAAAGTTTTGATGTTTATTTATTAAAATATGATGAAACATCACATATCCATGACTATGAGTCATTGAGACATGCGGCACATGCCGAAAGTTCAAATGATCCAATGTTTGCTTTATATAATACTTTAAGGGATGAATGTAATAAACGTCAACGTGGTAACACTCCAAGTAGTGAACTCGGGAGGTATGGTGGAACCAACTTCTTATCTACCATGAGTCCACAAGATTTTAAAAATTTTGACTTGTTGGCTTGATGGAAAGGTAAGGAAGATCAATTTTCCATCCTATCCACCATGGCCCGAGATTTACTAACCGTCCAAGCTTCCACGGTAGCTTCGGAATCTGCTTTTTCTGTAGTGGCAGGGTTATATCGATAAGACCAACTCGACTCACTCCACAAGCGGTTGAAATGTCGATTTGCTTGAAGGATTTTTTGGATGCCGCGGAAAGAGTACAAGACAAATGCTCACACGAAGGAGAATTGGAATACGAAGCAGAATTATACGAGGACGAGGTCGAGAGCAGATTGACGCCCGGAATGACAGATGATGAAGCGGCTTTTGAAGAGTACCTTTGTAACAGCTCCGGTTCTGGTGGCGAAGAATAAACGTACAAGTATGCAACGAACGAACGGAGAACGACCAGTCGTTGTTTAGTTTTTGTAAAACTATTATTTAATCTTCAATGTTGTTTAAATTGTTTTGTTTTTATATCATATATCTCTTTTATTATTTTCTCACTTTCATTATATAATAATTTAACTATTTAAAATAAAATAATATTATTATTATATTAATAACAAAATTAATAACAATAATAATCAGTTATAAATATAATATATAAATAACAACATTAATAAAAAAATTTCAATTAATATAAAATAATTATATATTTTAACAAAAATTTAAATTTTCTTTAAATTTGCTTTTAATTTTTTATATAAATATTATATATAAATAACCAAAATTTTCTTTAAATTTTTTTATCATGGAATAATAAAAAAAATAAAATAATAAAAAATATATATATAAACCGAACCGGTTTGGGCCCGAACCGGTTTCTAAACCGGTCCAAATCGGTTTGGCCGGTTTGAAATTTCGGGGGTGAAACCGGTTTGTAACCCGAACCGGTTTGGGTCCAAACCGGTTTGGCAAAAAAACCGGTTTGTACGCCACTATCCCCTAGTATGTTAAATAAAAAATTTTCATGGTGCTTTTAGTTCATGATACATATATGAGTTTGTGTTTAATAACTAATATTTTAGATATATATTGAACTAGGTTAAAAACCCATGTATTACATGGGTGGAATGAATTTAACATGTTAAAACCATTATTATTTTTTTAAATGTTTTCTATCTTACATATCATTAGCTATTGGTGAAATAAAAAATAATTATCTAAAAAATTATAAAAAATAATAAAAATTAGAAGTTTTAATATTATATTTAAGATAAGATGTAATATAAATCATATAGTTTATTATGTTTTAATAATTATTAGAATGAAAAATTTATAATTTAAATATTTGATTGTTTAGTTTACATATTTATAATATTCTTATTTAATAGGATAGATAGGCGGTAAATATAATTTTAGTGTTAACCAGAAGTTGACAAGTGTCAATCTTAAACATTCTTTTATTGTAATAGATAGATGTGGACATTATGTATTTATAAATTATATAGATTTTAGTTATATTTCTTTCTCTAATTTTCTTGCACGTAAATTTTAAAAGTTTGGCTGAAAATAAAATAATATCGTTAGTCCAACCACATCTTAATTCAAGCCTTATATTTTAATGTATATATAACCGTTTAATGTTTTTATTTAATTTTTACTGAAAGTTCGTTTAAAATTTTTTATTTATAACTTTACTAAAACATCTTTAACCAATAATAATGATAGAGAATACAAGACCAAAGAGAGCAATTTACGTTTGCAAAGTACGTATACGTTTTTAACAAGCATATATGTTTCCAATTTCTTTTTATTAAAAATAAGCCTTTTTATTTACTTTTTGAAAATCTTTTTAATCTTTTTACATAGGATATGACAAGTAAGAGCATTCACAGTGGATTTCTTATATTTATCCATATAAGAGCATTCACAGTGGATTTCTTATCTTTATTAATATAATTACACTCAAATCATTAAATTTTCTGTTTTCTTTTCATTTAAATAATACTTTTTATACCTTTATCATTATTTTTTTCTCTCTCCTCCACTCACAACCATTTTCAAAAATATTAAAAAATTATAGGGATTGAACAATGATTCTTCAAATATACCAATCCACAATAACATTTTCTCTCTCCTTCACTCACAACCACTCAAAATCATTCCATATTATATCAAACACACTCACATATTTTAGAGATTCCACTGTGAATGCTCTAATTACACTAAAAAAATCACTAACTTTTCTCTCTTCTTTTCGATTAAATAATATTTTTATACCCTTATCGCTACTTTTTTCTCTCTCCTTCACTTACAACCACTTTCAAAAATATTTAAAAATTTATAGGGATTGAACAATGATTCTTCAAATATACCAATCAACAATAATATTTTCTTTCTACTTCACTCACAACCACTCAAAACAATTTCATATAATACATCAAACACACTCATATATTTTTAAGGATTCTACTGTGAATGCTTTAAGAGTGGATGTATATATATATATATTTTTATTTAAAAAGTGAATATGAAATTTTTGTAAAGTTATTCTTAGAGGTGAGATATGACAAATAAGAGAGCGTATGTATAATCCAACCCTTAAAAAATCTAGACGAAAGAGAAATGTGATAATTAATTAAATTGATATTTAATAAGAGAGAGAAAACAATATGAATGTTTAAATGACTATAATACTTTTTAAAAGAAAATAACATGAATATATCTACAAAGATGACTTAATTTAAGTCGGTAGTTGTAAGCTTTGCTTCATCAGTAAGGATGTATTTGCGACTATGAATTAGTTAATTTTTTCGGTGCTCGGATGGTTTTTTTAATTTTGGATGCTTGAATTTTTGATTCGGATCGAGTCACATAAATGATAATAGTTTGTCGTTGCAAAGAGCACAATGATGTTTTTGAGGTGGTCATGGTCACTGGAAGGTAATGTATCGTTAGATAAGTGTTACAAGGAATAAATGAATTACTTAATTGAATTTGACCCATTTGATACTATTTCTTAGTTTTTACTTTTATTTGAATGGCAAATGAATAAAACACGACTATCTGGGGTACCCAATGACGAAAATACACCTCATACGTTCGCGAGCACAGGCAGAGCTAGATAGTCCAAGCTCAAAACCACCAACATTTTTGCCGGTAGGACTCGAACTCACAACTTTTCCTAGAGGAAGTCATGAGGCTACATCTCAACCAAATGACTGGTGGTATTTCTTTTTTACTTTGTATTTTAAAATGCATCATGGATAAAAAAATCTTGATGGTCGATCGAAAACCATAATATACGTTACATATAGAAATGAAAGAGACTCAAGTGAGTTTAACCCTGCACCCTTAATACTAGTCTATGCTATAATGTATTTCTTGGTAAGTGAAAAGTAATTAATTTAATTTAATGATTGTGAGATTTGATAACAAGCTTACTTTAACATGTCAAATGTTTTTTTAAGATCGGATCCACTTAGCTTATGTTATATTGTTTGGAGTTGCTGGTGAATCCTTTGAGAGAGCCATACGATTGAGTTCAAATTAGTTAGAGAACTAAGACTTTGTTGTTCCGAGGGTCAGGTACAAGGAGGAAGACCATACGATTGAGTTCAAATTGGTTTGTCGATTGGATATTTGATGCCGGTGATATAAGAGGTCAAGTACATTAGTGTTGTATAGCAGCGCACGGGATAAAATGGATGACCCTTCTGCAACCGAGGGCGCGCACATGGCCTCAATTGACAACCTTGCCAGCAGCCTCTGGTTAAGTGGTTGTTGATAAGTAGTTAATGTACAAATATGCATGTCTTACCTCTTTAAGGGTTAATCACAATCTTTATTTATACTTGCTGCACATAAAATAGTAATTTTACTATATTTCATGGTGTAATTCTAACACATAAAACCTCTTAATTATTTTATAAAAAGATATCATTAGAATGATATAGCTTTTACAGTCATTTTACACCAAAGCAGCTAGAGTTCACAAATTAGATTGTTATGAATGAATGTAATGGTCAAAGGAAATTCATTTTTGAATGAACTAGAGTATATTGATAGCAAACCATTTGGGGGAGATCATCAAAATCCATCTCTCTTTTTTTTTTTTTTTAAATACCGTCATATAACAAAAGATTCATTGATACAACTCACCATAGAAAACTACTAGAAATAATTGCACTTGTTTGACGGTCGAGATGATAGATAACCCGAATCAACATATTAAAAAGTGACAGTTTTGACAAGGGGGTGGGGCCAAGGATTGGACCTTTTAATTAAAAAAAAACATGTCATTTGTATATCAATATCTATATCAATATTTAAAATGTAAAAGGTTATGATGAAGTGACAATATTTTTTTGGTGTTTTTGGGTCTCCAGAAGGGGGTTACGACGCAACTTGTTGCTCGTTTATCTGTCATTATATTATAAACGTTTATTTACAGTGAATGAGAGTCATTTATCAAAAAGAAAAAAAAATAAGTGTTTTTCTGATATGACAGTTATTTTTATGTGTTTTTTTGTTCATAAATTGGTGATGCTTTAAAAGAAATCAAATAAAAAACGAAATTATCACATGGGCCCAATCGTCCTAAATATATTCAAATGTCTACAAACTTATGGACTCGCCATCAATGTAATTAAAACGTAAATAAAAAAAGGACATATGTTGCCTTTTCCATGGGTTGGAGGGGGTAGTTTAAGCATGAAAGAACTTATAGAATCACGATCACAATCAAGAAAAATATCATGAACGTCGATGAAATTAAGACGGGTTTCGCCTTTTGTCCACAATGTTGATCTTGATTTACTATAAAATTAGAAAGTTGCTTTTTTGGAAGTAATTGTGGTTGCAAGTGCATCCCTATTGGCAAATCTTTGCATCAATATTGCTCCTGAGTCCACATTTTGAGCTATAGCCACACCCAAACCTTTTTCATCCCATTTATCTGAAATTTGTTCTTTAAAACTTTAATAAATACCAAGCAAAGGCAGCTATCAAGATCATACCAATTACCTGAATGAAAACTATTTTACTTATGCAGCTGTTAAGATCTTAACGCTAGGTAATTGAAGTTCTTTTTCTTATCTGGTTATTGCCTAAGGTGTTACAATCATCTTTTTTTTTTTTTGGACTCATCGTACTCGATGAAATTTGCCCCATCATCCCTTCCATAGATGTTGCCTAACGTGTTCCTCTGAATACCCCTAGAACTTACCATCTTCCACGCTATGTGTAAGATGCTATGACAAATATGAAATCTAAACACGAATTTGCTTAAACCCCAAGATTAAAAAGTTTTTTTTTCCTCAAATAGGGTCAAAAGAAACCCATAGACCATATTACTCTCTTCAACATTAAGATGTAGCATAATACATAATAGAGTTGAATACAATTTGCAGAATAAGTTCAACTCATACTTAAAAACACAAATTAATAAAAGTGTAACATAAAAATATAAAAAAAAAATATATTCAAAGTTTAAATGCTTCCTTGAACTTGATACTGAAACTATTGTCTAGGCTCTTTTTTTGTGCTGAACCTGTACGTCCTTGCATCATGGCCACAAACTCATTGTAGTCGATGCGCCCATCCTGAAAAATCAAATATTTTTATTCAAAAAATAAAAATCTAAGAACATGAAAACGAATAAAATATTCAAGAATATCTAGAGGTGTTCACAGTCTGATTTGGCTGGGTTTTGAAGAATTCTAGGCCGAGCTAGTTTCAAGAAATGACAAGCCAAACTGGCCGGATTTAGTTAGTCGAGCAGATCGATCGATTTTACCAGGTGGCTTAACGGATTTGGTTTTGGCAGCTTGGCAGTTTTGTACTAATTTTTTAAATCATTAGTTTGTATAATAAAATTAAAATGATAAGGATGATTTATAATTACAACACATATAAATAACTACATGTTCTGAAAATAACAAGAAATAACAAAGGTCAAACGGCCGGGTAATTTCCGCAGAGCCAGTTTAGTGGTTTAAATTAGTAGTTTGGCGGTTTAAAACGGTTTTACAACAGCCCTAATTTAAATTACATTTATAAGTCAACATAAGCCTGGAGTAATTCCTTTGTTCTCTAATACAGTTTGTTTTACATTTATATTATGGTTGCTACAAAAAGGATGTCATATTCTGTTAAAATGCTACCATTTACTAGTGACAAGTATACCCTTGATAAAAATCAAGGTGTGTATGTTCGGGTGGGGTCGGGTCAAACAGGTCTGTTGACTGGCAGAACACTTTCTTTGTCAACCCTTTAATAAGTAAACGGGTCGAAATCACTACGTCTATGTAAGACCATAGAAACTCCATCACAAAAAGTTGGAATTTATGTAGAACTTACATTATCTTGGTCGACATCTTGAAGTAATTCTTCAAAGCGCGCATCTATTCCGAATTCATCACATGCTTGTTGAAGTTCATCAGCGGTTATATAACCGCTTCCATCTTTGTCAAAGTATGAAAAGGCAGCAAATAAATGATCTTCTCTCTCAATTTTATTCAGATGCAATGTTGCAGCAACAAATTCACCATAATCAATTGTTCCACTGTTATCGACGTCTGCCTGAATTAAGATATCATGCACTGAATTAGAAGTTCTAACATCAAAGATTAAATGTTTGACTATTGAAGTCAAACCAAACTGCTTTTCGTCAACACGTAAAATATGGTTTACTTGACACTTTTACACAAGATTAATAATCATGATAACAAATATAAGAATTACCTCATACAACACAGTTGAAGTACAAAAGGTTCAAAATTTTATAAAAAAATCAGTCAGGAAAATACTATCTTTGCCTAAAAACTAGTCAATGTCGCGAGTCAAAGGCACTGCAATGCTTTTTTGACAAATTTTCAAAGCTCAAATTACCTATTTAATAGCGAGATCAATATAGATTTTTAAAAGTAAAGAGAACAACTTTTGATATTCCTTATGGTTTTTCTAAATAACAATACCACACAATTATACAAAAAAATTATTCTGATTATAAACCATCCATAATTCTAAACCCGTAAGATTAATAAAACTCGAAAACAAGTGTTTAATTGGGCTTACTGCTTGCATGAGATCATAGATTTCTGATTCCTTAAGGTTAGCACCAACTCTCTTTAATCCAGTCTTGAGTTCTTCAAACGTAATTTGACCACTGTTGTCTGTATCGATCATTTGAAACATTTGTTTTAGCCCAGCTATTTCTTCTTCAGATAAGCTCTCTGCTATAACCTGCAAAATATTGGCCATGTGATGCCTTTTGACTTTTAGGTCAACCATAGATATTTCCATATTCATAACCGGTATGGTTATTGTTACAAATTTATGTTATAGGTATCAGTTATAAAGTGTGACGTAATCACGATTGTTTTAAAAACCCTTAAAAGATTGTCAATTTCAATCTTAAAACTTAGCCGTTTTGACCTCAAAAGTCAAACTTACCCTTAGAGCCATTTCTTTAGCTTGTTCATGGCTGAAAATTGCTTCATTCGACTTAGAACTGCAGAATCAAGAGGCTTGTCGGGGGCCACGCCATCCACTTGAACCCATGGATGGCCTGTAAAAGCGTTGAAATTTGTGTTAATGTTTTCAATAGTAAAGAGTTATTTATAGTAAAAAAATATACAAGGCATATACATGTAAACAATAAGATAGTTAAGATATAAAAGAACTAAATTAACATCCCCTTTGTCTTAAAAGGAGTCCATATCTGATTTCTGAGTCAAACATAAAGTTAATATCAATAAAAATTATTTTGGTTGAAGCAAACCGATTATTATGTATTGGTTCTCATTTGAACGTCCCTATATATTAATAAAAAATTATTTTAAAGAATTACATAGTTACTGCAATCACAAAGTTTTTGTATTAACTTTTAAGTTTGTAATGTTTTACCTGAAATTTATTTTAATGCATATAGCCTTCTAAATCATTTTATTCTAAAAATTATATTACTCTTCTAATAATATAGTTTTCCTAATCGTATTTAACGCATTACCTAATTATAGTAAAAAAATGGACACAACGGACAAAAATCTTTTGCAGGTTAACACAACCAACCAGAAGTAGAAAGTAAAAGCATATTTTATCCCAACTTTTCTGACCCATTACCCAACATGCCCATTATGTCACCTCTATTGGCAATGTAAAGTCATATCCCGCTATAAAAAGCCATCAGCGATTTTTCTTTTGCATTAACACGGCATGAAAAAATATCTTCACTTTTAATTGAAACTCACATAAAACTTCATGAGCAGTTAATCGTTTTTTGGGTCCCGCACAAGCATTTTTCTCACGAGATCTTTTGCTCCTTCAGAAATACTTGGCCATGGATCAGAGGAGAAATCAAGGTCACCTTGCAGGACTTGTTCAAATATCCTTGCTCCGTTTCTATATACCCATAACCAAATTTTTATTAATGACATTAAAGGAAAAGAAAATTGAGGACAGGTGCAAATAAAAATAACTATATCATAAGAAGCTATAAAGATAAGCCGTTGGTTTATTACAAATTACTCCATCTGTCTCAATTATTATACACAAACAAACAGCTCAATTTAAGATATGTGCAATAATGCAATTTTTGTTAGAAGAGTGATTATTACCTTGCAGTTATAACACATTTAACATGGAAAACTTGTATTAACAACAAGGGTAATTTAGGGTATCTTGAGAAAAAAATTATATTTTAACTACCCACTTTAAAAAGTGGTGTTTTATGGGACAAACAAAATCGTAATCTGGACAAAAAGTTAGGTACCGGAATACAAAAGTTTACCTTTTTGCTAAATTTTCAAAGTTAAAGCTACCTACTTGTACATTGTCATAAATACAAATTACTAGCAATGTTCTTTTTATATCATTCTTGAAGGATATTAACAAACAGACAAACAATGCAGTTAAACTCCAAATAGAATCAAAAGTTCTAATTCTCAAGGGATTAGGGTACAGGTGGCAATTTCAACCATTTACTTATGGATGGCTTGACTTGGTTTGTGTTTTACCTCAAACGACTCAATAAGATATATAAAAAGAAAAAAAATCTAACCTAAAAGGAGTGTGAGTTAAACAGGTAGAAAGTAGCTTAAAATTTATAATGAATACAAGATACAACCTCCAAAATGATATTCCATTGTTTAGTTTTCATTATAATAATATTGTATCGTAAATCATATTATTGCATAGAGTAACTAAAAGAATTATTAGTTAGAGTTGCTGACAAAAAGAACGATTATGGGTCCCTGACCTCCTTCAAGCTCGACAGAAATTTGGCCTATTCCAACATGAACCCATTATGACCCGTTACCAGCCCCACCCATACTACAACCTTTAGATGGAGATATTATCCCAAATGATATGCAATGTGTCATTAAACACAAAGTTTAAAGAAGTGTCTAACTACTAGTCAATCTCTATGATGCCTTTCACTAATCATAATTATGTGACGCAGTAATCTTGGAAAGTAAGTTTAACGAAAAGAGAGAAAAGAAAGTGCTGCAATTAATTACATTCCCAAAGGAAGGGAAGGGTATTTATTTAATTGAACAAAACTGAATACTGACCGGCCCAAAACGGAGGTACTCCACTTAATAGGATGTAAACAATAACCCCTGCACTCCAAACATCTGCTTCAGGACCATAACGTTTTCTCAAGACTTCAGGTGCAACATTAAGGGCTGCCAACCACATCAGTAAATATTTCACCTAAGAAACAAAATTGTTAACTGAAAGCTCGACAAATAAGCACAAATTAATAGACTACTCAATTTGGCAGCAATGTCAATTTGGATTATATTTTGTTACAATAGAGGGCAAAGTAAAAATGAGCTGAAATGAAGGGAGCAGATGGTTTAAAAGTTACCCAAAGTATGCTCAAGTCTCTAATCTATTTAGGTTGATTTATTTGATTTATTCAAAGAAATTATATCACTATGTTAACGATGGTTTTTGTGATCATAACCATTGTACTAATTATTTATGATATTTAAAAATGGACAAATAGTGTTGTTGTGTAAACCAAACTCTTCTATCTCTTCATTGCCAATAAACTCTCATTGCACACACGAGCGCGCGCCGCACACTTGCCTATTATGACTTTTCAGAAATTTTACTTTGTCCACAGAATTGTTTTAAGACTTTGAATTTGACCCCTTGTGATATGACGCAGCAATTTCAAAAGTTATTGAAGCTTATCTTGTAAATATCATGATAAGCCGCATACATATATCATTGCCTTTTAGGGTACTATGCTTTCCTTACTGAAAATTTATTCATATTTAGTTTCAAGACTTGTCATTTAATCAAATGACATCAGTATGATTCATTGTTTTGTTGCTATCAGTTTCCGACACGTAATTATGAAAAAATTTACAAGGTAGCAATTAGAGTAATCAATTATGTACTAGTTACGGAGTTTCTTTAATTAAGGGATGAAAAGGGTATATTGAGCTAGGGAGTGCTAGAAGCCAATAAAAATGCAGTTGCAATAATCAGTTCTCAATGTTTGGGTCACCTAAGAGGTGGTTATATCAACCATATATTTGTAAATGGGTCAATTTGAGTCAAGTTTTAACTAACTGGTCAAATGGGTGAAAAACAAACTAAAAACTTGTCATTCTTTGGATAAAAGATCATTGACATAAATGCAGAATTAACTATCTATAGCAATAAGCAACTTATTATCTAATCATTTGATTCTGATTCTACAAATCACAAGAATCATACACCCACAATAAATTCCATCAAAAGATAACTCAAAGTTATACTGGCTTAAAGAAAACTGATAATCCAAAATCAATAGTTTTCAAAAGTGCGTCTTCTTTCTTATCCACAAGCAAGAAATTCTCGGGCTTTAAATCCCTATGGATAACCCCTAAAGAATGACAAGTTTCCACAACACCAACAATTGTTCTTGTAAGCTCAGACGCCTTTTTTTCAGTATAATGTCCAATTTGAATAATTCTATCAAAAAGCTCTCCGCCTGCGCATAATTCCATAACAACATGAACTGCAACTGCATCTTCATAAGCCCCTTTTATCGCTATAACATTCGGTGGCCCGCCAAATGATGCATTATTTGAATTTCCCGTCTCACGTCTTCCACATCTTCATCAGTCAACAATTTTCTTTTCGCAATCGATTTGCAAGCATACTGTTGGCCCGTTGATTTTTCTATACAAAGAAAAGTTGTACCAAATTGCCCTTGACCCAATTTCTTTCCCAAAGTGAAAAATTCCTTTAAGTTCCCTGTGTTTCTTTGTAATACAGAGTCAACCCGAAGCCCTGCACTTGACACCCGTTTCATATGTGGACCTTTTTTGGGCTTCACGGGTTGTTCTTCTTGTTTCTTTTCGGGTTTGGGCATGGTTATCTGTTCAGGCGGTTTGTTTTGAACAGGCAACGGTGATTCGGGCGGTTTAGTATGAGTTGAAGATTGCTCTCCATTAGGGGTAGAAGGTGTTTCTGCGGTTGGTGTTCGCCACATTGCAGCAGAAACGGATTGAATAAATCCATTTTTCGAAATATTCGGTCCAACACAAGTGTTCCCCATTGAGCTTCAATTACTTCTCAATCAAACAAAGATCTGAACTTTATGAACAAATCCTAAAAATAAAGTCAAACCCACTTCAATTGACTCCTAGATTGTAAACACAAGATCACAAATTTACTTCTCAAGAAACCCCTTTTCTGCTTTTAACATAAAGATCCAATCATTCACGTAGATCTTTCCTCGGTGAAACAAAGATCTAAACTTTACCAACAACCAACAAAATAAAGTCAAACCCACTTCAATTGACAAAAAAATCATCAAAATTAGATCTTGATCTCAACTCAAACTATTAACAATCAATAGCAAGATTCAACTTAAACCCTATAATTTTCAAGAACAATACAGATTCAACATTTTAATTCAACTTATATGAAGTAAGTTGAACATCAATTAGCAAATAATCACATCAGAAACTAAAGAACTACAATTATTACATGAAAGAGTGATCAAAAGTCAAGAAAGGAATGCTGAAATCATGCGAAACTGTAAGAACGTGTAAAATGGTGGAGACGAAAAGGGTTGAAAGATTTTTGATAAGAAGAAGACAAATGAATGAATACTAACCAGATAGATAGCCGGAAGAAGTGGGGCAAATGTGGTGAATTAAGTATACGGTATCAAACCCTATGATGATCTTGTCCTATATATATTACTAGTTTTAGTAAACCCGTGTATTATACGGGTTAAATAAATAAAATATTAATATAATAATATTAATTAATTATAAAATTATATTCTAAAATATGATATGACTGAAATTACGTGTAAGAAATGACTATAACTATAAAACAGTGATATCAACTTTTTAAAATTTTATTTTTAACCATTTTTTCAAAAAAAAAATAAACATTTTCTTCAAAAACAAACCGTATAAAAATATCATTTTAAAAATTTTCTTATTATAACTCTCAAATTTAATTATTTTTGGTTTTAAAAAATTGAATTTTTAAAATACCAATTATAAAATATTTCGTATTTTTAAAAAAGTTTTATGGTTTAGAAAAATTTATTATTTTATAAAAATTCTTTATTTAAGAATAACATTAATAAATAGATCTCTTTTTAAATTTATTAAATGTGAAAGAAGGTTAATAATATTATTAGTAATTAAGGTAATTATTTAAGAGGAGAGAGAGATGCGGGAAAATTTTAGTGAGGATGATTGTGGTGCTGCCACGTGGCATCTCAAGTTACTCTTATATTATAATAGTAAGATAAGATGCATCAACTTTGGGTTTTTTTCTTAAGATATTTTCTGTTTTGGTTTTTAACTTTTCTATTTTTACTTTTAAAAATTTTAATTTAGTTAGTTGTTACTGTGATTATTATAATCACATGTGTGTAATTGTATATGTTAGATGTAATTAGAAACGAATTTATATTTTGATATGAGAATATAACCCATAAATAAAAAGAAAGACACACAAGGTAATAATACTAAAATAAACTAATGTGTATTTATTCTATAATATAGATATAGATATATAATAAGACCAAACTTAATCGGGCCTTTTGCCAATCACATGACGTCGGAAAGTTGATATAACTCTAATCTAATCTCACAAAGTGATGCCCTTGTATGAGTCTTATTGTAACAATTACATTGTTTTAGAAGTAGACCAAAAGTATGCATAATAACTCAAACAATGAATGCATATCGTGGTTTTCAAAATCTAACTAAACATTGTTAAGGTGTTTGTCTTAGCAAAACTCTAAAGTTAGAATTCGATTGAATTAACAACGAGCGTAAACATCATTTGGTATATAAGACACGTCTACATAAAGACAAATGAAGGTTGTGTATACCGAGCTTAAGATCACTCAAAATACACAAGACTATTATAGACTGATATAAATATTTTTATAAATTAATTTAGATTTTTACAAGGATTTTAAAAGGTTGCATAAAATTTCAAGGTTGATGATGATAAGTATATAAAACTAACTATCTTCTATAATAGAGAATTATAAAACATAATTTTTATTGGAAGCATCTTCCACTAGAAGAAAACGTTTGGAGCATTGAAAGTTCAAAAAATATATATATATAATTGGAAAAAGTGAATATGGGGCTGTTACGTGTCTAAGCTTAAATGCGAAACCAATCAAAACGACGTAGTTTTGATTAAAAATAAGTTAAAAGTTAATTTCAACCACTTCCTTGTTGATAGGCAAACTCAGTTTTCGTGGAATTCCTTACTAATTCACCGGTAGTTGGTTACAATTAAATTAATTTGAATGGCAATTGTGATTTTTCCGAGTTCGGACCGATAGCATGAATTCTTCAAGTGATTACCTATTGCCATTTTCGATTGAAATTATGTGGTAGCATATGTTTATCAATTCCGGTACAGCTTTCGAAATTCCTTGTGAAATCACAAGTAACCATTGAATATTGATATAATTTAGTATCACGTGTTTGTTCATTCATCGAAGGTAACCATTTTTGGATGAAATCTGGATGAATAATTTTGGATGAAACTGTTGGAGATCAATGTTCATTTTCCAAAGTAAAAAGATTATTTTAATTTTAATTTAGATTTTAACAAAACTACGTCGTTTTGATGGGTTTTGCATCTAAGCCTAGATGCCTAACAGCTTTATATTCACTTTCCTCATATAATTTGATATAAAAGTCATATTCTGTATTTAACTCTGATTTTCATTACAAAATCACACCCCAAATATTGAAATATTTTTTTTACAATTTGTTGATTCACAGTCGCTGCTAAAAAAAAAAAAAAGCAGTCAAAATGTGAAAAAACTCAACTAGTTTAGTGTTGTCAAAAAGTTCACAGTTAGACTATGCTTCAAAGTTCGAACGTGGTGCGTGTGGAGCTATTTGAAAATTATTTTTTCACTTTACTTTACCAAACGTCTTTCCCACGTATGGTTCCAACCTTTTACACATTTAAATTGTTAATTGTAACACACTTAAAGTGACTTTTAAGTTGTATCTTAAGTGATGTGTAATATCTTTAAACACATCTCATATCTTGAGGGAGATAAAATTGTGAGACTTATTGGAAAAAAATTCAAAATTTATGCCTGTTGAGTCTACTTAGATGTTTTAGTTCGTTAAGTTTGAAACGTTCAAAGAGCACAGACTAGCCACAGAGCTTGGATGAAAAATATAAAATGAAGGCGTCAATGACAAGCTGCCACCAGGTTGAATGATTTGATGGGATCCATAAAAGGTGAATCTTTGATGCGATTTTGTGCCATAGGCGCTGAACAATCTTGTTTTTTTGAACATGAAGAAATAAAAAGTCATTACGAAGTAATAAGGAGAGGAAGAGAGTGAAGGAATCCACATTTGAATGATTCACGGTCGATGAGCAGGCTATCATGAGACAAAAGATCTTTTTCTAAAGAATCTCAAATCTTGAGGCGCTTTATGCTCCAAATTTTTGATCATTCAATTAATCTTTCGTGGGCGAAACAGCGACTTGATGTACCAAAAATTTCCATTTGTTGAAGAAAAGCCGGGAATGAAATGTCACACTCGAGGAAAGAAAATTAATGTAAATAAAAAGTATGAGTTATTTATCTTAAGGAGACTAATTACTGATTACCCCAACAGATAAAGGGCAGCAACATTGATTTTTCGTTGTCAAATCATATGTTTTGTACTCATAATTCAAGTGTTTTTTTTTAAACCTCTTATGCATGCTTTCTATTTTTGTTTTTTAAATTGTTGTGGATTATCAATGAAAATATTTAAACGTGTATAAACTTAGTTTTCATTAGAAATTTTTCTAAAATCTTGATATAGAGCCCAATGATACAACATGTTCACTAACTATGGTATATGTTATTCGTTTAATGATCATGTTTCAAGACCCGTGAGGATACTATGTTGGATACTCACCGATCAAAGAATTGCTTTGTGAAAATAAAGTAAACCACCGGCCACCGCCACCACCACCGGCCACCACCACCAACCACCACGACCACCACAACTACTATCAACACAGACCACCATCACCATCAACACTGGCCACCACCACCGACCACCACAGACACCATCGCCGGTAACCGCCACCTCCGTTCACCACCACCGACCACCACATCCGCCACCACTGGCCACCGCCACTGGCGACCATGAGCCACCTCCATCGGCCACCACCACTACCACCACTAGGAACCACCACCGGCCACCAGCCATCACCACCATAACTACTTTTATATTTCATTTATTCGTCTTTTCCTACGTAACAAACAACACAAATAATGATTCATTTCATTTTTAAAAGGTAAAAATAGGACAATATTTAAAAAAATCATATAAAAGGCAGATCATACTATCCTTAATTTTTTAACAACATTATGTAATCATTAAACCGACGTTGGTAGTTGTTATTTGTTAACTTGTGAGTTGTGACTTGTGACGACCAATACTGAAGGCCCACTTCTTTTGTTAAGCAGACCAGGCCCAAATGATAGATGGACTTATCTGCTAATGATGGACTTAGTTTGTTTAACGACCAATATTATGCATTTGTAATTGTAACTTGTACATGCTAAGTATGCTATAGGCCTATATCCGCTAATGATGGACTTAGTGTTCTGAGCCCAAAGCCCAAGTTCTTAAGATTTCTCATAGAACAAGCTTGAAATATATAACAGGGTACAACTTGAGCTTACAAGGTTTCGACTCGAGCTCTTATTAATTTTTTTCTTTCCGAGTTTAGGCTCTTAAGCTTAATAAACTTCGTTTATAAAGTTAGGAACTCGTTTACTAAATGATCATCATTTTATGATTGAGTTCATTTAATTTAAGGCTCAAACTCATTTAAAACTCTGATTTGAGCTCATTTTATCTCTTCTTGGTACAAGCTTTTAACGTTTGATCTCTCATGGTTTGCGAACGTTGACTTGTTTAAACTCTAATGTTTGGTAATAACAAAAAATAAAATAAAACATTTTCAAGTTGAGCTTATTATAAAGCTCATCACGCTATCAGGCCGGATTGAAGTCTTAATCTAAATTCACGGAGAAGAATGCAATCGAACGAATACGTTTATTTACAATTTCTAAATCGATTTAATTAACGATAAGATTCCATGTTAAATTACTAGGCTAGAAATATGTTAACTACATAAAACAAAAAAAAAAAAATATTACATTAAATATTAAATAGTTAATAAAACTAAAGGACAAATTATGTTATATCCTTAGTTTAAAAACAAAACTTGAAAATTGATATAAATTTAAAGGACGGAAAGTGTAATTTACTCTAGTAAAGATTTAGAAATTAAAAAAAGTAACTTATTTATTTTGTGAAAATAAAGAAGCGTGAAAAGTAAATGATGACTCATATTATTGTGACTCGTGACGCCCTCGTTTATTTATTTATTATATAAAGATTTGTGACTTGACCCGAATATGGCCTGGGTTTGACCCGATAGCATCCTAAACGGGTTTTTAACTTATTTTCATGACCCAGTTCATACTTCCTTTAATATTATGTTGTATAAAATAATGTGATTAAACAACTTAGAACCAACGCCAAACACTTGCAACAAACAAGACAATAGACATTATGACAACTCACTTTACCACCACCCAATTCTTTATTTATTTGACTATACACAAAATAATAATACAAAAAATATTCTTGCTGAACCAATTGTCATCTTCCATATGGAAAATGACCATCTTACCCTTTTTTTTTTATTTTTTATCAAATTAAAAGAACTTACACAATAAGCAAACATAAAAATAACACTAAGGGCACCCATTAACATCCCAAAAGAAAACCTTGGATTATGATATGCGTACCGGTCTACTTCTGGAGAGGTGTGTCTTCACATATCATTTCAGGTCTTTTATACATTCCCTGTGATTAATGAAATCAAATGTTAATATAGGTTAACTAAGTGATATGGATTTCGGTAATCTCGGTCGCATCCTTAGTTTTATAATTCTATATTTTTAGTAGTTTAAGTTTCTAAAACATTATATTGTATACTGATATATTGATATATTAGGTTCTGATTCGAACAAAATAATTATTCGATTACTTATGAATTAGTATTATCTAATACCATATTTGTACGAAACATGTTAAACTTTATAGTAATCCATGTTGGATTAATCGTTCTGTACCTAAATACTCATCCCAAATCCTCAAAATCTTTTATAATCAGTAATAGTATAGATCTTTCTATTATAATAAAATAGTAACTAGGAGGACACGTGGCAGCACCACATTTTTTTTCACCAAAATTTTCCAGCTTATCTCTCATATTAAATAATTACCTTAATTACTAATAATATTAGTAACTCTCTTTTAAATTAAAAATAGTTTTTTAATAAATTAAGAAAGAGATCTTTTTATTGATATTATTTTAAAAAATAAATTTTTATAAAATAAGAAATTTTTCTAAAATATCAAACTTTTTAAAAAGTACGAAATATTAGAAATTGGTGTTCTTAAATAAGTAAATTTTTTTAAAACATAAATAATTAAATTGGGAATTATAACAGTTTGTTCTGAAACAAAATGTTTAATTTTAGAAACAAAAGTTTTAGAAGTTGATATCATTGTTTTATTACTTATAGTACTTACATATATGTAAATTCAGTCATATCTTATCTTGGAATATTGTTTTATAATTAATAAATTTTTATTATATTTATTATTTATTATATATCACGTGTAATATATGGGTTTACTAAAACTAGTTAAGTATATAAAAGTAAGAAATATATCTCTTTCATAGCATATGACAAACTTTTAATTTATATTAATGCATGCAATATTTTAGGAAATGCAAAATGAAGGCATACTTTCAAATTTTATCAATAGCATATAAGTAACCTTCTTGAAATGTAATATACGACATGGCACAAGTTTTACGATGGCATTGTTGTGTGGTCACATTAAGATTTTATCAATAGCATATAAGTAACCTTCTTGAAATGTAACATATATGTAATATACGATAAGCAAATGCATTCCTCACCGATTGATCTGATCGACATCGGCTAACCCTTTTTTGCCTCTTTTTGTTCAAAAAAATCAACTATCAAGGACTCAAAGTTAGTACACTAAATTTTCTTTGATTTATTGCTTTTGTTTAGATTGCGTTTTTCAAAAGGGCTCATTTTTTACTTCGACAGGGCCCCAGAAAACGTTGAGCCAACCCTGTTTGACCCACTATGAAAAGTTTACTTACATACATTGATATAAGATCAGAAGTATGCCACACGCAATAACAAAAGTGTAAACATCTATCTATACTAATAAAACAAGGTTTTTGAGGGCATGTAGCATTATATTAAACATCCTAAATCTAATTTTCCGCCTCTATCTGCTATTAAATATTTACATTTACTACAAATAAAGTTATTTATTTTTTTCAAATTAATTATTTTAATAAAATTAAGAAAAAAGATCTTTCTATAAATGTAATTTATAAATAAATTTTTTTTTCACAAAATAAGAAATTAATCTAAATCAGCAAACGTTTGTAAAATATAAAAAATTTTAAAGCTTGTGATTTTAATAAAAAAAATTTATATGAAACAAAAATAATTAAAATTCAAGGTTGCAATATGGAAATTTTTAGAAACAACAATTTTATATAAATGGTTTGCTTTGAAGTAAAATGTTTAAAATACAACTTTTTAAAAAAACAAAAAAATTACAAAAAAAACTTTGAAATATAATATCGTCATTTTATTACTTGAAATCTTTACTTATACATAATTTTAATCAAATCTTATCTCAAAATATTGTTTTATAATTAATAAATTTACATTAATACCTATTTTATTTTTTTTCAATCCGTGTAATACGCGGGGTAATAACCTACTATTATATATGGTTTAGTTACGAGTTGCATATAGTATGACCGCGTAAAATTATATAAAAATATAAAACGAAATTGGGGAGGAGAGATCTAAACCTTGATTGGCAAATGAAGTGTTTTTGTGGAGAATTCTAATGGCATGTGTTGAACCGGGAATCTTGCCCAAATGTCCCAAGCACTTGGCATGCTACCTCAACCAATTTCCCTGCAAATAGTAGTATTTCTTAATTAATTTTTATAATTAAATAATGTATAAAATATTAAATAGCAGTTAGTCCACCATTTTAGTATTATAGTTTAAGTTCTAAAAATTAAAAACGTCCCGCAAAGCAGCTTCACAACTTCAGATTATTCCATAACGACTATTGACAACAATTCATTATGATTACTAAAATGGGGACTTATTGTTTGGGGTCAATGAAGGAAATTCAATTCCCACACCTTTATACCTTTGATTACGGGCATAAATAAACCGAGTCGACTCCAGCTTACGTTCAGTTTATTTTAACTTTTCTGTCTAAAGTTAAAACTCGACTCATTAACAATATTGTTGGCCCGAGCTCAACTTGTTTATTATTTGTTGAATTACTTGAATATCCAAAGTTGTTATTTAATTACATATATGGTTATGTTTGTATATATATTTAAGTATAATTTTATATAGGGAAATTGGATGTTAATAATTTAAATTTTTAACTGTTGGTCAAATTAGTTTTAACTAACAATTTGACCAGTATTAATCTCAACTAAAAATTTAACCAGTATTAATCTGAACTTTCAATTTTGTTACTAGTGTTAGTCCTAGTCTAATTGTTCGTTAACTCCATTAGTTTTTTATGACATATCACGTGACGTGACTCATGACATAACGTATAACATAGTTATAACTAAAAATATAAATATATTACTTAATTCTTTTTTTTTTTATAAAATATCATTTTTTTGAAGTTATTCAACATAACGTTTTTGTTGTTAGTAGAGTAGCTTAGAGACAAAGAGACGCGAAAATTGAGTTATATATTTATATTTTTTGTTTTAAATGCGTAATATGTCATGTCACATACCACGTCACGAACAATGTCACATCCACGTCATAAAACTAATGGAGTTAACGAACAATTAAACTGTGACTATAATGATAACAAAATCAGAAGTTAGAATTAATACTAATCAAATTATTAAAGATTGATATTGCCTATTTGCCCAATAGTCAACAGTTTATATTATTAAAATCCAATTTTCTTTTTATATATAACAAATAATATATTTAGTTTATCATAATTAATAATATTAATTACGTAATTACATATTTACTATAAAGAATAAAAGTAATTGCATTTATCTAACAACAATTACTAGAATTTTTAAAAAATAAATACACCACAACCTGCACAAAATAGGATTTAAACTCCCAATCTTTCATTCTTTTAGTCTTGAGGCATATTACTTAACCACCCAGATGTTCTCCTTGAGACTTATTGAAATTATATATATAATATTTATTATGTAATTATATATGTTTAGGATGCGAGCGGCAACATGCCTATACTTAGTATGTGGAGCTTAGGATTGAGCTCATTTGTTTAATGAACTGTAGTTTAGGCTCGAGCTTAACTTATTTATTATTTATTAAATATTTAATTTTTATTTAGATACATATATAATTATTTTACATATATTCATGGGTATAATTATATACTATACAATTCACAGCTTCATGTACAGTAACTTACACCATATATGCTTCAATGTACAAGTGTTTTTTTGCATATGCTAATCTCACTTGTGGGTGAGTAACCTCTATTGCATTCTACAAACCTTCATGCATATAGTACACCTAATTTAATGATATATTAATAAATAGTTTTATTACTTTAAAGTATTATATATTATATACATAAAAGCAATATAGTTTGCTACACTATAGTTTTGCTTTATTTAATTCAGCTATTTTATTTTTCATGATTTATTTTTTAACTTTTATTTCTTTGCCAATTGAAAAGTTAATTATTTATCCGTGTGTGTATATATTCAAATTTAGGTTTTAAGGTATTATGCATTTATTTTTAAGTTAAATTGAGAAAGATAACACATATGAAAATATAACAAAACACTTATACTTAAGTGTATATTGTATACATATACATGTTTATGACGGATAGAAGATGCATGTTTTTAGTTTTTTATTGTTACTATATATATATATATATATATATATATATATATATATATATATATATATATATATATATTTAGAACATAGTTGTATTATTTTTTGGTATCATAGGCTATAGCGAGTGATAAATTATTGTGGTACCGTGATAAACTCATTTGATTATGAGCGAACAACAACGTTGCTGATATTTTGGTATTATCGAAAATCGTACCGGTGTTCACTTTTATTAATTTTGACGAACCGGATTGATAGCGACTGAGCTCATGTTGCATTGCGCTTGAAAAACTCAAACACACTCCCGCCTCGAAAGCGCAGGGATAAAAACTAGTTTTATATATAACAAAACATATATCATTCAAACACTTATATCAATTTTTTTACAATGTAATTATATTATATACTTATTTTAAGTTAATTATTTATTAAATATTTAATTACTTTGTATATATACATACACACAGATACAAACAAAGTCACTCGTATATATAATTTTATTTGTAACAAATTATATATCGTTTAGTTACTTTTTACAATTATATCATATATAATATAATATTTATTATGTAACTACATACTCATTGTAAAGAAAATTACTATATTTATATAAATAATAAACTCGTTTAGGTTTAGGTTTGCAAGCTAATCAAGCTCGGCATGAAATACTCGAGCTCATGTACTAAATGAACTTAAATGTTTAAGTTCGGCTGCGATCCTTAGCGGATCGATCTCAAGTAACCTATGAGCACTCGTGTATTAAGTGAAAGTAGAATATTTCTACCGTGTAGCCGATAAAAAAAGACAGGACACTAGTTATGCGTATATCTCCTCAACTATATGGATCTAAATCAATGAGATTATATAGTTTCTACTCACAGCAAGGATTCTAATATGTCAACAAGCAGAGAAGATGTGGTCATATGGCCAACTACATGTACATATAAAAGATATAACTTTTATATGCACATGAAAATACCATAAAGATGTATAAAATACCACAAAAAAATATATTAAATACACATGTCATATCATCCATAAAAAATGATTGGTGCATTATATGTGGAACATGCAACATGCTTACAGTATTGCACGTTCAAGAAAGGTGGAACACAGATATATAGCTACTTCAGATTGTTCCATAACGACTGATGACAACACTTCATTGGGACATTATATATTTACAAAATATCAAGACTTGTTGGATCTTTTGACTATAATTTAAGGGTGTAACATTTTATCTGAAAAAAAGTTGAAAAAAAGTTTGATCCTTAACCAGGGGTTTAAAAGAACCCCCTCGAGCTCGAGCTTGAACTCAACTCATTTCAAGCTCTGTGTCTATAGTTAAATTACGACTCAATAAAATTTTTCAAGCTCAAGTTGAGCCTAACTTTGCTCGTTTATTATTTATTAAGTATTTAGTTATTTATTTATATACATATATAATTGATTTAATATATATTTATAAGAATAAGTTTATATGAAACAAAAATTATTATATAGTTATTTTTATCATAATTTTATACTAAAATAATAATTATTATGTAATATAAACTTATTATAAAGAATAAAATTATTATATTTATACAAATAATATATCCGTTTATGCTCACAAGCCTAATCCAACTAGGTATGTGATACCCAAGTTTGAGCTCATTTATTAAAGAGCTCGGGCTAAGGGTCGGGCTTGGGCAGTTGGGCTCGGCTGCAATTAATAAAATATTTAATTATTTTATTTATACACTTATATAAATTTTTATATATAAGTTTATATATAACACAATGTACACTATTTACTTATATTTATCATAAATTAATAAATGCTCATATTTATATGAATAATAGGCTAGTTTAGACTCGCGAACTGATCTCAATTCTCAACTACCTCATGAGCAAGTCAACTCATTTATACCTTACCTTTTGACACCCTGGTTCCATAGATAAACCAAGCGTAAGTAGAATTTATACGACCATTTTCCAGCTAAAAAAAGTAAAGAAAAAATAATAAACTTGTGCATAATATCTCCACTACTAAATGGATCTAAATGAAATTGAATGCTTCCTACTGACAGCAAGGATTCTGAAATGTCAACAAGCAGAGAAGATCTGGTCATATGGCTCACTCCATTTACATATAAATATAAAATATTTCAAATGTAAGGCACGTATAATACAGTTTGGATTTTATATGTTTTAATTGCACATGAAAATACCATTATAATAATTAATAAATATATAAAATACCCATGTCAAATAACCCATAAAAAATGTTTGATGCATAATATGTAGAACATGCAACATGCTTACAGTATTACAGGTTCAAGAAAGGTGGAAACACACACATATATATAGCATAATTATATATACACACACAAGTCAATAAGTACAGAGTACAAGTGAATAGAAATATGGGTCGGGTTTTGGATTTATATATATGCTGTTTGATATGAAGTTTCATTATGTTTTTTAGTGAAAGTGAAGTCTTTTTACGTTTATTCCAAAAAAAAAACCATCAATTTTGTAATATAGGACCAAAGACACTACAGCTCATATGCAATACATGCACACCATATATATGTGTGTGTGAGAGAGACCCCACCCCCACCTGCCTACTTGTTATGATAATTCAATGATGGGCCTCACAAAAAAATATTATTTGTGGATTTGTGATTGGGATGACTAATTTGGTAGCTAAAGTTCATAAATGTTAATGATATGAAAACTTAGACCATAGGCTTTCTTGTTAGAGCTAGGATGTTTTGTGGTGTTGTATTGTATCGTACGGTATGAGGTTTTAAAAGCATAAGTTGGTTGTTATTTTTTAACGTCATATCGCGTATAGCACGCTTTAAAAATCAATGTTTTGTGGTTTATGCTTTCAACAACATGCATTTATGTTCTCTAAGTTGACAAGGCCCATCTATGTCAACCAGTCAACGTGTCAAATGGTTACAGAAATTTGTAATTTTTTTTAGCGGAAAAAGCCTGAACACTCGGGATCACTCTGGTAAATGGCTCACTTTTTCGCCCGAAGAACAGAACATGCCTAGTGGCGATCTGGCTCATTCGCCCACAAGAAAACCTACAACTGGAAAAACAACCTGATTCGACCTTGAAAAAATTGTCCCAAACGAGACTTTTACCCATAACCTCCTATTTGAAAAGTAATGAGGCTACGACTCAAACGGATTAACTCTGTGGTAAATTTTTATTCTTCTAAAGTATGTTCTCAAGAGTAGAAATAGTTGTGGAAAATTAAGAAAGTTAAGGGGAAAAGAAATGCAAATATAAACTTAGACAATAATTGGAAACTTAAGATACTAGAAGATGAATTTACCGAATTTACTCTTATAATGGGAAAGTGAAATATAAACTTAAGTTTAAATCAAAACTACCTCATTTATGATTTTCTATATGATCCTAATAAAGGTGACATTCATCACGGACCATCAGTACATGTCATCAAATTGTCGATTTTGCCCTTGACCCACCGACAACTCAAATTTACACCTATACCACCCCACATAAAATCAAGGCTAACCACAAACATATGTTTATTTTCTTTATTGCTTTAATATATTTATACATTAATAAAGATTTTCTTGCACCAAACATATTTTTTTAATAATTTGCATCACGTATTAGTATCAAAATAATAAATACTAACCAAATTTTAATATCGTTTCGTTAGAGTTACTTGAATTGCATCACTAAAGTTTTAATAATATTATATATTGTTATGAAACTTTTATAAATGATTAGCACCATACGAAATATAAAAAATGAATAGCATTTAGTGATCATTATTTTAAAATCTAACCAATTATTATTTGGTGATTGCTATTTCTAAATTCAACATACAAATACGAAAAGAAAAGTCAACAAATAACAACAAACTTTATAATCCTTTCACTTATATTATTCAGTGTAACTATATATAAAACTTCATAGCCATCAAATTATATTTAAAAATTTAGTGTTTTTGATTATTAACCAAACTTATCAGTAGAAAAAAAAATAATGCATTTCAGAACCATAAATTTAAAACACTCATTTATCAATTCTACATCTAAATCTACAAGAGTGTTCATCTAGGTTTTAACACTTAATCCTATGAAAAGAATATCACTCTATGCACACCAGATTAATTAGTTATAACCGGGTTAGAAGCCTTTTTATAACAAAAAAGTAATTAGATAAAAAAAATCTATCCTAAAAAAACCTCGTGCCGATAAAATGACGTATTCTCTAACTAAAGCCAGGATTAAAATCACACAGAGGACAAGACGCGAGTGTGATGATTTTAAAAATAAAATAGATAGTGATAGTAAAAATAAAACAGAGAGTGTGTGTTCACACAGGTAAAAATTAAAAAAACTTACCTCTACGAGATTTAGGCGTGGTTTGAACACGATCAACCGCTACTGCACTTTCCGACGACTTAACCACCGTCTTCTCCGACGCCGGCAACAAAACTCCGTCAATCCCCTGCACCGATATCCTCCCGTCGGTATAAATATCAGGATCAAACAAATACGCAGATTCATCATCATCATCCCCAAATTTCACCGATCCATCGGCTTCTTGAGCTGCAATCTTATGAGGAACATGAAGCGTATCGTACCGAATCTTCCCGAACCTTCTTACGGCATTGTACATGCTTTCTTCGGTTTGATACTCCGGTATGATGTGGTAGTACATAATCCTCTCCGGCGCACCCGGCTCCGCCAGTTGATCGGCGGTCAATTTCGCCATTGCTTCGTCGTTTGGAGCTAGTACGGTGAGTACGTAGCCTTCTGATACTAGTTTCCCCATTTCTGTTGCCAGATTTGTTAGATTCACCAGAATGTCCGCCATCTCGTTGTATCTGTTCATCGATTGCACAATTTGAATAGTTAATCATTAGATTGTTAGGTTATTAGATGATTACATCACGATTAGATCGATTGTGATGAATTTTGTGAGAATCTTAGGGTTTTAGACGGTGATTGATCGAATCGTTAGGTTGAATTGTTACCCGCCGTAGTGGAGGAGAGTGTGGATGAAATCCTTGACCTGACTCTCGCCGTCGAAGTGGTGGTGGTGGCCGCCGGGGCCGGGTGCCGGAGCCGGAGCTAGCGACGGACCGGGAGCCATGGCGGAGTAAATCGGAAGAACCGGTGGCGATCCCGCCGGAACCGGTGCCGGCTTCTTCAACCGGTTGGTTCTCGGATCCACCTCCGGTGCGCCCTCCGGCTTCACGGCGGAGATCGCACGTAAGCTCCGGCGGTTGTTGAACGCCTGCTGTACCGATTTAGGTATCAACAACCGGTTGATCCCGTGAATAACTCCGTCGGGACGGAACACGTCGTCGAGACGAACAACCTCCGCATTTCCGGCGAGCTTCACGGTGTCGGAATTCGATAAATGCAAGGGCTCCGACGAGAGAGTCGTGTGTCGAGTTGACTCCTCCGGCCACACGGTCCGACCGAGTCGACTCGGGATAATATGATGAAGAACCAGCGTCTGTAACGACTGTAAATTCCGCGGTTCGAGTAAAAACCTCTTGAACTCAGGGTCAATCTCCCTCTCCAACGCTTCATTCCTCGGAGCGAAAATGGTGATATTATGATTCGTCACAGCTTCTTCAAGCTTCTGCAACAGTAACGCCTTCTCCACCAGCTCCGACAGCTCGGTGTACCGTGAATCCAGCAACGCCACCAGCACCGAGTTGGAGTTGATTTGACTCGCCGCAGCGAGTTGGCTCAGTACAACCGTAACAAAGCATATAACCACACACATTCGAACACCGGACCCCATTTTTTCCGGTGGGTATCTTGCCGGAGACTACACCGGGTCGAATCTCGAATCTCTGACCCGTATTCTTCAAATTCAACAACAGGGGTTTTAAACTGTTGATTTGCTTTAAAGGGATGTCAATGTGTGTGTGTTGTTGTTGTTGGGGTTTCTCTCTGTAAATTGCTTGTGAGCTGTGATTTATATTTTCATGGTGGTGGGAGGGAGGAAGGAGACAGTTGAAAAACAGGAGTTTGGTATAAAGGCGAGGGGTTGTTGTGGAAATAGGTGATGGTTTAGGGGGTGAAGTTGAAGTTTTTGGGTAAAGTATCGTCGGTGGTGTGGTCGTGGGTTGCTTTCATAAGGGGAGTGAAAGGTTGATTACGTTATATTGAAGTTGGCATAAAGTCTTGTAAGTATAGATAATATATTGATTTTGTGTTTGATATGCATTAATTAAAATTAAAATAACTTGTTATAATTTAATAATTTTTTAAATGATTATTGGAATTAATATATAAACGTTGTTATTATGAATATGTTTTTGAATGAATATATAAGTTTGCTTGAAACATAAATTTCTAATTGTCTCAAAGTTATTCAAAATTCATTGGTTTTAAACAAAACTATAATAATTAGTTGAACCAGTTGAATCCACACATATCATCAATTTAGTTCTCTTAACTAAACTTGTCGTGAACCATTATAAATGATGGTAACGGATGGTAATAATATGGGATTCAAGGGTATGATCTATTTAGGTCTATTAATCCATTATAAATGATCTCGTTTCGTAAATATTACTCATTTTAAAGACTTATTTTAGTGTTGATTAAACTAGTTTGAATCGGTAGGTGAAACAATTTTTAAAACAAAAAAAAGAAAATTAAGCCAGATAGTTTTATTTACGACCAACAAGTTTATTTATTTTCACAGACTTGCCACTGGTAATTTCTATTTCAAAGACATCGTCTAACAATTCAGGAGATTTATTTAACATACTCATAACATGATGGATATGAATTTCCACTTACACCTAATTCATACAAAATAATAGCAAAAATATCATTAACTGAAAATGTACCTATCATGTTGGTCTTTAGCTTACACATGGGAAAGGTTAAAAACTCTAAATTTTGTTTTTCCTTTCTTGTCAACATTACTATTATAAGACTTCTAATTACAAGAATAATTTGACTTTACCCTTGGTGCATCTAGAGCTACATTACCATACTCATTATAAAGGGTGCACTTAGCCTTATGGGCATTCATATGAAAAATGCCTCGTCAAGCCACATTTATAAAAAAGGTTAGAACCAAGGAGACACTCCCTATGATGTACCTTTCTTTCTAGCACCCTTCTTGTTAGTGTTTCTCTTGTCTTATTTTCTAGCCTCAACTTCCTTAGTTATAGATTTAATGGCCTCTACCATCATCTCAAACATAGTATTATGAATCACCTTATGCGCCTCATTAAGAATAGCATGTCTGACGGTGGATACTATGATGAATTTCTTGTCAGTGTGTTGAGAGTTATCATCATTTCATTATGAACTCATTATCATACACAATCTTAGGATCCTTTGTATCTTTCCAGTAATTGGTGGTCTACCATGACTCCCACAACGAGCACCACTCTAGCCTTTTTATTACACCTCGCAAAAATGGGTAGGTCGGGTCGGGCAAGGTGCTGAGTCAAAAAAGGTTCAATTCAGGATGGATTCGAGTCAGGATTGACCGATTTAAAAAATAGGTTAGGATGGGTGGGGGTCAGGATGTGTGCGAGTCAGAACGGGTCCATATTAAAATTGTCAATAGAAGTTACAAAATAGACTTGTTTCCTATATAAGTTACAAAATTGCCAATATAAGTTCGTTGAACAAACCTTAAAAGAATTATAGAAGTATAAAACTAATAAACCAAGTTAATTGAACAAATCTAAAAAAAAATGATAGAACCACGATGACATGGAGAAAATAAGTCATGACATTAGAATTATCAAATTATAAAAACAATGGAAAAACTTTCCTCGAATATCATCAAACAACAACTTTAGAAGTATCACTTAAGCAAGTTTATAAGAGTAATGGAAAAACTTTCCTTAAAAACGAACAAATAACAACTTTCTTCAATCCCAAGTATCAAACATCGGTTCCTATAATCCATGGTCGTTGGCGAAAGTGGTAGCCGGTTAACCAAGGTGATTACAACAACGGTAGGTGAAGGCGAGTGTAGTATCCACACGATCTTTTCTTTGTATATAAAACTCTCTAATCAACGGCGGTAAGCTGTGGTGATTATAAGCTTATACTCGTGAGTAATAAGTTTTGACATGTTATGGTGTTAAAAGCGGATTCGGAGAGCGATAGAGCAAGGTAACATACCTGGACAAACCACTGCACAACCCATTGTGATCCATTCTTAGTTTTAATACAGCCTATCCTAACTCGTAATTTCATGTAAGGCCCCGTTCCCGGGACACTCACAGTTGGACATTCATCGCACATGATATTTAAATCACATTACAAATCATTAAAACATTGCAGCGGAATAATTTAACAAAAACCATTTCATGCATTAATAATTACTTTTGCAAAATAATACATCGTTGTTAGAGTTACAAAATATCATTTGATGCATTACAACACAAAAATATCATTTCAACATAAAATGGATGCCATCCAAAATCTTTGCCAAGTAGCTTCGCTCCGTGCCATCCTCAGCAACCATTACCTGCCAACTGAAACTGCATAAAAGTCAGCGTTGCTGAGTGAGTTCTAGCTTTATAATAAAAATACTTTACTTTCGTTTAAGAACCTTTCTTTACTTTTATTCGTGATCACACATCATTCTTACACATAGATAATATTCATTATTATCTTCCATCATCGTTCATCATCGTACGTCATTCGTACATTCATCATTATCTTTCACTTTCATCCGGACCAATGCCATGTGCTATACCCCGAACATTGTGCACGAAGCTGGTTACTGGGCTGAAGTCTATAAATAGACCCCTAACATTGTGCACGAAGCTGACTCCAGTACCTGGGGCAAGCGACAAGGGTCCCATACGTTTGGTCAATCACAAGGATTAGACCCCGTGTGCATCCTTCTGGGTTAGCTAAACCGCACACAGTTGAACTAACACCCTTCATTGGGTGTGAACCTCCTTACTTTTGCTTGCAAGACTTTTCATTCATTCTTTACGTTCCACTTTACATTAACATTAACTTCCGCTTTCATAACATAATACTTTACGTTCATTATCATAATCACACCACGTAAAGCCACGGAATAATACGTAATAAGAAACATAAAGAAAACAGGCCATAAACATGCACCACATCATCATATAACATCACATATCATCCCCGGAAGCATTCCAAGTCATAGCCTAAAAATCCCCTTTTCCCAAAATTTCAGGACATTTTCTAAGGCATTGGGCGCATGGGCACTATACAGGCGCATGGCCACTATACGGGCACATGACTGCTTAGGCGCATGGAAATACTTAGGCGCATGGGCAGGTTTTGGGCGCATGGGCAGGTTTTGGGCGCATGGGCACTATACGGGCGCATGGGCCTGACTTAGGCGCATGGGCACTCAGGCGTCTGGGGAACTTAGGCGCATGGGAACACTTAGGCGCCTGGGCATAATTTTAGGCGCATGGGCACTATTTGTGCGCATGAACCTTGGGCGCATGGCCAACTGTTTTCTAACTAACATTATTTTCTGACCCCAAATCATCATTCTAATCTGTTCTAGCCTAGTTCTAACATACTAAGCATCAAAACAAGCATACAACATAAACATAACTCAAAATCTTCCCAAATCATAAACCCACCCAACAAGGCACACACACATACGGGTACACAGCCAACTTTAATAAAAACGTTAGAACATGCATTTCAGCCCCAAAACAAGTTAAAACATGTAAAAACAGGGATCTAGAACTCACCTTTTGCAACTTTCGAGTAAGACTTCTTCAAACCCGAATGCTCTATGAGTTCAAACACCTAAAAACACACAACCGAGCACACACAAACACATAAGCACATACCCAAAGGCTGAAAATCAGCCAAGAACACCCCAAAAATCAGAAAACTAACCTGAATTTAGCTTCTTCTTCTTCCTCTCTCTAAAACCGAGAGAATTTTCTGCTTTCTCTCTCTAAAATCCAATAGAAAGATGGTACAGGAGGTGATGTGGGCGGCCATACCACCTTTTGAACAAAATAATATCAAACTTTGTCCCTTGTACAACTTTAACCCCTCAACTTGGGTTATTTTGCTATTCTTTCTTTTTCTTCACTTTTCTCTTCTTTTAAAATTTTCGGGTGTTACATTTCATTTGTTTTAGTTCAACCCATCTAGATCCGTTATCAAATTTTCCCATGTCCAGGATGACCCATGTGGTCATTATGACACACATGAAACCAAATTTTGATTTACGGGTTAGTTTGTCGGGTATACTTTTTATATAGTAAGAGATAAAACCATTATGGTCATTTCAGGTAATAGTTAAGTGCACAACAAGTAATGTAAACTTCTAATTACAATTTTCAAGTGGAATTAATCCCCACCATGAGTCATTTTTATGTCTATCATGCCAACTTGGGTAACTTAAGGATTTTATATAAGAATAATGTTACATAATTCAATAATTAAAGACTTTACCTTTTGGTTTGTAGCTACCCAAATTGGCATTTCTGGCTTTGGTCTCATTTATAGTTTGAGTTTAAGCATTTACGGATGTTCAGATTTCTTAAAATATTACTTTGATACTAACTTGTAAGACTCAAAATCAGGAGGCCTTACAGTTGGAAACTCATAAGTCATTACCATAAAAGTTTGATTTTGCAATTTATAAAAACCAATGTAATGGAAATGTCATACAATTCATAACCAACCAAAAACAATAACCAAAACATGTCAAGTTTCAAAATAAAGTCATAAAATATGAAGCTTGTCTTTAAAAAATGTCATACAATTCATAACCAACCAAAAACAATAACCAAAACATGTCAAGTTTCAAAATAAAGTCATAAAATATGAAGCTTGTCTTTAAAATGTAGGGTAACTTCATATGCCATCCAAAAGATCAATTGTTCATTGTCAAATACCTTAAATCAATCTGATATTCATGCAAAAGTTAGCAAAGTCAGGTAAGTCGTAGTTTATGAACATGTTGATAAAATATCAAAACATTACATATTACATAATGTATTTGATACACCAAGTTACCTCACAAGGAGACTATTTGATTTGTCTCATAAATATAACATCAAGTTGCATTACTAGGAGACCATTTAATTTGTCTAGAAAAATACAAAATGAACACGTGCATAACCATTATGTATGTCATAAAGACATAACATCATGACACATCCATCTTCATACATTCATACCTAAATCATAATCATTAAATTATAAGTAGTATGTAAATAGAAAATCATGCACACATTCTAAAATCTTTTTCATATGAAATTTGTAAACATAACTTTATGTTCTTCAAGCACATATGCCAATCTTGAAAATTTTAAAACGATCAAAAGAGGGCATCAAGAACTTACGTTGATTGCTATGATAACCTGAATATCTATAACAATGAAACCCTAGACCGTCCGTTATCGAATCAGATCAAGACAATCATTAAATTGGCCTATTTGCATCCTAAAACATTCCATTTGTTTGCAAGTTACTAGCACCGTTAGGAACTATCATTATAGGAATCAAACGTGGCAAAAATTTTAGCTTTGATCGGACCTGTGGGGATCAACGGGTCGCTCTACTCGTCGTCTAATGATGACTTATCTCAGTCCCTTTTGAACTCGATAGTTACAATCCAAGCCTTGCAAGACCCCTTCAAACTGATCGATTGATTTCTGTCTCTTATCCTTTCTTCTTTGATCTTGAAAATAGAATAACACATGAGAGGGAGGTGGCTAATAAAAGACTAATATAACTAGGGTTGTTAAGTTTATATACCTTAGTCCTTTAACATGTCTACGCGATTGACATTTTGTAGACCTACGCTCGAGGGTAAGCTTATGTCCACTCGGAAATCCTCTTTTCTCAGATATTGGCGTAAGCCTCCATAAACCAACCCTCAACCTGGAACCTCCTTCATATTTGCGTAAAGCTACACCATTTGGCGTAAGCCTAACCCACCCATCAATTTACTTTTGAAATTTGCCACTTTTCATCCATTTGGCCCGTGTACTCTCTTTGTGTTACACCTTTGGCTTGCAACTTTCGTATTGAAATTTTACACTTATATAGAAATTAGTATAAATAAAAATATGCACGAATTCGAGGCATTATATATATAAACATTAGTCATAGTTCCCTAATTTTTATTGTGCTACCAAATAGATTTTTCATTTGAATTTTGAGGAAAAAGTTACACAAAACATGATCGAAATATGTGTGAGGTTTATGAAATTAAGGTTTGTGTCTATAATTCCCATTTTACCATCATGCTCTACCCTACGCTAAATCCTCGCACCGTTAGTAGTATTAAGGGGGCGTCGACTCCCAATCCCCCATGTTCGCTTGTTCATACTTATTGATTCGTACATATCTTCAGGTTTTTTGAGATGAAGCTTGCATTAAAGAACCTTATAGATAAAAATTAATCCAGAACAATAAAATTGGAGCCAAGTAGCAGATGTTAACGAAAGACCCTAACTAGGTATAGGAACAACTTTTGTATGTTATATTACATGACTTATTCAAATTAAAATGATGCCTTTGTTTGAATTTTAATAAAAGGTTATTGGATTTTAATAATCTCAACTTTTATTTATTGGACGGGATTAATTCAACTCAAAAAATGTTTATAGACACTCCCAATTTTAAGCTTATTAACTTCTCAATGACCCGTTTCTAACTGAGCCCGTTAGTTTTATGATGACGTGGACTACTTATGTGACAAACAGTAAGCAGAAAGTTGTCGAATCCGTTAATCTAAAACTATTGCACCCTGAAACCCGTCAATCTTTACTTCCAGATCTGAACTACTTAACTCGTTGGAGGTAGATTTAGGTGACGATAAAATCTAGACACCAATAACAGACCTGATGAGGGCTAGGCGATGACAGAGTTGAAAAATGACTTAAAGTTGGCGCTATTTCATTAAAAAACTAATGGGTGTTAACTCTCATTTAGTAATAGATCGTTGGAGGAATATAAGGTCAAAACTGGGAGTGTCTGTGAATATTTTCTGAGTATTGAGATTAATTCCAACCCGTTTATAAAACTAGAGGCTATTAAAATCTAATAACTCTTAAATAAATCAAATTTATGATAGACTAGACTTAATTAAACACCCAAATTAAAGTTAATAAAATACAATATATGAATGTAACTTGTTTAACGCACCTCAAATTCATTTTCATAAGAGAAATACAAAACTTGTGTATAGTATTTTTAAAATATTCTTGTCATGAAAGCTATATGTTATTATCATTAGGTTACTTAAATTCAATAATGAAAAAACATCAAACATGATGAACTTTACGTTGTTAGTGTAAACATAAACCATATCCCTAACAACGGGATATCATCATCAATACAAGTTATTCATAAGCCACTATAAAAACCCAAAAAAGACACCAATTGTCTCAACAAAATAAAAAAACCCTATTTATTTTTGCTTTGCAACATGTGATTTCTTCTTCTTACGCCACTGTATTCTAAGCAACACGTCTCTAAAATCAACAAGTGCCATGACAAAGACCTTTAAAAACTAGCGGATACAACCAATATGGTTTCTCTGAAACTTATTTTCAATGGCTCATACCAAAATGATACTAAGGTTTGTTGAATTATTCAAAGCAAATTCAAACAAATAACACACCATATACTCAGGCAAAAAAATTGTTCGGTGCTACAAGGCACGAAGGTAACAAAAACTAATCCCCTATTTGCCATAGCTATACAGATTGCTACATTTCCTATGAGTTGTGGGACAAAACAAGAATCTTTTTATAATGTATGGTGAAGTTAAACCAAAACACAATAAACATAATAAGCAATGAAGATATTCATACTTGCTCTAACGCGAAAGTATTGGCTTTCATTTTACACTCACTGTAATGTACAAGGACATAATTTGTATGTAATAGGATCAAAGTTAACATAAAATTAAAACATATCAAAACTAGATATATTTTATATTTTAAAGTTTGATCAGGTATATACACATCAAAGATGAATATACGAAAATCTCCCGCCTCACCCAACCGGCACCAATGTGAGTTTTTTCCTAAAATGGTGTATTTGAAAAATTTATTTATTAAAATGGTGTAGTTTAAAAAATAATTATCAAAATAGTATTGTTTTTAACTTTTTGTGTTTCTCACTCTTACTTTCATTAAATACTTTCCAAAGATATTTAGATTCTTTAATATATTATTTTGTTTAAATTTATAAAAATAATATATAAATATAATATTTTTTTTTACTTTTCTAGAAATACTATGTAGATGTGTTTTATAATACAATAATTATATTAAATTTAATATTTCCGTTTTTTAATAATATATTTTAAATCAATTTAGAAAAATGAACGGACACTATTTTCTTAACATTTATTCTTTTTTTTAATCTTCTCTTGAATCAGTTTACCTTTTTTTGTTCATAAAAATATCATTTTAACGATCTTTAAAACAAGAAACAATTATACGTTTAGTGTTAGATGTATTTTAATATTCTGTATTTTTTTGTTTTTTTAATTAAATCTCTTTTTAAGAAAAATATTTTTCTAAGCATAACGAGTACTATAAACGAATCAACATTCAACGAACTACTCGAGATCCGCTCAACGGGAACCCTTATTTATGTTCGCTCGTTTAATAAATGAATGAACGTGAACAATTTTTTTAATTATTTAAATGAACAAACGCGAATAAAAGTCGCGTTCATTTGCTTACGTTTGTGAACCCTTCATTTGTTCGTAACGAACGCAAATAAAAGTAGAGTTCATCTAATAGTTTTCAAAACCTCCTTAAATGATTTGAAATAATCGTATTATGAACTTTTCTTAACGGAGCATGTATTTTTTTAATTTCTAGATTTCACAATTAAACATTGTAAAACAAGTTAAAGAAATAAATAACATTTCTATTTAAATTTTTTCAAGAAAAAAAAGAATTTTATTTAAAAAAGTTAAACGGAGTCAAACATGTTTATTTTAAGACCACGATTAACATTTTACAAACCTTGTATTATAAAACATCTGGAAATAATTAAAAAAAATATTTCTTGAAAATTAAAGAAAGTTATATTTAAAAAAAATTCTAAAAGTTTAAGGAAAAAAAGTCTAAAAAGTAAAAAAAAAAAATTATTGTTGGATTGTGACTAACAAAGGTTTTTAGAAGCTTTCTAAGAAATAAATTTACAGAAATTAAAAATGTTTCTTTTTTATAAACCAATTACAGATTTGAAAAAAAAATTTAAATATATGAAAACAAATTAAATAGTATTTCTAAAAAAGTAAAAAAAGTGTTATATTTATATAGCATTTTTATAAATGGTAAACAAAATAATATGTTAAAAAATCTAAAGTTATTTGGAAAGTATTGGGAAAGTATTTAATAAAAGTAGCAACGAGAAACAAAAAAAACTAAAACACAACACTATTTTAATAATTACTTTTTAAACTATATCATTTTGATAAATAAAATTTTTAACACTATTTTAGGAAAAAACCCCACCATCATACAAACACAATACGGAGGGCATGACCGTCATTCCACCAAAATACATCCACCGTACAAGACCAAACACACTATCTTGTCAAACAAGCACACCCCCTCCCCCCTCTTTTCCATCTCCCGAAATACCCAAACTACCCCTAACCCCACCTAAACCATCCCCCCTTTCGTCTTTCTCGATCAAACTTCACGTTTCCTCTCACCGCCGATTCTCCGATCGCCACCAATCGCCGTCGATGACTCTCATGACTCCGCCTCCCATTGATGTAAACAACAACGACAACGATATTATCTTCTCACACGCACAATCCACACACACACGCACTGATTCACACTCAAGTCACGCACATGCACACACAATACGTATCTATTTCCGTATGTCTGTATCTGTAATTCATGTTTTTAGACGGTTAATTGCTCTATTTTGATCTGATTATGGAGCTCGATCGCTTAAACGATCGGTATTTGTTGTGGATTCTGATCTACAAGTGTTATCGTTTCGTGCTTGTTACTATTTTTGGAAACTGTTCATTTCTAGGGTTTTGAATTCTCAGGATCAGGAAGTGTGCGATTGATTGTGTATATATAGATCCAATTGGTTTGATTGCTTTGTTGATTTAATATTGCAGCCGGAAGAGGAAGAGATGCTAGTTCCACATTCTGAGTTTGCGGGGGCTGAAGGACCTCAACCAATGGAAGGTATTCGACTATTCATGGATTTTTGTGTTTTGTTTTCTTGTCTGAATCTGTGTGTGTCTTGTTTATGCGCGTGTAGACATATGTAATATGATTGATAGTTTGTTTCAACAAAAGTAAATTAACATATGTAGTACCTGTATTTCGTCAGTTACACCTGCAGAAGGTCCTAATGTCGTTGATGCACCAGTAGTTGATGATCCACCATCAGCAAGGTTCACATGGACAATAGAGAATTTCTCAAGATTGACAGGCAAAAAGTTGTACTCTGATGTTTTCACTGTTGGAGGATATAAATGGTATCTTTTGTTTTAGCTATGAATCTTTGTTATTTAAGTATGCAATAATTTTATGATAAGATATCACTGTGGTGATTGGTTTATAGTGTTTTTCTGACATGGTGTCTTGGTTAGGCGGGTGCTCATATTCCCAAAAGGAAACAATGTGGACCATTTGTCAATGTATCTTGATGTTGCTGATTCCACAACATTGCCTTATGGTTGGAGTAGATATGCACAGTTTAGCCTTGCTGTGGTTAATCAAATTCATAGCAAGCTGACCATGCGAAAAGGTACTTTTGGTGCTTCTTTTAACCACTAGACTATTGTACATTAGCAGTCTTTAAGATGAATTGTAATATACCCTTAAGGAAATACACTTTTGCAAGAAGTTAATTACTGAACAGATGAAGCTTTAAGGTGTAACTTATTTGTTTAATGTTGATCGAGAAATGAGAACCTTCTTTAACTTCTTTAAAGGCAATACAACTATTTTATAAGCCATATACATGGAGATATGGTTTCCGACAAGCTGAATGTCTATGCTTGGTTTATCATCCACATTTGGTGTATGATGATGATCAGCCCTTAGGATACATTTTTTTCCATAATTGCACATGAAAATTTATAGTCTATGATGCTAGTGAAATTTTCAAGACTGTTGGAACTTATTAAGTTGTGAATGATGCCATTTGTTGGAATCTTTAGAATTTGTGTTTTTCTCTCATGCTTTTATTTTGATGTTCTTGCATGTCTCAGCAATTAATTTACTCTTCTGGTGGTTATGACATCATATGGCAAGTCAACTTATTGGACGGATCATGGGTTTAATTAGATTGAATATACTTTCTTTGAATGTTTTAGTTGATGCCTAAAAGTTTAAGCTTATATACCTTTACTAGTGAGCAATATTGGTACCCCTGTTCTCTTCAACCTTCTCACCAGAGGACGAAGGATAAAATATAAATGAAAGGAAGAGAAGTTAAACTGCGGATATGTATGATATCTTTTTAAAATAAGAGCCTGAATCCTGATGAAGATTTAACAAAATTCTGGTTTCCATGGTGTTTTTTTTTTAACTTTATTAACTTGAAGCTAATGCCCACATTCATGCATATAAGATTCAACAACAACATAAATAAAATCATTTTTTTAGTTACTATTGTTTTTTAGTATATTCAGTGGCTTCTTTCTTGCCATGTTTTGGTTGGGTTAGTTAGAAGTGGTGTTTAGGCTCTTATTTTTGTACACAAGAAATTGGCTGTATGAATCTTTGAAAGGAGAAGCCCTAAAATGTTTTTTTTTTAAAATTTTTATAGTTTTACATGCATCCTTTTTTTTTTACCCCATAAATTTTGATGCATTTTGTATTCTTTGAAGCTTTAATTGTATTTTGAAGCTTTAAATTTACCTACGCACAATATATTCTGTATCTCATTTTGCATGCAATAAGAAGTTGCATGGACCTTCTAGTTGACTAGTTCCAAATACAATCCAACTATATAAGCTCACAATTCATTTGGCATTTACAACTATGAGCCCAACTTAGCACACATGCATTATGAATTTGTGTTTTATAAACTTATTATTTACAAGTATTCAATATCCTCAAGAGAAAGAGTCTTTGTATTGGCTAGTTAATATCTTGACTTTATTTGTGATGCATGAAATACTTTCTGAATGTAGGTAACTAGATTTCTTATGCATTTAATTGTACTTTTTAAGGTATTTGGGATAAGTAAAGCCATAACCTGTCTGATAATTTTTGAGATTCTATGTCATATCGAAGAAAATTTTGAGAAAATTTCAGTTTCATGATGAAATTAACAATGTCTGTTTTTTTGATAGCTTATGAGAGAAAGAGTGCAAATATTGATATTCATTTGGTATTTTCCAGTCTGAAGGATTAATGATGGGGTGCTTCACGTGTTGTGTGTGAATAATTGTCTTTTTAACACTTAAGAGTGTTAATCATCACTTTTTGTCTTATGCTGTTCTGTGTCATGTGTTCTGTATTTGACATATAAAAACATTGTTTACCTGTGACATCCATTACTAGCAAGGTAACTTTAGTGGCCAAAACATATAGTATATGGAGTCTCTATATGTTCCAAATATGAAAAACCTTTCTTTTTTAGTTGGAATAATGCCTTGTATCACATGCTAGGACTTCCCTATTGAATTTCTATTTGAGGATATCCTATGTTCTATTAATTCTTAAAATCTTTTAACTATTAAGGACGGAGATACCTGTTTGTTTTCATATATTCCAATTGTCTTGCTATCATCATCATTGCAATCTTGGGTTGGTGACTTGGTGATAAATATAATTATTACTCTTTTTATCCTTGCAGATACCCAACATCAGTTCAATGCAAGAGAAAGTGATTGGGGTTTCACATCATTTATGCCTCTTAGTGAGCTATATGAACCCACTAGAGGATATCTTCTGAATGATACATGCATAGTTGAAGCTGATGTGGCAGTCCGGAAGGTGGTTGATTACTGGTCACATGACTCGAAGAAAGAAACTGGTTATGTTGGGCTTAAAAATCAAGGTGCTACTTGCTATATGAACTCTTTACTTCAGACATTGTACCACATCCCTTATTTCAGGAAGGTTGGTAATTATACCGATTAATTGATGCTCACTCATAACTAGAGGTGGCAAATTTGTCCATTCACAGGTGAAAGGGTTAATTTGGGTTTTTTCCTTAATTTTTAATTTTTAATATTAATTTAATGCATTTTAACAGATCAAACACATTTAAAAGGCATTAAACCTTCTAAATCATTTTGTTCAAAAGATTAGACTGCCATTGTAATAATTGAAGAATGGGGTTTTCTTTGGGGGATATCTGCCATTATTGTAATTATTATTATAATATTAATTTGGAGGTGAGAGTTGTGCTTTAAGTTACATTTTAACTAGATTTCTATAATCTTTAACTTTTGAGGACTTTCAAATTTATAGATTCAAACTATTTTTGAAAGATTAGACCATATCCATGAAAATGCAATCTTATAGTCTAAAAATTAAGAAATATCATAAAAATGTACAGTTACTTTTTTTCTTTCGCGACCCTGTAGATAAAGTTATGAATGATCTTGCTAAATGCATAAAACCTTCTAAGTCATCTATATCAAATATCAAAAGTTAGATTGTCATTTTAATAATATAGGCTTTTAATCATACTTAAAATATTAGTTATTTGTAGAATTTAAGAAAGAGAAGACAATAAGTTTGTGCGAGTCTGCCCACCCTAATCCCCCCTGCCTCTTTTGCCACCTCTATTGATAACTTGTGCAAGGAGGCGCTGATATATCTATCTATGTATTTTTTTTTTGAACCAGGCTGTGTATCACATGCCCACAACCGAGAATGATATGCCATCAGGGAGCATTCCTTTGGCTTTACAGAGCTTATTTTATAAGCTTCAGTACAGTGAAACAAGTGTAGCCACAAAAGAGTTGACCAAATCTTTTGGTTGGGATACATATGATTCTTTCATGCAGCATGATGTTCAAGAACTCAATAGGGTCCTTTGTGAGAAACTTGAAGATAAAATGAAGGCATTTATTTTTTAAAATACAAAGTTATAGTATTTTTTCTCTGATCTTTCCTGATGTACTTGTTGTGTGGTCTCATCATGAAGGGAACTGTTGTGGAGGGCACAATTCAACAATTATTTGAAGGGCATCATATGAACTATATCGAATGCATTAATGTAGACTACAAATCAACTAGGAAGGAATCATTTTATGGTACATCTCTCTGTTGAACAATTTCAATCTATTCATATCATCTGGAGATGGCAAAACAGCTTGGATCAGCAGAGTTTGGTAATGGGTTAAATGGGTTGCAGTTAGGGGTTCTTTTTATGTGGTGGTCAAAACGTGTTAGGTTGGGTTGGGTGACTGACACTTTTTTTCCATTATTTCTGCAATCAGGGAGAATTGCATAAAAGGGTAATCCACTAGACAAACGTTTACCTGGGGGATGTAGTTCTAATTTTTAAAATTTTAATATTTTAAAAAGCTTAACCTTGTCATAAATATGCTATCTTTTTTTTTTTTCCAGTTAAAATTCTCTTCTTTAACGTTTTCAAAAGTAATTTACCTTTTATTGGGCTAAACTGAAATAAATTCCCTCAATTACAAATCGACCTGCAACTATATCACCCTTTAATGAATTTTTTCCATTAAATACGGATAAAAACTGTATTATGATGAAATTCGTATAACTTTTTTTTTTAAATAACACTATTCAGGATGGTAAGCAGTTGAATATCAACCCATATCTATTCTAGCTACTTTTTTATTGTACCTGTTTGACCTGTCATCAAACAAATACAATCCAAATTTACCTATTTTCATTATTTTTCATTATAAATGAGTTAACATGCCACCTGTAATAATATCAATTTCTTGCTAAACTTTGTATCCTGTGTTAGACCTTCAGCTTGATGTCAAGGGCTGCCGTGATGTTTATGCTTCTTTTGACAAGTACGTGGAAGTGGAAAGACTTGAAGGTGATAACAAGTATCATGCCGAGCAACATGGGTTACAGGTTGGATGGATTTCTTTTAACTTCTATTAATTTTAATTTTTTAATCTTTTGAAGACAAGGTTCAATTTCCGATGATGGGGCCATTAGAAGTCATGGTTTGAATATCTCAAGATCTGGACATAGGATTGTCAAGTTTCTTGATCAAAAGTGAAAACATGTTTCAACTTTTAAGTTCAGTTAATTGATACTTTAACTACTAACAACTCAGAGCGGTTGCACAAATTCATGATAAACTCCCCAATTCTAAAAAGGTAAGGGGACTTGAGGTCACAAATGGGCGGGTCGGGTAATGAGTCAAAACTGGTTGGGTCTAGTTAACCTGCAACACTTCTAGGCCCATTTCTAATTTCTTACAAATACTGATGTATTATTTATGATTACCAAAACTAAATTATTAAAACAGCAATCTAATCCTGCAAAATAAGAACTTTCAGGATGCAAAGAAGGGTGTTCTCTTCATTGATTTCCCCCCTGTTCTTCAGCTCCAACTAAAACGTTTTGAATATGATTTCATGCGAGATACAATGGTTAAGGTCAGTTACAATTTTTATGCTACTTTATTACCTGTTTTATGTTCTATTTTTTCATTATCTATGTTGCCAGTATGCCATTTATACCCCCACTAGGTTGTTAAGAATTATAGTTTGTAATTTTTAGTTATTGTTTAGCGCCCGCCATTCTGTGTATATTTTGCAGATATGAGATTAACTTATGCTTAATGGTTGGCTATGGGATGAAAATGTTTCTTTCGTTCACCTTGCATTATTAGTAAAGCAGGAAATCTAGAAAGAATCGATAGAAACAACATAAACAAGAGAAAGAGGGCAAATGCATGAGAACCATTGGAGTTATCAATTTCCATCAGACCCACGATGATTATTTCTTTAATCTGTTAAAATACTATTAGTTGGTGCACATTATCTCTTGTTGTAATCACACTATATTAAAAGGAAAACTTCTTTGGTAATCTTGGTGAATTATTTTTCAGCAGACTTTAATGTAAAGGGTTAGCGCTTTATTTCTATTTCTTTAGGTGTTTGGTTGTGACCTGTTTTTCTCAATTGTTACAATGACAGTTGTTGCTTCTGGAAAGCTATTGCTAAAGCATTCCTATTTAGATGATTTAATTGAACTTGACAGATAAATGATCGCTATGAATTTCCATTGCAACTTGATCTTGATAGAGAAAATGGGAAGTATTTATCACCCCAGGCAGACAAAACTGTTCGCAATCTCTATACCCTTCACAGGTACTGAAATCTATATATATAAAAATATATTAGCTCACGTGGCTAGCAATAACATTGTTCATCCACTATAAGTTGTAATATGATCAGTCAAACAAAAGTTATTGTTCGGGTGAAGGTGTAGTAGAAGTATATAAAAAAACTAATGGACTAAAGCATGTGTTGTGTGTTCATTTTCTGAACTTGGACAAAATTTTTAATTAGCCTTAGGTAAGTTGAAGACTCTTGTTAAAAGTCTTTTCTTTCATCATGTCTACTGTCCGTTTATAATTTTTCTTCCCCACATATTACAGTGGGTGTCAAATTTGGTGCTAATACAAATTCAATGTTGCTTTCTTTTTGCAGTGTATTGGTTCACAGTGGTGGGGTCCATGGTGGACACTATTATGCCTATATTCGGCCGACACTCTCTGATCAATGGTATACAAATATTGCTAATTATCCTGGGGGTGGTTAGGTTTGGGTCTAAATGGCTAATTATGTTCATGTCCACAAACATGTCGGATTAGATTGGCTTACCCGTCTAGCATATTTTCTCCAGTTTTGGACTTTGTAAACAGTTAATGTATTAAAGCGATTAAAATAGCTAATATTATATAAAAATGTATAGTTTTTTATAAGTATGATCTAGAAAGCATTTGACGGTTTGAACACATGTTGGAAGATTTTTGACGTGTTTAACCAGTTCGACATGTGACAATATCTTTGACATGTTATCACATAATACAATGTGAATTAGCATGTTATCTGTATAAACGAGTTGAAATTTCCTTCTCCATTGATATAATTTGCATATATGTTTTGTCACATTCTGTATATGCAATGTCCTCATTATTAAATGTTTTGGAAATCCTGGTCAGGTTGAAATTTGATGACGAACGTGTAACTAAAGAAGACATGAAGAGAGCAATGGATGAACAATATGGAGGCGAGGAAGAGGTAATCGGTCATACAAGTAATATGCTGATGTGACTTTTGGTCAAAACATATAATTCTGGATACTATGTCAAAAGTAATTTTTAACAAACATCTTATAATCTGCATTGTGATAAATTTTACTGAAAAGTTGTGTGTATTTTAATTTTGAAGTGAGACACGTTTGAAACTTAAATTGGTGATTATCTATAAAAGTTCATGTTGATATGTATGCTGATGTAGGTGAGTTCCTATTGACCTTTTAAAGTAATCACCAAAAGGATTTTGTTGGAATAGAACCTAAATTCAAAAAGCTATAGTCAACTTGAGATGGAGCCATGGAGGTGATATTCTTTCTAAAAGTTATTTCTGACTTTTCTATACTATTGTGGAACAGTTACCGCAAGCAAATCCTGGGTTCAATAACTCCCCATTTAAGTTTACAAAGTATTCAAATGCATACATGCTTGTGTATATACGTGAAAGTGACAAGGAGAAAATAATCTGTAATGTGGATGAGAAGGATGTAGCAGAGCACCTGAGGGTAAGATTGTTAATAGGGGTTGTTGCACCGTTTTTACCTACTTCGGATTGTGTTTTATCTCAAATGGTTAGTAATTTGAAAATAAAAATTTAGCTAAAAGGCGTAACATCTGAGATTTAAGTTATTATCGTAATAATTCATCTTTTGGAATTTATAATTTAATACATTGTTTTTAACATATGTATTTGCATTTTTTTTTGACATGTTTCAACTCATCATCCAATCCCCCATCTTGCCACCTCTGCTTGTACCTAACAAATTATATTAAGTTCCTTTAATCACCTTACAGATTAGATTAAAGAAAGAACAAGAAGAGAAAGAGCAGAAAAGGAAGGAGAAAGCAGAGGCACATTTGTATACCATTATAAAGGTGACAACTTTCCATGACCCTTTACAAAAAATTGGCCTTTATATGTTATTTTAACTAACCTGGACACCCGGTAAATTAATGTGTGTAGGTTGCTCGTGATGAGAATCTTCATGAACAAATAGGGAAAAATATATTTTTTGATCTAGTGGATCATGATAAAGTTCGTAGTTTCCGTATCCAAAAGCAAGTATCTTTTGCCCTTTTCAAGGTATTATCACTGGTTGCCAACTCACTTTATGTATATTTTTATATATTATAATGAAACGTAACTCCAGCTGTTATTTTTCAGGAGGAAGTAGCTAAAGAGTTAGGTGTACCAGTACAATGTCAACGTTTCTGGCTTTGGGCAAAGCGCCAAAATCATACTTACCGCCCAAATCGTCCATTAACTCCTCTAGAAGAAGCTCAATCTGTAAGTATTTATGTGGGGTGTTAGGATTCAAATAGTTCAGGGATTGAAATTGTAAATGTTACTTGTCGAGGGGGTGATATTGTAACTGTTGTTAATTGTTCGTCAATCTCGACTGACTAGTTGTTGAGGTCATGGTTTTAAAAAGCGGTTGAGGCGTGCGCCTCGAGGCGAGGCGCCCAGAAAACGAGTTTGAGGCGGCGCCTCAGGGGGTTATTTTGTACGTGCGCCTCATAGGGCTGAGGCGGTAAGAAAACCTGCGCCTCAGGGGGTTTTACTGTTTGTTTTTGATGTTTTAGACTCTTTGTGTCAATTTCAAACATTCCATGTCTTTTTAATGTGTGTTTTTGATGTTTTTGATGAATCCGATGATGAAATTAGTCTGTATTTTATTTTTTATAAGATATATAATTTTTATATTTATTTTTGTATTCCGCCTCGGGCTTACGCCGTGGTTCGCCTCGAGGCTTACGCCTCATGAGGCGAAGGGAAAACGCCTCGAGGCTCGATTCCGTACTTTTAAACCTTGGTTGAGGTTTTTAAATACCGTTAAGGTCAATAAGAGAATAGCTTGAATTGTGTAATCTCTTTCTCTCTCTACGTTCTTATTCAATTTGAGCTAACCAGGGGGGGGGGGGGGGGATTGGAGTTTTGTATGGAAGGCCAAATAAATCAAAAATGAAAACGGGAAATCCTTGAATGGGTGTATCTATTTATAAATGGCTCTACTTTTGTCTTTAAAAGTTAAAACATTTTAATAAAAGCCTAATTGCGTAAAAGGTTGAACATGATTCCTCTAATTTCTATTTTGTTAGCAATTTTTTTTTGCACATATAGAAAGGCTTAGACTATCAAAATCTTGATCCAAGGTAATCTAGACCTTTTACACTGGTGAATATGTTGATTACTTTTCTTGATGCGGCACAGGGAAGCTTACCATGAATAAGAAGTTTTGGAAGTTTTGAGCTTAGTTTGTAAACAACTAAATTTAGTTACCTTATTTATGCAGTTTGCTCCTAAATGAATAAGCAGTTTCGCTTCAAGAAAACACTTAAATTACCAAGTGTTCTTTTTTGGGTTACAAAGCATAATAAATGTTCATTTATATTGGTTATTGGTGACCTTCAACATGTTGGATCTATATGTGTATTTTAGGTTGGACATTTGAGGGAGGTATCAAATAAGGCTAACAATGCTGAACTTAAGTTGTTTCTGGAGGTAGAACTTGGACAGGTAATATTTCATTGATTTGTATCTTATTTATGTAACTCCCTTTTATAATGTGACATTCAAAGTTTTATCTGATAAAGCCCACTGGCTCTCTTATTGATGTAGAACTCACAGCCTGTTCCCCCACCTGCAAAGACTAAGGAGGAGATTCTACTTTTCTTTAAGCTTTATGACCCTTTAAAAGAGGAGCTTCGGTAACCATACTCTCTCTCTCTCTCCATACAGACACACTAACAGCCATACTCTCTCTCTCTCTCTCTCCCCCCCCCCCCCCCCCACAACACCACCCCAAATACAGACACACAAACACATATATTGATAGAACTCTAGTAGGCTTGATTGCAATTAAACAAGAAACAAGAACACTGCCATCCTCTTCAAGATGGACCAGTCTCTAAAATACAAAACCAGAGAAAAAACTAAATACTCAACACTAAACTAGAACATTAAAACAATAATATAAAGCAAGATAATACTAGCCGCCCCACTAAATTCTACCCCACTATCCCCATTTGTGCTACTTTCTTTTGACCAAATCAAAACAGGATCCAAGACCCAGTTGGATCTGCCCTATTGCAACTGGCTCTAACTCACGGTTACGTATCATCTATATACACATACATATATATATATATGTGTGTATATAATTAAACTTCCATTTATACTTGCAACTTAAAATTAGTTGATTTAACTGCTTTGTTCTACCAGTTTTTCCCTTGCTTTAGTTAATCCTTTATAATCCCCCCCCAGGTCTCCTTGTTTTTATCGCAAAAAAAAAAAAAAAAAAAAAAAAAACCCTTACGTTCTAGGTTTTTTAAAGATTGTCATATACAATTTGTTCACTTGAACATCTTTGCAATTTTGTAGATTATATTCATATGCAATTTTTCTAACTTTTTGCAAGTCCATTATTCTTATATATTCTCTCTCAATCTTCTCACTTTTCTTTACTCCAATAAAAGTTTCATATTTCTACTATTTTTGTATTCTAAGGATAAATTCTTTATTTTTTAGGGTTTTATGGTAATGATGCAAAGCGTATGTGTATTTATATTTTCTGTTTTTTTTAGTAATGTGAAGTTATAGAAATATTCATTTTTAATTGGTGAAGAAAAGTGGGAGAGTTGGAAGGGAAAAGAAGCAGACAAGGGTAGACTTAGACGCTTGGTAAAGATGATAAAAATTGAGTTAAATATGAAGCAGTATCTATTAATGCTCTTATTATGGATCTTTCATATTAGCGTTTTCCAATTTTATTACTGGTTCAAATATTTGTGGTCTTTTGCATTGTATCTTTAAATACTTATTTCGTTCTTCCTAATCATTTATGTTGTTTAAACATTTTGTTTTTTTAACAAGTCAGGTATGTTGGGCGGCTCTTTGTGAAGGGTACTGGAAAGCCTACTGAAATACTGACAAAGCTAAATGAGTTGGCTGGCTTTGCACCTAATGAAGAGATAGAACTATATGAGGTCAATCTCATAACCTCTTCTCATTTGGTTATGATGTTATGCTCTATTATGGATCTTTTAAATTGAATCCTGAACCACCCTTTTCACATTCAGGAAATAAAGTTTGATCCTACTGTTATGTGTGAGCATGTTGATAAAAAGCTTACATTTCGGGCTAGTCAGGTAAGTTTCGATACCATTATAGCAGGAAATTATTTTATTTTATTATTATTATTTTTTAACTTTGATCAAGTGTTGCAAAAATTTGACCAAAATTTTTGTTTTATAGCTCGAAGACGGGGACATCATTTGCTTTCAGAAACCTCTTCAGGTTGGAACTGCAAAATGTCGCTATCCTGATGTTCCATCTTTTCTGGAGTATGTTCACAATCGCCAGGTATACAGTGAAAATTTTTATGATATTTTAATGTATTGGTTTCTGTATTAGATTTTTTTTAGTTCAGTGAGTTCCTTGATTACCTTGAGTTAGTGAAGGCCGCTTTATGAGAAGGCATAATAGTCTTTTATGTAGCTGAATAATTTGTAGGACTTATTTCATTTGTATGCTTCTAAATTTCATGATATCATATTTCTCATTTCAATATACTAATGTGAATGATCTCAGTGCATAATGTTGTCTTCATTTTTTTCAGTAAAACAGGCTGTTATAAGTAATTGGTTTTCTTCTACTAGTGTGAAATGAGTTATGGTTTTTATATTGTTTTGAAAGAAGTATGTGATATTATGAAAATTAGAAGGATATATATAAATTTTGAGCTTTTAGAAGTATATATATGAACTTGCGCCTGATAAAATTTGATAACTTAGGCATCCATATGATCAAGTAAAATAAGCAGTCTCACCTTTTGATTTCACATATTTATATTAAATGACAGGTTGTGCGTTTCCGCTCATTGGAGAGACCCAAGGAGGACGAGTTCTCTTTGGAATTGTGAGCACCCCTAGATTTGTTTGTTTTTTTAACAAATTTGAATTATTATTTTTTATCTTGTTTATTTTAAATTTCAGGTCAAAGCTCCACAACTATGATGATGTTGTTGAAAGAGTTGCCTCCCATTTAAACTTAGATGATCCATCTAAAATCAGGCTTACGTCTCATAACTGTTATTCCCAGCAACCCAAACCTCAACCAATAAAATACCGAGGAGTGGAACACCTGTCAGACATCTTGGCCCATTACAATCAGGTAATTTTGACTTTATTGCATGATTATTATCTGTCCATAGTAACCATGCTCTCCAATGAATTAATTATTTAAAGCTAATTAGTCAAAGGTGAAAAGTGCAAGCTCGAAGAAGCGCAGAGAAAGCACACACCCAACACAAAAGAAGCACAATAATAAAAAAGTAACAAGTATATATATTAGGCATAGAAAATTAATAACTTGATACTATTCTACAATTTTAGTAAAAATCTTTTTATAGTATCTTATATAAAAAAATTGCAATAAGAATAATAGTTAATCTATTTTCAAAAAATAGATATACGGTTATAGTTAACTAAGATAATAGAAGTGAACAATTGTCCCAAAATAATTAATGGGCTGCACATTTGTTATGTTTACACATCCATAAAAGTATAGGGGGCTGAGCCCAGTCCACCACTGTAAAGGCAAATTAAGGTTTTTAATTGCTTCTCTGTCGCCAAATTTGAAACCAATTTCCCAGAGCTCCTCTCTCTAGCTTCTTTCAATTGCAGGCTGCAGCTAAACAACTTTGTTTCCAACCTTTGAATCTTCTTTAGTTTGGTTTACCGTTTACAGTCCTATCAAAGTATCAATTAAGAGAACAATTATAGTTAACTAGTTTTCCTGTTTGACCCGTAATTAATTATTGTCAGCCGAGTGTAATATGGAAACAACATCAATAATGTTTTGAATGCAAAGGTAAAAACTAAAACGACATTTTGCGCTTATCTTAAAATAAAGTTTTTTTTTGGCTGTGGACTATAGAAATGAAACGGAGGGAGTATCTCTAATGGGTCAGAAGGGTAAGAATTATTAGCTTGAAAGGAAACGAGCCAAATGGGATAAAAGTCACCCAAAGCGTATTTGTAATGCATATAACCTCCTATATCATTTTCTTTTGAAAAAATGAGATTACTGTTGAAGTAAAATGATTACTGTAATAAATTCAACACACAAATTATTCTTTAAAAATAAAAGCTTTGGACATTAACTATTTTGGGTCGACACTGCCCGACCGACCCACCCATTTTGTGATACAAACCCAGTCAATCTGGGATGGCTGGAAAATGACAGTTGCTTCAGGAGGTAGGGGTGATCCAAGTATTAGGGAATGTGGGGTAGAACTTAGTGGGGCAGTTACATTTTATCTTCTTTGTATTTGCTTATGGTGCTCTAGTTTTAGGTGGAGTATTTTAATTAAGTTTTCTGGGTTGTAATTTGGAGACTGGTCCCTCTCGAAATGTGGACTGTACTGTTTTGTTCTTGTTTAAGTTTCAATCAAGCTTCAAGCCGACTAGTGTTCTATCATTTTGACACTATCTTCAAAGGTGGATTACTTCTGTTTCATTTTTTTTAATATTTTGTTTTTGTTTTTCACAGACTTCAGATATTCTGTACTATGAAGTACTGGATATTCCTCTTCCTGAACTACAAGGCCTGAAAACCCTGAAGGTTGCTTTTCATCATGCAACAAAAGATGAAGTAAGTGTTGACTTTATAGCTATCACTCTTCTTATTTATGATTGACTTTCTCATATTTCTTGATTTATTTCTTTCACCCATTGCTAGGTAGTCATACATACCATTAGATTGCCAAAACAAAGCACTGTGGGTGATGTGATCAATGACCTTAAGGCAAAGGTAAGTATATAAACTTTACCTACTTCTTATTGACTATAACGGGTCAGAATAGGTCGGGTTAGGTTTACCCATTGTGCTTATGAAAATACTAAATAGTATTTGTAATTCAAGATTTAGGTGGTATGTTTAAAAATATCATTTTGGGCGACCATTGACCCATTCCACCCATTGACCTGTTTCCATGTTAAATAATTTCTCTGAGTTCACCCTTTTGACTTAGAGTTAAAAAAATAATCAGATTCGACCCTTTTATTAGTAAGCGGGTTGAAACTACCACATGTTATATAGTTGACTGGTGAACATATCATGGAATAGGTTGAGTTGTCTCATAAAGATGCAGAGCTTCGATTGCTTGAAGTTTTTTACCACAAGATATACAAGGTATTCAACCTTTTTTTAATTACGTGTATAGATGTTGTCTTGACTTGTTAGTTTTTAACCCTATTAGTTTTTTTAACGCGCTTCTAAAATTATCTGTACACCCAGATTTTCCCTCTGAACGAAAAGATAGAGAACATTAACGATCAATATTGGACGTTACGTGCTGAGGAGGTATCTTTTATTGCTCATACAATTCGTGCTTGGATTGGGTTATTATTAGATTTTCGTTCTATGGATTTTGAGGTGAGTTTTCTATTACAGATTCCAGAAGAGGAAAAGAACCTTGGTCCACAGGATCGTCTAATTCATGTCTATCATTTTACGAAAGACACATCTCAGAACCAGGTTTGTATTTATAGTTTTAATAGGATGTTTGTTTTTCTACTTTCCAATCATAATAATATCAACTTAATATTCACAATTATATAACTTTGTATTAACAGCAAGTGCAGAACTTTGGGGAACCTTTTTTCCTTGTGATTCGAGAGGGTGAAACGTTAGCTGAAGTTAAGATACGCATACAGAAGAAACTACAGGTTTCTGATGAGGAATTTTCAAAGGTATTTTTAAATAATTAATTTCTCAGGTATATACCAAATTATTATTGTTATTATTCTTATTCTTATTATTATTTTGCTTTAACGTCATGTTTTTATTCTAAACCATAATGTTTTAGTGGAAGTTTGCATTTCTCTCTTTGGGTCGTCCTACATACCTTCAGGATTCTGATGTTGTCTCCACCCGTTTTCAGGTTAACATATCTCTCTTATTATTATTGTTATTAGTAGTGTTTATATATAACTATATTTATATATATGTTGTATGTGTATTTATCAAGTTAGTGGGTGTGTTTGGTTTCAGAGGAGAGATGTTTATGGTGCTTGGGAACAGTACTTGGGATTGGAGCATTCTGACACTACATCCAAGCGGTCATATGCTGCAAATCAGGTACATTAATCTTGTAATACCATAATCATGATTGTAAGTGCTTTCAATTCCGTAACAATGTTTATATTTGATTTCAACTTGTCACACAGCTTATTTTTAACTAGAAAAAATGACCGACAAATGGATAATTCGACCCTTCTACTTTTTATTGAGTCGATTCAGGTTGTTTTGCTTTCAATCCCAAAATGAAAGTCGCCCATTGTGTTATTGTTTTCTTTTTTAAACAAAAGAAAGGATTATGTATCAGCCAAAGTATGTATTTACTATTTAGTTTCATACTTTAATTCATACCAATTTGATCCAAAAGCAGTCAAATGATGAAAATTTCTAAAACATTTCGTAAAGACCTCCATATCAAATTTGTAATCCACAACATTTTTGATGCCTCATCAAAGGTATAAATAAAACCAGATACATACATAGTTCGCATATAACGCTGTTTCAAATTTATGGCTGACTTAAATGACAGAAGTTTAATATGGTCTCCGCAAACTATTACTAATGAATGATTGTTATTTGATAGTCATATTTTACATTGTTAGACAATCTTATCGAGAGAAACAAAAACAAGAGCAGTGATTGTGTGGGAAAACACTGTTTATTAAGTAAAACCCCGCCTTAAACTGTAAATAACGACTCTCTTTTATACTAATCCTAACCTTAATTACTAAAAAACCCTAGTCAATCACATCTAGAATGACAACCCATTCACAGCCAAAACAAAACACTCAATACCTTAAATAAAACTAAATCAAAAACCAATAAACATACAAAGTAAAAGAAACCTATCTTTAGACAAGACTCGATACATTCCTAATATTTACCATGACCAAAACTTTCTACATGTGAACCAATTCCACCCTCTTCTTTTTTTGTTCACCCATATGGTCTTATATACCCTTGAACATCAAGATTAATTTCAAACAAACACACTATACAATTACTGGTGACTTTATTTATTTATTTATTTATTTATTTTGATTATGTTGGCGTATGCAGAACCGACACACATATGAGAAACCTGTTAGAATCTACAACTAGCTAAAGCACGAATTTCTTGGTAGTCGTGCCCGGACATTTACGAAAATGTTTACCGCAATGCATAATTTGTTGGTAGATCTGTAATTCTTTGTTTAAAAGTTTGTGAAGCATCCCTCTTTGGGGTGACAATCAGGTCTAGATAATATTCCCCACATTATTGTACCTTAGAGAGTATGCATAAGATTTTGGATCTGGGATGTATAGAGGTATAGATGTGTCATGTATGTGTGTGTGTTGATGAACATTAAATTTAAAAACATTGTTTTTTGTCCTATAAAATTTTTATATGTATTAAACAGATTATTGTATCCTTTATATTTCATTACTATTTATTAGGATATAGTTTCATATATATATATATATATATATATATATAAAATTGGTGATGACTGTATACTGGTTTGTTTTTTTATGGGGTTACTTTAACAGAAGTTTACAGACTATGTTAATTTCGTTTATTATGATGAAAAAAGGTAAATACATTGTTATGCATCTAAGCTTAGATTCGTGGTTTACACGTCTAAGTTTGTAGGATGTCCTCTTGTCCTAGTGTTAAAATGGTGATGTTTGTTTATATTTGTAGTGTGAATACGATGATTGTAATAGTAAAGTAGATAGTGTGTGTACATTGGTTAAAAATAATAAAGCAATAGACATTATAGGTTAAGTATCTAAATGACATTTTTTTATAACAAAATTTACTCTTAACATCTGTTTCTTTTGAACACTAGTAAACGAAATAGGTGTGATGAAATAGTAAACAAACAAATTTTGATATGGAGAGTAAAATTAAGAAAAATTAATCTACCAAGTATTTAACTAAAAATAAAATGATATAATTTTGATTTAAGTTAACTAAAATGACACTCTTTAATTTATACGTACTCTACTTTTAAAATCAATATATCACACTTTGTATAGTTTGAATCCACATCCTTTGATTGTAGTAGAGTTTGTTACTTTACTACCAATATCTAGCCTTGGGGACATTAGCTTATATGTTATGGTATTCTTTCACCTGTCACTATCTGTTGCTAGTTTAACTTTACATCAACACACTACTCCATCTTTCACCTTATTTTTTCATCATATGTTCTGGTAATCTTTTATCTTTATTAAACTTTTTAATAGATTAAAGAGAGTGAGAGAGAGAGAGAGAGCATTGAGAGTACTTATGTGGTGCACAACCCTCGCGCTTTGATTTGTTTTGTGGTAAGGGGCGTGATGAAGTCAGCAATCTTGAGCACACACACAGAAGAGAGGGGCAATATGTGACCGTTTGGGGCTAAAAAGTAGCTGTTGGGTACTTCAATTAAAAAAATTCATTTTTATCAATTTTTAAACACTATAAATACAATAATCAAAACATTTTTATCACAAAATATATCTTCACTAAAAAGTCCTTACAACAACCATTTCAACCAAGTTTCCAACGACTTACACCAAATGTTATACAAAATTTTCGACCCAAACATTTGTTACTGGCCCCAACGACCAATAAACCCGTCACCAATGCTCACGTTTGCTAATTAAAAACTAGTCGGACAAAGGTTTTTCGGAATACACTCATCTTCCACAAAATCAGCAATGATATGCTCCCCAACCCAATCAAACCAGTTAAATGAATGCTGACCACACGAACAACATCCCTACGTAAATTTGTCTTGTATCAAGCACTACATTTCTATGAATAGTATGATAAATAAAATAGTTTTTGTTTATATATTGTTAGCAAGTATAAGGCACACATGCAAACAAATGTCACATAGCATACACATAAGTCGTCGTATACATGATTTGCAACTTACCATATATTCTGTTGAATTTGTCCTTTATCTTAACTTGTTTTTAATGTCAACTTTTTAATCAAGTATTCAACCTTTTTCATATAAAAACCAAAACATACAACTCATAACGAATGAGTTTAAATAAAGACGTTCAAGACTACTTAATTAGCAAATAGACCGAGTATCTCGGTTTAGTCGGGTTCTAGCTAGGAATATTGCATATGATCACGCCTATTTTTGTGTTTGTTATTTAGATGATTTTGTAGTAATCTTTAAGATACATTAATCTTTCTACTTTACTAAAAGAATAAAATGCTATTTTCGTCCCTGACGTTTTGTTTAATTTGCCATTTCAATCCAAAAACTTTTTTACCATTTCAGTCACTGTAGTTTACCAAATTTTTCCTTTTTTATCCACTCCACTAACACCGTTAAAACTTTGTTAAAACTTCGTTAAATATGAGGGTATTGTAGTATTTTTAAACACCCTAATTATCCAATTAAAGTAAATTAATCAATTAATATTCAATTAAAACTAAAAGACATATGAAACGACTACTGAGACCAGACGCTTCTATTTAAAATCTTCGATTAACTCTAACCCATGTTGTTCGATTGAGGTCTGTCGTGAGATTTCAATTAATATTCACGTTTTGTTGGAACATGTACCCTTATTTGATTGAGGTCTGTTGTGGAATTAAGGTTTATTGTTGACATGCTTTATTTGATTGAGGTCTTTGAACGTAACAATAGCAGATCTCAATAAAACAAAACGTAACAACAGTAGACCTCAATCGAACAACAGTACACATTCAAACAAAACGTGAAGATTAATTGAAATATCATGGAAGACATTAATCGAACAATATGTGTTAGAATTAATCGAAGCGACCGGTTTCACGAGTCGCTTCATGTGTTTTTTAGTTTTAATTAAATATTAATTGATTAATTTGTTTTATTTGGATAATTAGAGTATTGAAAAAGACTAAAATACCCTTATATCTAACGGAGTTTTAACAGAGTTCTAACGATATTAGTGGAGTGGATGAAAATGGTAACATTTAGTAAACTACAGTGACTGAAATGGCAAAAAAAAGTTTTTGGATTAAAATGACAAATTTAACAAAATATCAGGGACGAAATGACATTTTACTCCTAATAAAAAGGTATTTATGGGGGACACCTGGCATTACCACATTTATTCGTTATCAAAATTTTACCGTTTCTCTCTGCTATTAAATATTTACATTAATTAAAAATAATTTTATTTCATTGATTTAGATCTAAATTAATTTTATAAGTAAATTAAGAAATAGATCTTTTTATTTTTTATAAAATAAGAAACTTTTCAAAAATACAAAAAAATTTTAAATATATTTTTTATAACGGTTTGTTTTGAAACAAAATGTTTAATTTATTTTTGGGAAAAAAACAAATAAAGGTTTTAAAATAAAAGTTTAAAAAGTTAATATAATTTTTTTATTACTTATAGTTCTTAACCATATCTTATATTATAATATAGTTTTATAATTAATAAAATTTTATTTTATAAATATTTTATTTGATCAACTAGTATAATACACAAGTTTACTAAAGCTAGTTATCTATATATACATACGTACATCGTGCTTAAGAATTTACATCTTCATAATAATAACTTCACCAATCAAAATTGTCATTGTTATAATTATCTTATAACTATAACAATATTATTGAAATAACTTAAAGGGTTTAAAGAGAATTGTAGAGAGAGATGAGAAGAAATGTATAACTCTTGAATTTTATTCAAGATGGTGCATCTTTCTCATTGCCATGAAGATAGTATTTATACTATAAATACATGTACTCTTTGATAGGTAACTATTTAAGAGTCAACTAGTAAATAATTTTACTCTTTAGGCTTTGAAAAATCACATCCAATAATTCATGATAATTCATGACCCTCCCTCTTGGATGTCATTTTTTCAAACTTCAGGGTCTTGAAATACTGCCTTATTAAAAACCTTGCTAAAGAAAAACCCAATGGGAAAAAACTTTAGCTAAGGAAAAAAGAGTGCAGCTTATAACTTCCTCTCAAATTGTCTTCTGTAGATCATCACATTGTATGTACGTGTCGCATGCCAATATCATAAACGTGTTTTCTAAAAGTTGTTGTAGTGAGTGCCTTTGTGATAAGATCAGCTGAATTGTTGCTAGATTGAACGTATTTAATTTCAACTTGTTTATCTTTAATAAGGTCTCGAGTGTATGAAAAGAATCTTGGAGGTATATGTTTCGTTCTGTCACTTTTGATATACCCTTCTTTCATTTGCGAGACACAAGCTGCATTATCTTCGTAGATTGGTGTTGGATCTCTTTCTTTCTCTAGTCCACAAGAAGTTAATATAAGTTGTGTAATAGACCTTAACCATACACATTCTCTAGAAGCTTCATGTAGTGCAATGACTTCAGCATGATTTGAGGAAGTTGCAACAAGTGTTTGTTTTTGAGACCTCCATGAAATTGTTGTTCCTCCATTCTTAAACACGTATCCGGTTTGAGATCTGGCCTTATGAGGATCAGATAAATAACCTGCATCTGCATAACCAACTAAACCTTCTTTTGAATCATTAGGATAAAACAAGCCTAAATCAATAGTTCCTTGTAGATATCGAAAAATATGTTTGATCCCATTCCAATGTCTTTTTGTGGGAGATGAACTAAACCTTGCCAACAAATTTACTGCAAAGAAAATGTCTGGCCTTGTACAGTTAGTAAGATACATAAGAGCTCCAATTGCATTAAGGTATGGTACCTCTGGACCAAGAAATTCTTCATTTTCTTCACAAGATCAAAATGGGTCATTATCAATATTGAGTGATCTAACGACCATTGGGGTGCTTAAGGAATTTGCCTTGTCCATATTAAAACGTTTTAAAAGCTTTTCGGTATAATTTGATTGATGCACAAGTATTTCATTATGCATATGCTCAATTTGTAAACCAAGACAATATTTGGTTTTCCCAAGGTCTTTCATTTCAAATTCATTCTTTAGAAGAATAATCGTTTCATGAATTTCCTTTTGTGTCCCATTTATATTCAAGTCATCAACATATACGGCTATGATCACATATCCCGATACTGTTTTCTTAATAAAGACGCATGGACAAATAAGGTTATTTGTGTATCTTTACTAGTCAAATAATCACTCAAATGATTGTACCACATCCTTCCAGATTGTTTCAACCCATATAAGGACCTTTGTAATTTGATTGAATACATTTCCTTAGGTTTTGAACACGCTTCAGGGATTTTAAATCCTTCAGGAATTTTCATATAAATGTCATTATCAAGTGATCCATACAAGTAAGCTGTAACGACATCCATAAGACGCATATCTAAATTTTTAGATACTGCTAAGCTGATTAAATATCTAAAGGTTATTGCATCCATAACAGGAGAATACGTTTCCTCATAGTCAATTCCCGGCCTTTGAGAAAATCCTTGAGCTACTAGTCTAGCTTTATATCTTGTAACTTCATTTTTCTCATTTCGTTTTCGCACAAAAACCCATTTGTACCCAACAGGTTTTACATGCGTAGGTGTTATAACAATGGGTCCAAAAACCTTTCGTTTGTTAAGCGAATTTAGTTCAGCTTGCATGGCATCTTTCCATTTATCCCAATCATGTCGATTTTGACAATCATTTACAGATTTTGGTTTAGGAGCATCATCTCCGCTCATAATATCACATGCTACAGAATAAGAGAATACATCATCAATATTTTCCACTTCATCTCGATTCCATAATGTATGCATATGACCATAGTTGATTGACATCTCTTTGTTCACTTCTTTCTCAGAGAAATTTTGGACACTGAGTGTTTTATCACTATTATTTTCTTTAAGATCAATTTCCTTTTCAGATATTTTCTTTTTTCGAGGATTTTTGTCTTTTCATCCAATCGGCCTTCCACGTTTCAAACGTTTCTGGGATTCATGAGTCATATTTTTATCTATTTCCTTATTCGGAATTTCAACTCGAGCTGGAGCATTTGCAGCTGGTATATCAGATTTAGTTACTCTTTTTGTATCAGTAAATGCATCATGCAATTGATTTGCAATTTCTTGCAGATGTATTATCTTTTGAACTTCTGTATCACATTGTTTTGTCCTTGGATCAAAATGCAACAAAGAAGGCTCAGATCATGACATATCATTTTGTTCTTTTTTCTTTTCTCCCCCTAATGCTCGGAAATTTGCCTTATTAAAGTGGCAATCAGCAAAACGTGCCGTAAATACATCACCCGTTAAAGGTTCAAGATATATTATAATGGAAGCTGTTTCATATCCAACATATATTCCCAACATTTTTGAGGACCCATTTTTGTGCGTTGCGGTGGTGCAATAGGAACATACACCGCACATCCAAAAATTCTAAGGTGGGAAATATTTGGCTCATGGTCAGAAACAAGTGGTAAAGGAGAGTACTTATGATTTGCACTTGGCCTCATACGAATTAATGATCCAGCATGTAAAATTGCATGACCCCAAATAGACGCAGGAAGTCTTGTTCTCATAATTAATGGTCTAGCTATTAATTATAGACGTTTGATTAACGACTCAGCTAAACCATTTTGTGTATGTACATGAGCAACAGGGTGTTCAACAACAATTCCAACAGACATACAATAATCGTTAAAAGCATTTGATGTAAATTCACCTGCTCGTAATTTAATAATTTGAGCAAGGAATTTAGCAAATGCTACATTACGAGTTGATAATAAAGAGACATGAGACCATCTGCTTGATGCATCTATTAAAACCATAAAGTATTTAAATGGTCCACATGATGGATGGATTGGTCCACATATATCACCTTGAATTCTTTCAAGAAACATAGGTAATTCCTTTTCAACTTTCAATAGTGAAGGTTTAGTAATTAGCTTCCCAAGAGAGCAAGATGTATACGGAGGTATTTTATTTAATTGTAAAATCTTTTGATCTTTCAATGGATGTCCATGTGTACTTTCAGTTATCCTTTTCATTATTGTAGACCCCGGATGGCCTAATCTATCATGTCATAACTTGAATATCTCAAGATCACAAAAGTTCTCTTTAACTGCCATGTGTGCTTGTGGCACATTAATATGTGTGTAATGCAAACCAGAATGGAGCATTGGCAGCTTTTCTAATATGTGACTTTTGCTCATGATATGCAAATATTTTTCATTTTCAACGGTCATTGAACAAGTATCATATCCATTATGATATAAGTTTTTGAAACTTAATAAGTTTCTTGTTGATCTTGGGTAAAATAAGGCATTTTCTATTAAAAGCTTTGTACCATTTTGTAATACTAATTTAGCCTTTCCAACTCCTTCTATCAAGTCTGTAGGACCTGATATTGTATCAATGGTTCCTTTTGTTGGTTTTACTTCATAAAAATATTTCCTGGATCTAAGTATAGTGTGCGTAGCTCCACTATCTGCTATACATATATCTCCTTCATTTGTTTGGCCTTGTGCTCCAATGAGAGTCATTTTTTTTATATCTTCAAATATAAGGACAAATAATAAGCATATAATAAGTCTCTTTTTTTTCAAAAAAGAACTTCATTCATATAGTTAACACAATACATGAAAAGAAAAATAATTAAACATAACTAAAAGGTACTTAAACAAGAGAATTACATAATTGTTGCATACAATTATTATAATCTAGCAACATATCTTTCAAAGTTCCAAATCACCGATAAAATCTGAGGTATTTAGCTTAACGTTGATGTCATCAAATTTATCCACATGGTTCACTTCCTTCTCTTTCCCTTTAAGGGATGCTTGGTATAGTTCGCATAGATGTGGAGTAGTGCGACAAGCTTTTGACCAATGGTTTGTACTACCACATCTAAAACATGAACTGGCATAATTTTGAGAAGTACCAACTTCATTTTTAAACTTGTTTTGGTGGTTGAAATTGGTAGTTCGTTGTCCATGACCACGACCACGTCCACGACCACGGCCACGAGAATTACCTCGGTAATTGTTGTTCCATTTGTAAGGATGATTACGAGCATTAAAATGAATTTTATCAAAATGGCCACGACCACGGCCTCGCACACGACCTTGTTCCCATTTACGTCCAGATTTTTTGTTATCATTACTAATAATAGCATTGACTTCTGGGATTGCTAGTGAGCGAGTAGGACGAGCTTGATGATTTTTCATTAATAGCTCGTTGTTTTTCTCCGCTACAAGGAGATATGAAGTTAGATCAGAAAATTTCTTAAACTTTAGCAATCTGTATTGGTTTTGCAAACTCATGTTTGATGCATGAAATGTGGACAGAGTTTTCTCTAGCATATCATCCTCAGTAACTATACGCCCACAAAATCGGAGAGTTGAGCATATTTTGAATACAGCAGAGACATACTCATTTACTTTTTTAAAGTCTTGAAACCTTAGTTTGTTCCATTCATCTCTAGCAGCAGGAAGTAAAACTTCTTTTTGATGATCAAATCTGCTTTGTAAGTCTTTCCATAGATCATATGGATCATCACAATTTGAGTATTCAAATTGCAACATTTCATCAATGTGTTTGTGTAAAAAGACATAAGCCTTAGCTTTATCTTGTTCTGAGCAAGCATTCCCCTTTTGTATAGTGTCTAATACACCCATAGATTTAAGATGTCTTTTTACATGAGCCGTCCATGGCATATAGTTTTCTCCACTGATATTTAGTGCCGGAAATTCAATTTTTGTAATGTTTGACATTTTTGTTTTGCTAAACAAGAATTAAGCAAATAATAAGATAATTATTAGAATTCATATATATCAATAAACATTGCGATACAATAGAGTGGTAGAGCTACAAACATATACAAAAATAAGAAAAGTTTAAATTCTTCAGGCGGGAGTTTAGCAATGAGGACAAGATTTAAAATGATCATTATAGTAGCCAACATCAAAACCGGGTGGATCATCTTTGAAAAATTGCTTCGGATAAACTTGAGAAAAGAAGTAATCTGTTTATAGTAACAAAAATAGATTTGATGACGGTCAATTTATAGTTTAAATTATAACTGTTTGCAACGGCTATTTAATTGTGTACAACGGTTATATAGTTGTTTATAACGGCTATATAACCGTCATATGTGTGTGTATATATAAAAGCAAGAGAGAATAAGAAAGTTAAGATAATTATAAGATGTTACTACGAATAAACGTCAATAAACATAATTTAAAATGTTAGTTGCATAAAAGTTAGTTGGCATAAATAGAAATGTTAGTTGTATAATTAAAGAATAAATGTTAATTGCATAATTAAAAGTTAGATACATAAATAATAAGTTAAATGCATAAGTAAAAGTTAGTAGACATAAAAAAAAAATGTTAGTATCATAATCAAAAGTTAGATGCATAAATAAAAGTTAGTTTGTTAGTAGTCCTATGGTTCATAATAAGATTTTCTTTATGTTTATTTTATTTATCTTATTTATCTTCTTCATATAATATATTATAGATTATCATTAATGAAGTGTTTACCTTGCTTGATGGATGGCTTTGTGCTTTATTGATCTTCTTGATTAAAGCATAAAAGCTCTCATGCTGATAACATATTATAATTATCTTATAACTATAACAATATTATTGAAATAACTTAAAAGGTTTAAAGAGAATTGTAAAGAGAGATGAGAAGAAATGTATAACTTTTGAATTTTATTCAAGATGATGCATCTTTCTCATTGCCATGGAGGTAGTATTTTTATTACAAATACATGTATTTTTTGATAGGTAACTATTTAAGAGTCAACTAGTAAATAATTTTACTTTTTAGTTTTTAGAAAATCACATCCAATAATTCATGATATTTTATGACAGTCACATGATATATTGATTAATTCCGTTTTCTTTTTTCTGGACGAAAACGATTAACACGTGAGTGTACATGTTTTTCAAACACGCATTCATATTCACATGCAAATAACCCATATAAATAAACAACCTATACAAACACATACACACACAAAGACATAATAATAATAATAATTTCATAACATCATATCTCCAATCATAATGAAGATCCCTGTGTTGTCCAGCTTCATGTTCGACGAACCGTCGATTTGGGTCACAGTGGCGACGGTGGTGATATTATTATCAACTGTTTACTTAGGTTTTGCGGAGGCTATTGGGAGCCATCTTCAGTATTCCAAATTTGCAGGAAAGAGTTCGGGTATCAAGCTTTCGAGTCGAACGGGTATGCTCGTGCTTTACACGCCCGCCATGCTCGCCGGGGTTGCTTCCTTCTTCGTCTTCCCTGGCGATGGTGTTAGATTCTTTTTGCTTAGAGTTGCTGTTACCATATATCCATTTCTTCAAGAGAGATTTTGAGGTAATTATTATAATAACTTATTATTATTATTATTTTTTAATAACGTCAACTCACACACCTATCTTATCTGATCTACTTTGTATCGACTTGAAAAATGTTCGGATTTAAAATCTTAAAGCAAATAATTAAATTAGTTTTGCTGTTAAACTCAACCACACCAATTACTGTGTGATTTTTTTTTTTATTTATATATTTTGGTTAGAAGATATTTCATGTATTTGTCGTCATCAGTCAGTTTATTACTCTTATATTAATTTGGACTTATTTGATATTTTTGTTTACAATATACAGTTTTTTTCTTTTATGAAATTTAATATATAATATTTTATATAAATCTAGATATATGTAGGGATCGAATATGTTTAATTGTTTCGTAGGTTGTCATGTTTGTTTATATTTATCTTACTATTTTAATAAAAAGGTAAATAGATAGGACACATGGCATCACGACATTTATTCTCACAAATTTTTTCTCGTCTCTCTCTTCTATTAAATAATCATATTAATTACAAATATTATTTAATTCTTTTTTATATTAAAATAAGTTTTAATAAATTATAAATTTTTTTTATTAATGTTATTTCTAAAGAAATAAATTTTTATAAAATAATTTTTTTAAAACGTCAAACTTTTTCAAAAATATAAAATATTTAAAATTGGTGTTTTTTAAAAAGTAAAATTTTATAAAATATTTAAAATTAGGAGTTATCATAAGAAAGTTTTTATAAATGACATTTTTTAAAATGTTCTTTTTAAAAAAAATATTTTATTCTATTTATAATAATAAAGATTTTAATATCTTATATTAAAATATCATTTTATTATTAATAAATTTTAATTCTATTTAATATTTTATTTATTTGACCCGTGTAATACACGGGTTTACTAAATCTAGTACTCTAATAAAAGATTAACAAGGAGAGACACGTGGCAATACCACATTTCTAACAAAAATTTTTCCATTTCTCTTTACTATTAAATAATTACATTACTTACTAATAATATTATTTAATTTTTTAAATTATAATAGTTATTTAATAAATTAAGAAAAAAATCTTTTTATTAATTTTGTTTCTAAAGAAACAAATTTTTATTAAATAAAAAAATTGTCTAAAACATCAAACTTTCTTAAAAATAAAAAAATATTTTATAATTGGTGTTTTTAAATAGTAAAATTTTTAAGAATAAAAATAATTATAATTAAGAGTTATAATAAGAAAGTTCTTAAAAATGACATTTTTTAAATGTTTGATTGAAATAAAAATTTTATTTTATTTATAATAAAAAAGATTTCAATCAAATTTTTATATTAGAATATCATTTTATCATTAATAATTTTTATTGTATTTAATATTTTTATTCAACCTGTGGAATACACTGGTTCACTAAAGTTAGTCGATTTACATTTTGATGTATAATTTTGTCACAATCGGGACCTTTAGACGATTTTAGTCTAGAAAGGTAATTTGACTTATAAGTTTGGAAAATACAAAATTCATATCTATACTAATAAATAAAAATATTAAGTGAGACGTGTCACTTCACATGCCTCCTTAATATTTTTTCCGACTCTCTCTCCTATTAATTATATAAATTTTCTTTAAATGGTTTTTATTCTTTTTTGTCTCTCTTCTATTAAATGATTTCTATAATTATTTTTGTTAAGTATTTTTATATTTAATATAAATATAGTTAAAATTGTATAATATTTCATAAATATGTAATAAGAAAATCTCTATTACGAAAAGTATGGCTATAAATTTTAGCAACCCGTGTATTATATGATTTCTATAATTATTTTTGTTAGGTATTTTATATTTTAAGATATATATAGTTGAAAATCGTATAATATTTCATAAATATGTAATAAGAAAATCTCTATTACGAATAGTATAGGTTTAAATTTTCGCAACCCGTGTATTACACGGGATTCCAATCTAGTTGATACATATATAGATTGCCATAGAATATTATAACAGGGGCATAAAGTGCCATAAAATAAACCAATTTCAGGTTAGATATTGGTTCATTTTTATGGCAAATTATAAAATTATTTTATGCCAATTATGAATAAGTAATATCAATGCCTATATTAGATTCATATAAATATATTTAGAAAAGACTAAAAATAATCATATTTCGGATATTGGTTGAAAAATTCAGAAAAGACTTTTCCAACGAGTATTTTTTTTTTCAAAATTTTCCCGAACAAGTTGATGAGTTTTCTTATATTTGTCGTAGGAAAAGCCGACAGTTTTCTAGTGAGCTATAAGAAAATAAAAAAATAATACTTCAAATAAAAAGATAGAAAACAATCATCTTTATATTTGTGGGAGAATTACATATATCTTTTTATCCCCGTGCGATTTGTAGGTTTTATTTGTTCACAAGTATAGTGGCAGCATGGGTTTAGGTTCAACTATCCTAATCTCTATATTCTATTTCTACATCGCTACAAGCATGATAGTCGTCCACCATATGACACAAGGACTCCCCGAGCCATCCATCGATCTAACATACATTGGTCTAATCATGTTTCTCGTGGGAATCATCGGTAACTTTTATCACCACAATCTTCTCTCGAAACTAAGATCAAACAGTGAAAAAGAGTACAAGATTCCTCATGGAGAGATGTTTAATCTCGTTATTTGCCCTCATTATCTGTTTGAAATCTTGATGTTCTTCGGGTTTGCTTTTATTAGCCAGACACCGTTCGCGTTCGTGTGTGCACTTGGTGACTCATGTTACTTGATTGCAAGGAGTCACCAGACAAGAAATTGGTATGTAAACAAGTTTGAAGATTTTCCTACAAGTGTCAAGTGTTTGATCCCATACATTTTTTGAATAGGTTTGAATTATTTGGGATTTGTTTACATTCTTGAAAATATGTTGTATTTGGAAATTATGTTGATTGTAATTTCGTTTTGAACACTTTGGTAGTTCAATTTTGTTTTATTTTATATGACTGGTATGAAATTTGGACGTGTTGCAGCACTAAATAACAGAAAATATATAACACTCGTAGTTTTATAAAAATACAAAACGTATATCCTACCTTGTGTGTTGAGACGAGGCGTTAAACCGTAGAAAAAAAAAATTGAAGTGTAATATGCATACAACTTTAATGAAGTGTACAAAAGTATATGGATGACCTGTACATTATCACGCGCAATGCTGTTTTGAACAGAACTTACATCAAAATGTAGATAAAAATAATCATGTTGTATGATATATTCAACATTTTTTAAAACATTAACATTTAAAAGTTAAAAAAATCTAACTCCTATGACTGTAACTAGTTGGGTATTATCATTAATAGTTAAGTTCAATTTTACTTTTTGAAGTTTGTTAAAAATAATTATTTTCTTTCAAAAGATTAAAAACATCAATTTATCTCTAAAAGTTTCATAAATTGTTTCAATTTTAATTCAAAAGTTTCATTAGTTGTTTTAGTTTTATCCAAAATAATAAAACTTTTGAAGTGAAATTGAAACAACATATGAAACTTTTGAAGTGAAATTAAAACAACATATGAAACTTTTAAAGGTAAATTGATGTTTTTAATCTTTTGAAGAAAAATAATTGCTTTAGTTAAACCTTAAGAAATAACACTGAAATTAACTTCATTATTATTTTTTCATTTAAATTTAGGAGAAAAAAATTAAACCATTCACAATAAGATGTTTTGTGGTGTTTTTGAAAGAGAAAGGGTGGTGGAGAGAAGCGATTAGATGGATGAGAGAGTGTAGGAAGTTGGGTAAATGTCTTTTTCGTACATGTGGTTTCATAAAATTATAGGAAGTTCTTGAGCATGTTCTTAAATATAAGAAAAATTATTTTTAGTTAGAGTTATTAAATTTTAATAATTTAAATTTTCTGACCAAGATTCATCACAACTCAAAAAATGTTTGCAAGCAGTCACTTACTAACTGAGAGTTAACACCTATTAGTTATTTGATGACGTGGATTGCTTATGTGGCCAAAACACTAAATATAAAGTTAAGAATTATCATCAGGTTTGTCAATCTGAAACTTTTACATCTTGAAATCCATCAATCTTCAAATAATCTGTCAACAAATTTCTTCAGCAAATATGATGTCGTATATAGATTGCACTGCACGAAGAATAATCGAAAGAGTTAAATACCACGTTGTAAAAAATTGGATATATCTATTCATTGTTTTTTAAAACAATCCAGTTCGGAATAAGATACATCAAGCTTCTTATTCAAAACAACTTATTTCACTCAAAAATAATCAGCGGTTTGAATGAGTTGTTGCAAAAACACTCAGAAAACAAGTTATTGTTGCGTCAAAACTCCACAAGCAAATAGGTAGTTTGTATAAGAAATCACACAAGTATAAGCAGTAAATCAACATTAGTCTTTCAAATACTTTACTTTTACCTTCGTCTTTGGGGATGTTCGGTTGATCTACCAAAAGCCGTTCAAAAGCATGTAAATCACTAGCACTGCAATAGGACAATCAAAAGCGTATTCTATATTAGTAAAAACAGGAGAAATATAAATTTAAACCCATTTACTTATGATGGGTAGATGCGGATTATATTTTATCTCTAACGAGTCAAAACCAAAACAGATAGCTAAAAAGAAAACATGTCAAAAGTCTTTCAAAATGTACTTCTAATCCTGAATCATTATATTAAAAAAGTGAACTTCACTGAAATAGTATAATCATTTTCCTCATATTTAACAAACTATTTGTTTAATTCAGGTTTTGCCAACTATATCCCTAGCTATGCTTATTTTAGTAATACTTTAAACACAGAAAATAGCTTTTTATTTATAGACCGAAGGGATTTGGTTAGTATTTTTCTTTAAGAAACTGCATAGAAGTGTTACAGGTAAACCTAACCCGACTGGTTTCGGCCTGTAGTAAATAACCTGTTTGCACGATTTCATACCGTAAAAAATTGACCCGTTTTGACCTGTTATCCAACCCAAATGACCCACTCATACCATCTCTACTAAAACTTAGAACATAAATATCCAGAAACATACCTTGGCTTCAAGGCAAGACTAGCAAGTGCAGAAATCACTGATGATTTGAGTAGGTACCTGAAACATTAGACTAAAAATAATTGAAACTGCGCCTTATTGCCAATCAGATTGTAAAAATTGTAATATGTTGGGATTCATTTGATAAATTTATAGTAGATAAGGAAGAATATGCATGAAATTATTGAAGAAAGTTGAATTCCTACTCTGACTGATACATCTCATGAAGAAGCCGTAGGCCTTCTAAGCAGTCTGCAATACTTGGTTTTATGCCAATGCGATAATTTAATTGTTTCATTGAGGGCTGAATAGAACCACCTTTTAATTGCTGCTTAGCATCACGAAAACTTTTTGCAAGTGATAAAACAATACTGTTTAGTTCCTCCCTGATGACATCAAGATTCAATGCTGTTAGAGCTAGAAAGTGGGTAAAATATTAAGAAACTATTTGAGTGCACGACTATTATAACAGGCTGAAATTCACCCTTGAGTGATATTACAATGCGTTATATCGACTTAATAATTTCATTCAAAAAAGTTTAGAACTTTTTTAAAACAATATAACTTTGCTTCTACTCAGATTTGGCACACGAAATATAAATAAAATTTCTGAATAAAAAACCATTTTGTGCCAAACCAACCCTTTTTTTAACAAAGAAACCCAGCCTGCCAAACCAGTCCATTTTACCACCTCTAGCAGGATAAACTTGCTTCAAAATTACTTCAATCCAGATATAATAGAAAATGTCAAGCGCAGCTTCTCAAACCAGTAAAAACAAAACTTACAGAGTTCTATTCATTGAAAGCATGATCGTCTGCAAGGATTCCATCTGCTTTCCCAAGATTGAATCTTTAATGTTATCTATACTTTTCAGAGAACCATAGTTTTTGGGGTCTTCAAGCAACTGATCATCAGTAAAAGAAACCACTAAGAATCAAGACTCTGAAACATAAATAAAGAGTAATTTTTGCAGAATGTGAAGAACCTGTAGCCTTCCAATGATGGAGGAAGCATTTCTGAACTGTGAAATTAATCTAGCCTGGAGATCATCCCATCGATCCATGTCATCTTTTACTTTTTTAAACTTCTGCTGATATTTTTTCACCATTGCCTCCATTATTAATCAATTATGATAAATAATCTCTTTCTGATACTCCAGTTAAGACATGCTTGATTCTGCAATTGTATTATCCAGTTCTTTTAAAAAGGTATAAATCAAGTGTTACTCATGATTAAGAAAAAACATTGTTATTACTATAATAATCTAATTCTTATGTTACTCATGATTAAGAAAAAACATTGTTAATACTATAATAATATAATTTTTGAGTAAAAAATCATTTAGAAAGTTGAATGCAAAAATAGCAGGAAAAACAGCAAATATATCAATATGTACACGGTTTCTTTCATGGTGAATGATACAAAAAAATTTTAATCTTCTTACACCAGTTCAAGAACCATATTTCCTCATAAACCACAAAATTCTCGCAGTTAGAACTGAATTGTAAATTGAATTTGTAAAAATAGTAGGTAAGACCAATAAATTTTTCTCCAAAATAAAACAAAATTTATAAAGTAAATGAATTATATATGATGGAAGAAATTATATTATTCCAATAATAATCATATGTTTTCAATAAACTAATATAGGAGACTTTATAAATACACTTTAGGTGATCTTCAGCTCATTTATTTTTCCAGCTAATTCCTCTGAACCGACCCATTAATACCTAAATAGGTTAAAATGACTACCTCTAGCTAATGAATTTCAACTTTGTACAGTGATCTTACGATTCTATCTGGTATATGTGCAGACCATAGCCAAACAAATACTTTCGGCTTGCTTCTGTTGCAAAATGCCTTCAATACCCTTGATGTTCTACAGGTTATAAAACATGATACTCGTTGCACCACCGTAACAATCTTGAAAGAAGAAAATTAAACCACATTGGTAGCCGAATAATCTAATTGTCCACAAGACCGAAATCTAAGCAACAAGGCTTCTGTATAGGCATCTAAAGAGAACCCATTTTTAGTCAATATTTCAACATATTGAAGCGCATTTGAAATCTCATTGTGCAAGAGAAAACCTTGAATAATGGTATTATATGTACACCCATCTGGCGAACAGCCACTCTCCTGCATCTTAACAAGCAATTTGTTTGCTTCATTTAGTTTCCCGTTCCTGCAGTAGCCACTAATCATAATTGTATACGTATGAACATTTGGTGGGCAACCACTATCCTGCATTCTAAAGAACAACTCTTTTGCATCACTTAATCTCTTGTTCCTACAAAATCCACCAATCATTGCAGTATATGTACATACATTCGGTTGTAATTTTCTAGACGAAAGTTCTAGAAAAAGTTCATTTGCAGCATCAATATCCCCAATTTTACACAACCCATCAATTATGCTAGTGAAAGTAAATACATCCGGGGCCACCCGTGCACCATCCATTAACTTAAACAAAGATAAAGCCTCAGTAATTTTTTCATGCTTACATAAGCAATCTATCAAAGTGCTATAAGTAATCACATTAGCCATCTGACCACAATCTTGCATTTTATGAAATACTATAAGTGCTTCCCTGAGTTTGGAAACAAGACAAAGACCCCGAATAAGACTAGTGTAGGTAACTACATTAGGATTAATCTTATGTCCAGACATTTCGTTAAATAATCCTAATGCTTCATTTATCTTTTTATTCTTACAGTACCCGTTAATCAAAACATTAAAGCTAACAACATCACGAGCACAATCCATGACATCAAATAAGTGTCTAGCATCATCTAATCTATGAACCAAACAGTACCCATTTATCAGCGTGTTGTAAGTAGTGGTATTGGGATTCATCCCTCTATCAACCATGAAATCAAGAAAATTATGTGATTCTGCTATCCAACCTTGTTTACATAGTGCGGTTAATAACACATTAAAGGTTTGTAAATCAAGTGAGATGTCTCTAGATAACATATTATCTAACAATCTTAGAGCTTCTTCCCGTAATCCAAAACTACATAAACCCTGCATCATGCATATGTAAGTTACAACATTTGGCGTAACACCTTTCTCAACCATTTCCGAAAACAGACTCAAAGCATGATTAACCTGATTGTTTTTACAAAGGCTGTTTATGATGGTGCTGTACATGATAACACCAGATGAACTAAACCACACCGATTCTTCTTCTACCTTCTTAAGTAAGATAATAGCATCACTAGTCTTTCCCATTTTGCACATACCATTTATCAATGTTCCATAAGTTACAACATTAGGTGTAAATCCATTCACTAGCATTTGATCAAACAGTTTGAGTGCATGATCAAGAATACCATTAACACACAGTCCCCTAATCAGAGTATTAAAAGTGGCGCAATCAGGTGTATAACCACGCTTCAACGCTTTACCGAACACCGAGAGACCAAAATCGACTCTATTCAGGTGACAGAAACAGTTGATCGCGATGTTAATCGCGTAAATGTCGGATTCAACTCCTAACATGTCTAGCCTTTGAATAAGGGAAATGACAACAGAGTAGTGTTTCAAGTTAACAATACGAGTTAATAACTTGCAGAAGTCTTTAATGGAGGGAATCGGTCGACGGTTAACAAACTGGTTGAATAAAACCAATTCATCATACAGAGCTAGGCCATTTTCTAGGTCAATTTCGTCAGAATTACTCAATGAAAGAGATGAAGAGCTACGATAATGGAATCGGTATGACGATACGATTAGAGCCGAATCAAAAACGGAATGAAGCGATTTAAGTAGCGATTTCAAACGAAATGGATGCAAATTCATCATCATAATCATCATTCAGAAACAGATGTAAGTGAATCCAAACTGTGTTCATCTGGAAACAATTCGATTTGAATAGTTTGAACTACATCAGGAAGAACATAAGATGTGATGTTTGTTAACCCTAGATCGCCTAAACTCCATTTTCAAACTAAAAAATCAAGTTTCGATTTTCATGTTAGATGATTGGGTGAGATATACCTTCGATGATGAAGAGAAACAACCGTTTCCGACGGCGGTTCGGTGGTTTTGTTGTGGTTCTCAACGGCGGCGGTTCAGTGGTTTTTTGACGGTGACTCGAACAAGTGATCCTTAAGGTTCAACCACTCTACTCGTGTTAAAACTTGTAGGACTCGATCTTGACGCTAGTAGTCGTTAACATTCAAGTTGAAACGCTAATAAAAAATATTAAAAAGGTAATTTAAAATTTTAAAAATATCATATCGTAAGAGGAAAACAAAAAACCTTTAAGCAAGGTCTTCTTTTTTGTACTTCATACATCACTATATATTTTTGTTCAAGATCAAATAACACTAGATAAAATCACTCTTTTTTGATATAATCAATAATGATAATAAGTGCCTCATCTGGTTCATCTTTGTTTATTGATACATGAAACATGTTTGTATCTTCCGCTTGTGAACCGGTTTGCATCCTTTTAGAATATGTAATTTTGTTTTCTCGTTTCTCTTATTTCTACTTGACATGTCTATCCTTTCTTTACGTATTTCCTCTCATGTAAGACATGCATCAACCTCCTTTTGTTCCTTTTCACTTAGCTTAATTGTTCCTTTTCACTTAGCTTAACCATGCACTTCATCTTATAAAAATACCATTCGAATAGATCAACTAGATATTTTTGTTCAAGATAGCTCTCAGTCTTTATCACCAAATACATCAACATCTTTTGTTTGGTTTTCAAATATTCCCTTCAATTTACACTTGTATTTCTTAATAGTTACTTCAATTCCCTGTAATTCTTCTAGACCAAGTATGTTTCGTTCTAATTTTGGTACAAAGTTAACATAGGGATCATTCTAGGTTTATCATTCATCGATATTTTTATTTCTCCAATACCATGAATGAAAACATCTTTGTTTTTCTTGTTTGTTTTAAAATTTCTTTTGAATACTTTAACAAAGATTTATTTCCTGTCATGTGATGTTTGAACGTTAGGTCTACAACCTAATAGTCTTTCCAACTACGCTTTTTAAGTGTCTTGACTATGTAATCATTTTCGTGAGAAAGTGCATGCTAGGTTGATATTCTTACCACGACTAAAAGATGCAATATGTTCTATCTCAAGGCAATATAAAACATTGAACACCTGTTATTCGTGGCCTCCCAATCATAATACTTCTTTGGACAAACTTTAAACCCGGTGTCTTCAACTTCTTACCAACAATACACAAAGACAACAACCTACTTGCAACTCTCTTACCATTGACGTAGTCCAATCGTGTTCCTTCATTGTGCATGGTACTCTGATCCAGACCAAACTGACTTGTTTCACGAATTCTTTCTTGATCGGTCGTCCACCATCCCCAGCCATCTCCCTCCCCGTAGAACTAGATTCTGGATAATAACCTTCTTGATTAACTAGATTGGCATTTGCTTAATTTGAATTGAAGTCATTGTGACTCTGATACCAATGTTATTATCTAAACTCTCACGATCTTTCTAGGAATCAACACTGAATAAATGTTCCCTAGCCTGTCCCTTACTTGATCAAAACACAATTGTAGAGCATAAATACTTGTGGTATAAACAAGAACATAGCAAAATGATTGGAACGACAATAATGATTGATAGTAACTTAGTACATTCAACCGTTTCACGCTGTATATATACGTATGATGAAACGTCATGTTGGTTCCTAAGGCGCCGAGTTGAAGATCAGTTGTGTCGTTTCAGCCCCAAGCAACCTACGGTCCATAGGACATAAATACATAACACATAGTGTAATTGTCTTGACTCATTAACACGACTTGAATAAATTAACTAATATGATCATGAACCAATTCGTTTGATTGATTTATAATCAGGTAACAAATAATCAACGGTTAGTTTTTAATTTTATAAATGTACCTTTTTCTTAAGAAAAATAGTATGTTTACTGTTTCTTGCAGCTTTCGGTGTTGAATAATTCGTAAATAAACGACAAATTATTTGGAAATTTTATGAAGGATGTAAAGTTGAGTGTGAACAAGATATATTTATAGTACTGTAAATATTGAAAAGGTGTTAGATTGAAATTGTCGACCATGAAATAAAAACAAAACTCGAATAGACTTTGAAGTCAACTGTTGTCTACTTGTCTTCGATTATTTGTTTCTCTTGGAAAATTCATAAAACATCTTTTTTTTTTTCTTTCTAACCTATACATTTAAAATTTGACCGTAAAATCTTTCACAAATTTTGTTTTTCTGTTTAATTTTTAGGTTTTCTCTCCGTGAGAACATCCTGGGTATGAGTTTAAATACCGTGATAAAATTTTAAAATATGTCCTTAAGCAAATATATATATATATACATGTGTGTGTGTGTGTGGGTTAGGGGAGGGTTACTAATAAAACCAATAATTATGTAAAAGCCAAAGAAAACCACGAAAACTAATAACATAATTCATAATTTTTGTGTTATTTTAATTGTAAAAATGTTATTTAGGTATTTACATATATGTTGAGCATACATACGAGAATGAAGAGTGTTACGTATACGTAACACTATGTCGAATGAAAAATGGTTACGTATACGTACTTATGTGTGACGTATATGTAAAACTATGCTACGGTTTTCATTTGATTCATAACTTTATTTATATATACTCACACATATATAGAGGGTAGTGATAAAAAAAATTATACATTATATGATCGTTTTCATTGGTTTTCTTTATAGTTCTCACAGTTTTTTTTTCATGTAGAATTTCATGATGACTCAATAGGTGAGTACCAAGAAAGATCGTTATTCAAGATGTTGACAATGTTAGGCTATTGATTACTTGTAGGTTCATGCAATAAAGACTTAAAATGTTGTTGATATGAATTTTCAAACTTTTTACTTAAACCTAACGTGTTTTTAAAGTAAGTAAATATTAAATTTAATCTATTTTCTTTTGTTTTACAATAGTATCGAAGTAAGGGTTGCTAACCCGTCATTCTTCATTTTTTTTAAGATTATATGTATGTAAGCCCTTGTTTCATTATTTTTTGAGATTATAGACATGTGATTTGGGACCTTGGATTAATGTTTGTATAAGACATCATTTTCCGGCTAACCACGCAAGATGACGATATAATCTTAGGGTTTAAGACCCCAAATTATCAAATTATCAAAATCAATAAAAACTTCAAAACACTTTTAATAATAGAGTATGTTTTATAACCTAATATTTTTTTAGTAATTTATGATAAAATAGCATTATATGTTATCGTAGTCTATAAAGCATAACACATTTGAACATGCATTTTACAGAAAATATAAATAAATAAACATAATCATTAGTTTAAGATATGGAGTACACACATAAGATTTTTAACTTACAAAATACACATATGACCAAGATTATATATGTGAGTTTTCGATTTGGTGTGACACAAACACCTTAACTCAAGGTCTTGACTAAATCTTGAACCTCATATATAACTTGGTGACATTAGGTACGGGTATTCAAATACTCAAAAGTACAAGTTGATATGGTAGTTTGAAAAAAATAAATTGTTGTTTAAAAAATTAAAATCCTCAAATTATATTACGGTAGCACATGATAAACGAGATAATTAATGACATTTTATAATGGAAAAAATATATTAAAAAAACCTGCTAGTAGTAAGAAACTAGACAATATGAGAAAAAAATTATAAATCGACCCATAAAAACGACCCTAAATACGAAGATAATGACATTTATTGGAAGTATTAACCTATACTCTTAATAAAGGGTTTACATTTCTACAATTTGTTAATTCAGGTAGCAATCCCAGTTACAATACTTTTATAAAAATAAAGTGCGGTACTAAAGTTAGATTTTTTCAAATAAAAAATCAATAATGTGTTGGAAAAAATACATTTTAGTCTTCAAAATTGAAACTTAGGTGTAATTTCATGTCAACCACTACCCGGTATATGTTTACTTCTTTATTTTTTTCAATTAAAAACATTAGAAATAGTGTACAATAATAATATCTCACCATCTATATATATCAAACACATCACTAGCTAGCAAATAGAAAATGAAGTTTAAAGCTCTTGTGTTGTTCTTTTCACATTTATTGTGATTTCTTTGCAAGGAAGGAACCTTCAAACCACTACACAACCTCAAAACAATGAGCCAAATGGTATGATCAACAATGACTTCACACACACGCATAAACACATGGAGTTTTTTCTTAAAATGTTGTATTTGAAAATTTTATTTACTAAAATGGTGTAGTTTAAAAAATAATTACTAAAATAGTGTTTTTTTTAACTTTTTTATCTTTCTCACTCCTACTCTCATTAAATACTTTCCAAAGATCTTTAGATTTTTTAAAATATTATTTTGTTTAAATTTATAAAAATGATATATAAATATAACACTTTTTTTTTACTTTTCTAGAAATACTATGCAGATTGTTTTTTAATACAATAATTATATTAAATTTAATATTTCTGTTTTTTAATAATATATTTTGAATCAATTTAGAAAAATGAACGTACACTATTTTCGTAACATTTATTCTTTTTTTTAATCTTCTCTTGAATCAGTAAACCTTTTTTGTTGATAAAAATATTATTTTAATGATCTTTAAAACAAGAAACAATTATACGTTTAGTGATAGATGTATTTTAATATTCTGTATTTTTTTGGTTTTTAATTAAATCTCTTTTTAATAAAGATATTTTTCTAAGCATAACGAGTACTATAAACGAATCAACATTCAACGGACACTTCGAGATCCGCTCAATGGGAACCCTTATTTATGTTCGCTCGTTTAATAAATAAATGAACGCGATTTTTTTTTAATTTATTTAAATGAACAAACGCGAATAAAAGTCGCGTTCATTTGCTTACGTTTGTGAACACTTCATTTGTTCGTAACGAATGCGAATAAAAGTCGTGCTCACTGATAGTTTTCAAAACGTCTCTAAATGATTTGAAATAATTGTATTAAGAACTTTTCTTAACGGAGCATGTATTTTTTTAATTTCTAAATATCACAATTAAACATTTTAAAAACCTTGTTTTATAAAACATCTTGAAAGAATTTAAAAAATATTTCTTGAAAATTAAAGAAAGTTATATTTAAAAAACATTCTAAAAGTTTAAGGAAAAAAGGTCTAAAAAGTAAAAAAAATATATATATATATTGTTGGATTGTGACTAACAAAGGTTTTTTAGAAATAAATATATAGAAATTAAAAATATTTCTTTTTCTTTTAACACCAATTACAGATTTGAAAAAAAAAATTATGAAATATGTGAAAACAAATTAAATAGTATTTCTAAAAAAGTAAAAAAAAAAAAAAAGCATTATATTTATATATCATTTTTATAAATGGTAAACAAAATAATATGTTAAAGAATCTAAAGATTTTTGGAAAGTATTTAATGAGAGTAGTAGTGAGAAACAAAAATGTTAAAAAACAACACTATTTTGGTAATTATTTTTTAAACTACACCATTTTGGTAAATAAAATTTTCAACTACACCATTTTAAGAAAAAACTCAACATGTGAATGTTTGGCTTTAATTGATGCAATATTAATTTCGATTCTTTTATGTTTATACATGCAGTTTCTGTTACAAATCGAACAAAAGACCACGGAAAAAGGGGCGGTTGTTGGGGTTGCTGGTAAGAGCATGGTTAGAGTCTCCTACAGGCTATATGATACTATTGATCAATGTATGTAGATATATAAAAAAACATATGTGCAATGTTTTTAGAATCAAACCAAAGATCGGACCATTGTATTTTGAATTTACTGCTACAAAAATAACTTAGCCATAATCATATATATTTGATTAGTGTTATGTGTAGACAATATATTTTAATACTTTGATGTTTATCTTGAAAAATAAGTTCTATTAAGTCCTTATTCGATTGTTGAAATAATTACTCTGATTGGATATTGATGTGAATATGACAATATAAACATCATTATTTCAAAGTAGAAATGGAATATTTCAAAGTTGAAATGGAATATTTCTAAGTTGTGTCAAATCCTGCGACCGGGTGTTTACTCAAACTGAAAATAAAAATGGAATGGCAACTCCGAATCAATTCCAAAACCAATTCTCCGGTAGTCTTTCACTTAGAACATTTATATCAGGGTTTTTTATTTTTATTTTTATAATTACAATAAAAATTATTTTTTTTCTTTCTAATTTTCAATTAAATTAAACTCTTTTATACATTTATTTGTATCTTTTCTCTCTTCTCTACGCACAACAACTTTAATAAATATTAAAAAAAATTATAATGATTGAACAGTGATTCCCTAAATATATAAATAAAAAGTAATATTTTCTCTCATCTCTACTCACAACAACTTAGGAGTTGTTTGTTTCAGACTGTTAATGATTTAGATGTCTGAATGGTTCAGCAGTTAATGGTTTAGAGTGTTTGTTTCATGAACAAATGTCTGAAGGGTTAAGCACTTTTGCCTCTGAATGGTTAAGCATTATACTGAGTCTGAATGGTTAAGAGCTTTTATCTGGATTGGTTAGACATTTGCCTCTAAATAGTTAAGCAATATACTAGCTTTTAATAATTCAGATCTTTTACTGGTTCAACACTTAATGGTCTAGACCTCTTAATGGTTCAGCACTTACTCATTCAAAAGTTGCCAAACAGCCCCTTATAACTATTCCGTAAATATAAGAAATACACTCACATAAATATAGGAAATCTACTATGAATGCTATTATATGTTTAGTACTTAGGGTTTTTAACTAAAGAAAGTATGCATAAAAGGTTGTTACTATTGAAAGAAAACAAAATAGAAACATAACACATTTTACTAATTCTGTTTTAGGAGATGTAAAAATCAACTTCTATTTATATGTTAAACTAGCCTAAAAACCCATGTATTATACGGGTTAAATAAATTAATATTTAATAATTACTAATGAAAATTTAAAGGTTATAAAATAATATATAACTGAATTTATATATATGTAAATAATTTAAGTAAGAAAATAATATTATTTTTTTTAAACTTTTGCGTCTAAAATAATTCATTTTTAAACACTAAAAATGTCAACTTTTATAAAAGTTTTCTTTTCAAAAACTTCAATTTATAATTATTTTGGTTCTTTTAAAAAACTTATTTTTTAGAAAAATTCGTTTGTTATAAATGTTAATAAAATGAGGTTTAAAGTTTTTCATTTCAAAATCAATGTTTTTTAAATATTTCATATTTTATAAAAGAAATTGGCTTTAGTTATTTTTTTTTTAACAAACAAATTTGGTTGTTTAATTTTTCTTAAAATATTTTATTTCTAAAATTTTCTTAATCTTAAAAAATCTAGATGAGAAAGAGATGTAGAGAGAAGAAGATATAGTAATTATTTATATCTTTACTACTATATAATACAAAAACTATGGGTAGATTGGTAATTTTTTATTTTTATAAGAAACCTAAAACAACTATTTAAACATATGATACAAGTGTTTTACACAAGTGTTCTCAAATTGTCCTCAATTAATAAACTTATTCTAACTAATACATGAGTTAATGCATATGATTAAATTCACTATGTTAAGTATTATATTATTAACTAAATACTATTTACCAAATATTACATAGTTATAATAATAATAATAATAATAATAATAATAATAATAATAATAATAATAATTAATATTTAAGGTTGGGCGGAAAAAAATACTAAATAGCACCCGCGTATCACGCGAGTTAATTCATTATACATAACATATAGAAAGCAATAATGAATATTTATATTATCTATATTATTTATAAAGTATTTTAGGATGTCAAAATAATAATTTTATCTCGACGTTAAGACACCTATAGGGTTAGTATGTTAATATTATGATTGATTTTAATTTAATTTTTTTAATCCATATGAATTCATTGAATTTAATAACAACAACAACAATAATAGTAACAATATTTAAAGTAATGAGTAAATTGTTATTTTTGTCCCTAAGGTTTAATGCATTTTGCCTTTTTTATCCAAAAACAAATTTTTTTCCTGTGCGTCCTTGACATTTAAAAAAGTTGCAATTTTCATCTAATTTCGTTAACCTCATTAATTTATCTGTTAAGCAGTCATCATGTCCACCTCATGTGAAGGGCATTTATGTATTTTTACACCTCACCAGGAAAAAAAACCTAAATAAACATTGTTCAATTGCCCCAAACATTATTTGATTGTTTTTAATATTTAAAGTTGATGTTCACTTAATGGGTAAAACAAATGTTGTTAACGGAAGTAGATGAAAATGGCAAGTTTTTAGAATGTCAGGGACATAGATGGGACAAATAAAGTTTTTGGATGAAAACGACAAAAGTCACCAAACCTTAGGGACGAAAATAACAATTAACTGTAAAGTAATTATAATAGTTATTTACAAAATAAAAACAGTTTTAGTAATAAGTAATAATGTGTAATAATATACAAGTTATCAAACTAAAAATATAAAGCTCTCAAAACGGTTTCAAGATTCTGAATCTTATATCGTTTTTCTCTTATAATCATATAAATATGATGTTGTCGTTATGATGTGCTAAATTATATCAACGTTTCAACATGATTTTTTTTCCAAAACAGAGTTGTCAATATAATTTTTATCCATATCTACAGGTTGAATACTAATGTACAAGTAATTGAAATCAAGTGTTATAAATTTTAACAACTCGCGACAAAGCGTAAGTTCACGCACTAGTTGACTTTTAAAAAAAGAGAGAGAGTGTGTGTGATATGAATAATTAAATGACTACAATACCATTTTGGCCAAAAAATAAAAGAATGAAGGTTTAAAAAGTGACATGTGACGCTTCAATTTACTTTTTTATTATATAGTACAGATAGACATAGATTTCAGTAGGAGTTAGAATAAAAAAAATTATAAAAATAGTGATAGTACATGGGTTATAAATCTATGATCTTGTTGTAGATTAATTACGTTTAATTTCATAAGATACTAGGTCAGAATTTTGTGTATTATACGATTTAAGTAAATAAAATTTAAAAATAGTAAGTAACAAAAATTTAATAATTATAAAACTAATTTTTTGCTATAAAATATTATTGAACTTACATATTGTAAATTTCATTTTTAATAAAAAAATTCATTACTTATAAAATTATGTTTAAAATAATATTGATCATGAGAGAGAGGGAAAGGCCGAAAGAGAGATGTGAAATAATTAATTATATTGATTTTTGGAAGGTAGAGAAAGTGATGTAATTAAATGATTATAGTACTTGTTTAGGTGGAAAAAAGTAATCTTTAGGATGTCTAAAAATATTTGGTTTTTTTCTTTTTTTCTATCCCATAAGTACAGTGTTTGAATCAATCACCTCTTCTCCTGAAGTTAAGGGGCTATTTTGCCAAAATTGACACGTGATAATCGTAGTTATTCCTTATTATATAGTATAAATATATATATAAATGCGAAACATGGCCAATGTTGTTAGAAAATTTGAAGAATTAGTGAAAATGTCAAAATCAAGAAAATGGGTTTTTCTTAACTTTGGACATTAATAATTATACTTAACTTAAATTATTCTAATTAAATATTCCAGGTTTGCTTTATACTGAGTGAGCGCTTGCAATGAACCAAATCAGGTCCAAAACAAGCTAAATGATTAAAAAATAGATGGTCAAAGTTAGGTGTTTAAAATATAAAATGTAAAAGTTTCAATAAGTGAAATATAGAAGTGGAAACTTATCCCACTTGTCCCCTGTAGGAAGAGGGACACAATTTTGAGTGTCAAATACATGAAAGTCTTTCTTTCTAACTACTTTCTTTACCAAGCCACTTGCTCAAATGTCAGGCCCAAGGCAAAGCACCCTTCACTCACACACATGTCAACTGTGAGCCGATGGTCTATGCGACATGTACCTAGTTGGATCACCCTAGTACTTGGCGTAGATCGGCAGGTTAATTAGTTGGCGCAGATCACCCTAGTGGTTCTTGGTTTTTCTTGACATTACGAGTGTTGGGAAAAATAAGATGCTATCAAAAAACTTTACGTCATGTGACATGTTAATTTTTTTTAGCTACATGCCATACATTTTGTACCTTGTACCTTCTACCCTTGAGGGTATCCAAAATAAACACATGATCAACGACATTAACTGAATTTGTCTCCCCCTTCTGGCGTACCGCGAGCATGAACGAGGCACCTAAATATCTTGATGTGATAATAAGTGGGTGTCGTATTTAGAAAATTTTCAAAAGGGGTGGCTCCTTTCAAAGCTGTGGAAGGCAAACAATTTAGAAAGTTAATGTCACTATTAAAACAAATCCTCCCAAAATCTTATTGGTAAGTTGCCTTGAAATCTATGTCTCATGTTCAATTAGATATCTATTAAAGAGGGATAATTGATGGCGTGCTTTTAAAGCAAGAGTCTTTACTTGGATGGGTGTTGAGGATGATATTACATGGAGGGTAGTGAAAGATAGTGGTTGGGTTCGATCAGCAAGCTGCCACATGAGGGCGATCTTGTTATAGTAGCCAATGATATCTTTTTAAAGTTATCAAGTTCCTAGGTATACTTAGCAAATTTAAACAAACTTCATCTTTGCAATTCTTATATTTCTTATAGGTAATGTATTGCACACTTATTCACCACAAAATCATTACAACTAGGGTCCACTTTAGCTACTGAAAAGTATGTGAACCCAAGTTTAAATCTGCTTGTAGCATTAAATCAGAGGTAACATTAGCTACGCTTTAAATGATATATAATATGTCTTCTTTATAAATTTTTTTTACAATAATTAACTTCATCAAATTAAATATTTATTCAATATTTATCAAGTTCAAGCATATGTTGACAACATCCCAATCGTCACCACCTAGACAAACACAAGTTTTTGAATCGAAACTCAAATCACTATTAGCAGCCATGTGCTAACTTTTCAAAGGGAACACTGTAACCAAGCTACACAATAACCTATTGCGTTTGACTCAAATTCATTTTACTCATATAACCACAACTTAACATATACAAACACATGGAGCAACATATACATGCTTAGCACGTATTATGGAACTCGAGGCTGGCTATGACATTAGTTGGGACTATGAATCTTGTACAAAGTGTATAAGTCAAGCATACCAAAACAGACTTGTCATGTCTTTATCACGGATTACTTGAAGCACCTTTGTACACATAAACTTTTTTAAATGTAATGTGTTACATATGTAAAATGTCTTTCCCCATACTTGCCAATGACACAATCATTAATGTCTTTAGGTACCAATTCTCTACGACGATTGCTGATGAAACTTGCACGACATATGTGGTTTTTTCTAAATAGGTAGCGACATCATTGGTGGGTACTAGTTGCTATGACATGGTGGTGACACATCATAAACCCCTTCTATGTTACCGACACCACTACGTTGGATCACAAAAAAAGCAGTTTAGATTTGAAATCCAAGGCCGCAACGACAACAATGAAACATCGTTTAACATGAACAAAGTGTTTGAGGCACCACAACGACACTCATGACACCCAACTCGACCCACCATGCATCCACACCGCCGATACCATCAAGAAAATCTCCAAAAAGATAACCTGAGACAGACATTGAAACTAATTGTCAACACTAAAACTCTAGAAACCAAAATTAAGCCGTACTAAATACTTTATGCTTTAACAGTCGGAGGAGAACTCCCGCAGAAAACAAGGGAACAATGATTGCTGACTACTATCGTGCCTTTTGTGTTTATGTATGATGTTAGTTGTAGGGGTGGAGCTTGAACTTTTTCATAGGGGGCGGGGGCGAAATTAATTTTTTTAGGGGGGCGAACTCGATATTTATATAAAACTTTACACTACCCGACCAAAAATTTACACTATCGGACTAAGCTCAACCTAACTTTTTATACAAATGTTGGTCAGTATATCATGTTATTCATGTATAAATCTAACCAAACTATCTTTTGTATAATCGTCAGCTAATATATGATGTCGATGTACCCTTACGTTTAAAATGCTGTTATGAATTTCTTGCTCTTTTGAATTAAAATCATTTTCACGATGCTACAAAAAGACCCGTACAACAACACACATGTTTCAAACATGATTATTCTTGACCACTGATTCAAATTCCTTGATCAATATCATGGATATAAAAAGATGCTAATTTTGTTTGTTACTTACAAAACCAGACGACTCATTCGCATTACAAATTAAGATGCATCTATCACTACTTGCACTTTTAATATTAATCATCCGAATAAATTGTCTAAAAAGATAAAGTAACAAAACAATTTTTAAATCAACTTGCATTTATTTCTTTAAATATCTAATAAACAAGTTTAATAAATAATTATATTGCTAATCAACACAAAATCTTTCAAGTTGTACTAATTTGTTAATTCCTTAGTGGGGATGGTAAAGTACGTATATAATATTCTATCTTTTTATATTCATGACACTTTGGGTGTATAATCCAATGACCAAGAAAATATATATGTCTAGGTTCTCTTCATGTGATCAGAACCAGGCCCCAGAAATCAGAAATCACCCTATTTTATTTAAAAGTTCATTTTTTTTTAATTTTCTTCCAATTGTGTCAAAAAATATTGAATCTTGATCAAGGATTGATCTGGTCATATATAATAATATAGTAATAGTAATATCTACGTGTAGATAATTGTTCAAAAGGAGTTATTGAATCACAGGAAGCTTGCAGACTATTGTTCTTTATTCTTCTTCTTCTTTAGATTTTCTTGGTGATTGATTGATTGATCGATTTAATGGAGGTTTGCTGGTTTGATGAGCTTGATTTTCGTCTCCTTTGAAGTGGGTTCTTGTTGATTCAGGGTTTTAGGGTCGAAGGTTCAAGAAACCTGACCCAATAAGCTTCTGAAGCTGCTTGTTTTGATCCAGAAAGAAGGTTTGTTTCATTTGTGATTTGTGTTTTATACACAATTATATTGATGTATTTCAAGAATCATGATTAGGGTTTCTGATAATCCTGAATCTTGGTGGTTATTTGAAAAGGGTCTTGCTAGATCTAAAGATTTGTAGCTTCTTTTGATGTTATTTTCAACTGGGAGACATCTTTTTGGGGTTTTATGCCTTTTTAGGTTTAGATTTTAGGGTTCCTGATATTCATGATAAACAATCTTGAATCTTGATGAACAATCTTGATTCTTGATGAGCAATCTTGAATCTTGATGAGCAATCTTGAATCTTGATGAACTCTTGAAATGGGGTTTTGCTAGATTTGAAGATTATTGGGTTATTTTGAAGTTTGATGTTATCTTCCACTGGGTTCAAAATGTTGAAAAAATTGGTGCTTGGATTCTTGATTACTTCTTCAATTGTCACTGTGTCTTTAGCAAACGACAACGATTTTGCTCACTGTCACTGTGATGATGAAGGATCTTGGAATGCACATATCATCGAAAGCCAACGAGTAAGTGATTTCTTGATAGCAATAGCTTATTTCTCAATCCCACTTGAGTTATTGTACTTTTTGAGTTGTTCAAATGTGCCATTCAAATGGGTTCTTGTTCAATTCATTGCGTTCATAGTCCTTTGCGGGTTGACCCATTTGATAAACGGTTGGGGATATTATGGCAATCAAACATTCCAGTTGATGATGGCATTAACAGTTGCTAAATTGTTAACTGCTCTTGTTTCGTGCGCCACTGCAATCACCCTTTTGACTTTGATCCCATTGCTGCTTAAATTCAAAGTTCGCGAGCTTTTTTTGAAACAAAACGTGTTAGAGCTCGATCAAGAAGTTGGAATCATGAAAAAGCAAAAAGAAACTGGTTGGCATGTTCGTATGCTTACACATGAAATCAGAAAATCGTTGGATCGACATACGATTTTATACACCACTTTAGTTGAGCTTTCTAATACTTTAGCTCTTCAGAATTGTGCTGTTTGGATGCTAAATGAAGAAAAAACCGAAATGAATTTGACCCACGAGCTACGACCTAATTCATCAGCTTATCATACTTCCATCCCCAAAAATGACCCTGATGTATTAGAGATAACACAAAAGAAAGGTGTAACAATATTGAGGGCAGATTCACTACTTTCGGTTCAAAGTAGAGGTGGGCTACCAGAATCAGGTCCTGTGGCTGCAATCCGTATGCCGATTCTTCATGTTTCCAACTTTAAAGGCGGGACTCCTGAATTAGTGGACACATGTTACGCTATATTGGTTTTGGTTCTTCCTAATGAAGCCGAAAGAAACTGGAGTGTTGATGAAATGCAAATAGTTGAGGTGGTTGCAGACCAAGTGGCGGTGGCATTATCACACGCTGCAGTTCTTGAAGAATCACAGTCGATGCGCGAAAAGTTAGTTGAACAAAACCGTGTCCTGCAACAAGCTAAAGAAAACGCCATGATGGCGAGTCAAGCCCGAAACTCTTTTCAGAAAGTCATGAGTCATGGAATGAGACGGCCCATGCATTCGATAATGGGCCTTCTTTCCATCCTGCAAGACGAAAAAAAGAGCCCGAATCAGACCAATATCATCGACACGCTGACAAAAACGAGTAGTGTGTTGTCTACTTTAATCAACGATGTTATGGAGATATCAGCTAAAGATACAGGCCGGTTACCGTTGGAAATAAGACCATTTCAGTTACATTCAATGGTTAAAGAAGCTTGTTGTTTAGTGAAATGTTTATGTATTAATCAAGGCTTCGGGTTTGCTATGGAGGTTCCTAATTCAATCCCCAATTTGGTTTTGGGTGATGAAACTAGAACATTTCAGGTTTTGTTACATATGGTTGGTAATTTACTAGATGTTAGCGAAGAAGGGCGGTTGGTTATGTTTCGGGTTAGTTTGGAGAATGGAAATGATAATAAAGGGTGGGGAACAAGTCGACCCGTGGGTGATGAATATGTAAATGTGAAGTTTGAAATAGGGACCGGTGATGGCGGTTTTCAATCAGAATTAGCGGTTTTGAACATGAACTCGGGAGCTAGGAGGCAAAAGGTGGACCGAGTTAAAGACAGTTTGAGCTTCACTATGTGTAAAAAGCTTGTACAGGTTAGAATACTCTGTTTTCTTTATAACTGCTATGTTATTTAACACTTCATATATCCCCATAAATGGGTGGGTTGGATAACGGGTCGGGTCAAAATAGGTAGGGTTATGTTACGCCGACCCATACATTTTCTGTGCTGCGTTTTCATTTTTTTAGTAAATAATTAGCGTGCCAAATATGATCGCATAAGTTATGTATTACTTCAATTATCATCAAATTTTTTTGAATAAAAAAGATTTTTGAGGTTTTATGCATTAGTATGCTCTTTGGGTGGGCTTGTGACACAAAGATGAAGCATAACCCTGATCGACCTGTTCATATGTAAACGGAGTAAATTTTCGCATAGTTCTTTGTGATGATAATGGCGGAAAAATTGAATCTTTTGGAAATTTCCAAGAATAGAAAGTCTTTATAATATTAACTGTATACTTTTGATTATAGTGCATAATTTAGGAGGCTTTATGCATTAGTATGATGAAACATAACCCTGATCAACCCGTTCATATTTAAAAAATTTAATTTTCTCATAGTTCTTTACTTCTTCGCGATGACAATGGCGGAAATGTTGAATCTTTGTTAATTTTGCTTTTTGTTTTTTTTAAAAATATTTAATTTGCTTAAAAAACTATTGCAGATGATGCAAGGGAAAATATGGATGTCAACAAATTCCCAAGGCTACATACAAAGCACAAGTCTAGTTCTCAGATTTCAAATTCAACAAACATTCAGCAGACCTAAGTTTGACCTTGGAAACTTCATTGACCAACCAAGGTCAAACTCCATCTTCAGGGGCCTTCAAGTAATTCTAGCAGACGACGACGGTGTAAACCGAATGGTCACCAAAAAGCTCCTCGAAAAACTCGGTTGCCAGGTCACCACAGTGTCATCCGGTTTCGAGTGCTTGAGCTCACTTGGGCCCACAATGAGCCCGTTTCATGTCGTGATCTTGGACCTCCACATGCCTGAGATGGACGGTTTTGAAGTTGCCACGCGGGTGCGGAAGTTTAGAAGCCGAAACCGGCCGTTGATTATTGCATTGACCGCGAGTGCAGAGGAACAAGTGTGGGAGAGGTGTTTGCAAGTGGGGATGAACGGGGTGATCAGGAAACCAGTTCTTTTACGCGGTTTGGAGAATGAACTCAGAGCGGTTTTGCAACGAGCAGGTGAAAGGTTATCGAGTTAAATAGATATAGGAAAATTAACATTTGTTCGCGCTTTTTATACTATCTCATTGATGCAAAATCCATTAAAACGTTCAAACTATATAGTAACCTGAATACATAGATTTATTTTAGGTTCATTGGCCACATTGTGTTCACTCGCTTTCAGCATGCAATTGATATGCTCTTTAGTAGGGCTAAGGTGTAAATCGGCTCGTTTGGATGATCCGAAAATGATAACACTCTTGCACGTGCACTTCAATATCTGATATTTACTCGTCCAGATATTGCATATATTGTTCAATGAGTCGATCATGCATGATCCTCGTGGATCTCATATGAATGCTCTCAAGCGTATCCTTAACTAGGATACTTGGACTCGAGGCATCTTAATTCTCGTCCCCTATCGAGTAATGGTTTTGTTATCATATTATAGGAAATTATAGATTAGAAGGATTCAAGAATGTAGCAAAAAAGTATTATAAATAGAAGAGTGCTTCATTTGGCCAAATGAAGTGTGTTGTTGAAAATTAGGTGACTCCATGGATGATCTAAGATTAACTCCATAGTTGTTACTGGCAAATATGTTACCCCAATGGTAAATGCTTGACATAAAATATTAAATTACACACAAGTAAGGATGTATCTGGGTCAGTTTGGTTAGGTTTGACATTAAACCAAAAGCCTATATTTTGGATTTTAGTTTTTTTTAAAATTGTTTGGTTTTGGTTTTTCACTTTGGTTTTTTTTTTTTTTTTTTTATTTTTTTTATTTTTATTTTTTAATATTACCATTTGGGCTTTAAATCTTTTGGAAAAACCAAATTGGTCCATAATGAATTTGGGCTTAAATGTTTAAGCATGCATCATTTCTTAATATTTAAAAATAATCTCTATGTTCTTGTAAGATATTTAAATAAAAAGAAATGTCATACAATAATAATTAAGTTTTAAAAGTATTTTAATTTGGTTGCTCATGCATATTTGATTATTTTCTCAAATTGAACTATTAAACTATCAAAATGAGCCATCATCAAATTTTCTTATGTCAAGAAAACAATGAGGAGAATGCATGGGTGTTAGAATTTTCAATGTAAAGAAATTATATTAAAAAATATGTTAATTATATTAAAAATAAAAAAAACCTGAAACTCACGTCACCATTTCACATCAGCATAAAAAAATTATTTTCTAATTGAAACAAAAAGAGAAATATACTAAAAACATGTTAAAACTTATAATTTAAATAAAACCGAAAAACTAAATGAACTAATTAGAACATTTTTTAAACTTAAGTTACATAATTGGTATGCTTTTAAAATTTGATACTATTTTACAAAGTTACATCTTAAATAAATTATAATTAATAAACTCAAACAACAAACAATAAAATAAAACAAGTTAATATTTCAATTCTAACAAAAGATTTAATGATTATTTTTCTTACTATCATATTAATTTACTTACTAAAGTTCATGTAAAATTTTGATTTATTATATTATTTATATTATTGTAATAAAACAGACAATTATTGGATCTTAATATAAAATAAAATTATATGTTCGGTTGTATGTTTTGGTTTGGTGTTCCAGTTTTGGTTAAAAGTAAAACAGAAATCCAACCGGAAATATCCGTTTAAAAAAAATCAAACCAAACTATCAATTTTGATTGGTTTCGGTTTTATTTTTTCAGTTATTTTTGTTTCATGCACACCCCTAAAGACTAGTGGTTGAAGCAAATACGCTAAGTACAAGATGACAAGCGGGGCTTGATCATGAAAGATGCTAAAATTGAAATGGGCAGGGCAGACCTACCTCTACCCGAAATGTAGCCCCTTGTACCCCTCAACTTTTTTCGAGTAATGTAATAAAAATAATCGTTCTATGTAAAAAAAATCACGGTTTAACGTTACCCCTAAGAAAAAATTACGTTACCTTTATTTTTAAAACTCAACACTTCATAGAAAGTTTTAAATATTATAAAAAAAGTCTAATAATTTATAAAAAAAACAATACATTTTTATAAAATTTATGCTTAAATCAAATATTAAATACCCATATGCCATTGATCCATTACCTAATAACATAAAACCTAAAATACTCATTACCCATTACCCATTACCCAATACATTAATACTCCCAAAATCAAAAAAATAAAACATGAAAAACAAAAACAGAAGGTAATCGAGCAACAAGTAGTACTTGCACCACCACCCACCTATGCCACTACCAACCGGACCACCTACCTGCGCCATTGCCCCCCGGACCACCCATCTACACCACTCAAAGTAATAGTTTTTTTTTTTTTTTTTTTTTTTTTTTTTTTTTTTTTATCTTACCTATTACTCTATTAGATTATGAAATTGAGATTTAGGGTTTATTATGTTCAGATTCTAATATTTTTGTATTATTTGTTATAAAATTAGGGATTTAAAAGATGAATTATAAATATGATTTTTAAATTAGGGATTAGAACTTTGTTAGTTCTAAGTGCAATTTCTAATCTTTTTGTGTTATTTGTTATAAAATTAGAGATTCGAAAGATGAAAAAAATAAATTTTCATTGGCAATTTTCTAAAAAAGAATTTTGCTAGAAGGATATTGGTTCTAATAATGATAATAATTTGCAACCAATTGAAGATGATATTGGTTCAACTACTCCTTCCGGTTTAATTTCTTCGGGTTCAATTCCTTCGAATGGAGGAGAGATATTTGAACAATGCTCTAGTATATGCGGTTGAAAGAAAAACATTTGATGAAGTAACAGATGAGAATGTAATGTTTAGTTTTCAAGCTATGAAAAACCGAAAAGGAGAGTTCTGAGATATATTAGGTATTTATTTAACTTCTTTTTTTATCGTGCTTTTTTATATTTATATAAATGTACGGTGATTTTTTTTTACGTTACCCCTGCTCTTGTCTTCTAAATCCGTCCACACATACATTAGGGCCCTCCGTGGACAAGATAAAATTAAAAAATAATGAAGGCATACCGAGGACATCGTGTTTTAGGTGATGAGTATATATATTACGCCCCACCTAAAATACAAATTTTAAGAACTCTAGAATTACTAAAAGTTTGATATTAATCTTAGAAAGAGAAGACTTGGTGGGAAAATTTTGAAGCATATAACGTTTTGATGGAATTTACCATATTGATCATTATCTTTTTTATAATTATTGTCAGCTTTGAAGTTTGAACTGATATTACATCTTTGAATAAATACAAAGATAAAATGTATATATAAGTGTGTTTTACTATTAAAATTTAAATAAATTAATTAGAAAACTTAACATGCTTTACTTTTAGAGGCAAGTGGATGGGTGGGTGACACTTTGGTACGCTTTTGAAAGTGAGATTATTAATTATTTAATTTTCTTAATCATGAGTTATTCCCACTATGAATGGTGGACTAATCCTAGTTAATGTAAGACCAACAATTTTTTAATTTTTTCTTTTTCATATTTAACAAATATTTCTAGTATCCTTTTTTGATTGTTGTTGATGAAGTTCTATAATTAATGATTTTTTTATTTCAAAAATTGAAATCATGTAACCTATAAATAAATTATTAGAGTTATTGCTTATTATATAAGAGAATGTAAGAGGTTCTTGATAAAATACTTAACAAGTGATATCTGCAACTAGGGGTGCAAACAAGCCGATCCTAGCCCGAGCTCGTATGTGCTCGAGCTCGGCTCGTGATGAGTTAGGAGAGCTCGAGTTCGGCTCGTGATGAGTTAGGAGAGCTCGAGCTCGGCTCGTTTCGAGCTTTATTTTTAAAGCTTGAGCTCGGCTTGAAAAATACCTTTTCAAGCTTGAGCTCGGCTCGGGCTTAGCTCGTTTATTTATTTAAATATTATTTTAATATTTTTATATTTAATTTTGATATATATATTTATAATTATATACTTTATATAGAACATTATTCATATTATTTAATTGTGTTTTTTATCATAACTGTATATATAATAGATATTATTTATATAATATATTAAATAAATTAAATAAAAATATATATATAAAAAGCTCGTTTAGGCTCGCGAGCCGGCTCGAGCTCGATACGTGAAGCTCGGGCTCTGGCTCGGGCTCGATAATTAAATGAACTTTTTTTCAAGCTCGAGCTCGGCTCGGGCTCGATAAAGCTTGGCTCGTTTCAAGCTTTTTATCGATCCAATTTCGAGTAGCTCACGAGCGGCTCGGCTCGTTTGCACCCCTATCTGCAACATTGGGATTTCTATATAATCAAATATCTATTACTAACATATATTTTATGCGTTATGGAGCACACTAATAAAAGAAGTTAAAATTGAATAATTAGCAGTTAAAAATTATTAAGTAAATAAGTAAATGATTACAAATTTTAGAAATTAAAAAACTGTTATAAATAATCATAATTATAGACATATTTATAACCATCATTATTTCTATTTATTAATGAAAGTTCCGGCTTTATGGTGAAGACTATAAATATATGTAACGAATATGATTATACTTAGGGGCTGTTTGACAATATGTGAATGATTAAGTGCTAAACCAATAAGAGGTCTGAACCATTAAGTGCTGAACCATTAAGAGATCTGAACCATTAAGAGCTAGTATATCGTTTAACTATTTAAAGGCAAATGTCTGACCAATTCAGATAAAAGTTCTTAACCATTCAGCATTAGACCTCTTAACCATTCAGCATTAGTATAATGCTTAACCATTCAGAGGCAAATGTCTGAACCATTCAGACATTTGCTCGCGAAACAAACAGTCTGAACCATTAAGCGCTGAATCATTCAAACATCTGAACCATTAAGAGGCTGATTAAAAGACTGTCAAACAGCCCCTTACTCTGTTTGCACCCCTATCTGCAACATTGGGATTTCTATATAATCAAATATCTATTACTAACATATATTTTATGCGTTATGGAGCACACTAATAAAAGAAGTTAAAATTGAATAATTAGCAGTTAAAAATTATTAAGTAAATAAGTAAATGATTACAAATTTTAGAAATTAAAAAACTGTTATAAATAATCATAATTATAGACATATTTATAACCATCATTATTTCTATTTATTAATGAAAGTTCCGGCTTTATGGTGAAGACTATAAATATATGTAACGAATATGATTATACTTAGGGGCTGTTTGACAATATGTGAATGATTAAGTGCTAAACCAATAAGAGGTCTGAACCATTAAGTGCTGAACCATTAAGAGATCTGAACCATTAAGAGCTAGTATATCGCTTAACTATTTAAAGGCAAATGTCTGACCAATTCAGATAAAAGTTCTTAACCATTCAGCATTAGACCTCTTAACCATTCAGCATTAGTATAATGCTTAACCATTCAGAGGCAAATGTCTGAACCATTCAGACATTTGCTCGCGAAACAAACAGTCTGAACCATTAAACGCTGAATCATTCAAACATCTGAACCATTAAGAGGCTGATTAAAAGACTGTCAAACAGCCCCTTACTCTAACATAGGAATGAAATGACTCTCCATTCTCTTTATACCAACATTTTATTTTACGTTATCAACACGATAGTCTCTAACAGTCTCATGATTTTCAACCCCCATTCAAATTTTTTAAAAATTTTCATCTTCCTGATTCCCTATTGGAAGCATAGTAGATAGCAGTGGCAACACACGTAAAACGCTGATGTTGACTCGATCGCACATCTGTACGACAATAAAGAACTGCCAGAACCCAATTGGGGTACCACCACTAATGTACCTCTCGAATTTTACAATTGCTTACAAACCAGTCATAGATTTTGCTGACGTAACAAACACCACCAATGATTGAGAAAACCTTCATCCAATATTCTTCATACTCGTTTCTCTAATGTGTTTAATTGTTTATCCTTATGCGGGGAAGGTGATATTAAATCTTAATTACAATTGTTACTTATGATCTAATGGTTTAGTGGTATTGTTGTTACTCTTTATAAAATAGTATGAGTTCAAATCTTTGCAAGTGATAAATAAATAATACATTCCCCTATAAAAAATAGATGCTAAAAGAAAAGAAACAAGAACTAGTTGTTTACAATCCCACTGATTGCTTAACTTGCTTGTGGTTGATTAACTAATTCTTTTTAAAGATAAATTCAATTTTACTCCTTGAGGTTTGTTAAAAATAACTATTTTCCTCGAAAAGATTAAAAACATTAATTTACTTCTAAAAGTTTCATAAATTGTTTCATATTTTAATTCTAAAGTTTCATTAGTTGTTTTAATTTTATCTAAAATAATGAAACTTTTGGAGTGAAATTGAAACAACATATAAAATTTTTGAAGGTAAATTGATGTTTTTAATCTTTTAGAGGGAAAACTGTTACTTTATTTAAACCTTAAATATTAAAACTGAAATTAACTCTTCTTTTTATATTCAAATTTACTTTAGTCAAATTCATAATTTGTCAAATAACAGGTTTCACTTTTATTTCAATGTCATTTTAATAGACTAATTAATCCATTCATTATAACCATGCATAAAATGTCACTTGCTAGCTATTCTTTTATAGTTGTGGCCTTTTGATGCGGAAATCTTTTGATTTGGTTTGCTGAACACGTATATATTATACTTTTAGTGGGTGTGATAAAAAATTGTTGAATATATGGACACCATGTAGGTAATGAATATGCTCACACTTATAAACGTGTGTTATGATTTAGTTTTGCATTATTATTTAATCATTATTATTCATTATATATATATATATATATATATATATATATAATTTATTATTTGTAGAATAAAAAACATAAGTAAAATACTAATATTAAATTAAAAAATTACATTGTTAAAATAGAAAACATAATAAAATAATTACAAACCATACTTCTCCCTAGTTGCTTGTTTTATCTTCTCGGTATTTTCACGACCACTTCCCGTCAAACAATTAATATTGGTCCAAATTAATCTCATTTCCTTATTTTTTGGCTTTATTTATTTTTTCTTCAACTCGAGCTTTACCTTTACCGATTGAATGTCATTAAACCGTTGCATCCTCTCTGATATCGTATCCAAAGCTTTTTTGTAGTCCAGATCTTTAGAATATGCATGATGTTGTCCGTTTTCCTTTGTTGTTCCACCTGGGCGTACGAATCGGTTCCTCTTTGGCTTCAAACTCGTCACACGTGTCATTGAGGTTTATTTGACAACGACCACAAGAATGAGTTTGACTAGTGCATTCTTTTTATTTATTTATTTATTTATTTGGTGTGTTTTTGTTTTGTTGAGCTCAGTTGTGGTTTGGGAACTGCCTCTGGTGTGTGTGGAGATTCGTTAAAGGTAGCTGAATTGTGTAGGGTCGAAAAGGATTTGATTGAACGAATGCTAGCAATTGTTTGGGTTAAAAAGGTTCATGTTTAAATGGTATTTATAAAGTCTTTTTTAAAAAAAGAAGTTTTGTTTATTATTTATATTGAGCACAACGACTCTATCCTTGATATATGGAGCCAACGGTTCTAAAAGGTATTTATGTAACTAATCATTTTAATTAATCTTTTTCTATACGGCAAATGTTACATTATTACTAACTACATCATAACTAAATTACATCAATTCTTTTTAGATGGGGCTTGAATCTTTAACCTCAAGATTATACTACTCTAATTCTAATATTTTGTTATCAGACTCAACCCCCACCTAATCCTTTTATTTAGTTACATGTTAAATAAAAGTACAATAATAAGTATTAACCTAAAATGGACAAAATCCGAAGATATATATTATTTCTTTTTTATAAATAATACTATTTAATTAAAGTGACTAATAAGGCTTTGCGGTCCAACTTTACCTTAATCTTGGGTTTCTAATTGATTCCATCACATCAAAAACTATTAATTTATCTTATTACTTTTCCTTTGCAAAGCCTACATGCCTCTTTATCTTTTTGAAAATGTATGTGTTTAAATTGTAAAGAAATTTGAACCGCAAGTCCGTAATTAATTATCACTAAAACATATACTAATTAATTATCACTAAAACACATGTTAATGAGAAGGTTAATTTACATATCAAGACCACAATTATTAGTTTTCTATTAAACTTGCGGGAATCAATAGTCTTCTTTTGAAGAATCTTAAACTTTAATCGTTTAGATGTTTAGCCGTGTTTTATGATTGAAGTGTTTGTTTATCTTTTGAGATTTTTAATATATAATTTTGACTAATATCAAAGGACGACTACTTAATTAGTCTCAATTGGCTATTATTTTATATTCATACTTTTTAGCGTTAATATTTCTACACTTGCAATAACAGAACGAATTTATCCATTTCTAAATTTGTAATAATAGAACGAATTAACTTTTGTAAATACTATAAGCATCATGTGTTAAAAGTTATAGCTAAAGGTATATATGTATTTGTTTAAGTGAAAGAAAGTGATAGCCTTGTAAAGATATATATATGGGAGAATCATTCAAATGATGAAACCCTCACCACATGTTGTAAACTTAGAATGCATGCATATGTTTATATTATATTGTTTATAATAAAGCTAGATAATCATGATAGTAACATTTTTTTAAATCATTAGGTGATGTGCTTTTTATTGATTAGGAAAGTAGATTTTTATCCAACAGCTTTATATATAATAGTTATGTTAAAGTTAGTTAAAAATTGTAAAATCACTAATATTATTTTATTATAATAATCTTTTTATAACTAGTTAAAGCTTAAAAAAAACTTAATTATTATCATTAATTACCGGTGTAGCCAAGTGGTAAGATCGAAGTAATTGTTTTCTTGGCAGAGACCAAGGTTCAACTCAAAGGTTTCACTATCCGATTCTATATCCGAAATTTTGGATACAGTTTCGGATTGTGAACCAATCAAAAAAATAAGTGTGTATATATATATATATATATATATATATATATAATATTATTATATTATAAATAAAGTTTTTGAAAAACAATAATATATATAATATGTCATGTTTTGATTAGAATTTTCTTACATTCATATAATAAAAACAATTAAAAATACATAAGTATAAAATTTCAAGTAGTTTGAATATCCATACTATCCAAAATTTCTAAAATCACTATTCGTTTCAGAAAATTCAAATATCCAAAATTTGAGATATCAAAATTTTTGGATAACTTGAGTTTGAAATTTTGGACTTTCTTAGTTTTGCTCTCTAGCCTTTTCTTAATAGGAATTAGAGTTATCTCATATTAATTCCTTAGATACCCCCCTCCCCAATTCCGAAATTTACAATTTTAGCCCAAAATTTTAATAAGGAAAACTTTATTATTATAAGAAAAATAATGGATTGTTACGTAAACATATAAATATGTTAGTTTGATGAGTATTAATGCACATAAATACAGTCATTTGTGTGTAAGAAGTTTAAAATCTATAAAACACGAATGATTAATAAAAAAATATACAATTAAGGTTTATTGTTTATTACTCGTAATAATTTATCAACATGTAGTAAGCATGCTATCTCTTCACCCATAAATAGGTTTGTTTCATGTTTCTTCTAATTCTTAAAGATTTATTATTAATTCTTTAAAATATTTGATTTAATATTTTTTTATTTGCATATAATATACTAATGTCTAGCCTAGCTAGCCTAGTTATATATAAAGAATCCTAATTATTTGAATTAGTCAAGCAAATTGTACTCTTCGATAGTCCTCCCCTATAATTATGGTCATGTTTAATGTGCTTTAACAACTCATATCTTATCTTAATCTTCGAGACAAACTATTAATTATATTAAAAAAACAATTTGAGAAAACTGCTTAACGAGATGTATATATATTTTATGTAGTAGGTGTCGACTTGTATTGTTTATTAGGATGCTTCATAATCCGAAATAACCTCGAAAGTAGCTATTCTGCTTTTACCAATTGAAGTTTTCTAGCTTTTGTCTATTTTTGATATAAGTTATATATTGTAATCAACTCCACTAATTCTTACTTACAATATATTTAAACCCTTAAGTTTTAATACAGAGACAAAGTTACCACTCCAACTATCCCTTTTGACAATCATGTATTTTAATAAAATTTAGATATCATTTCCTTTATGCATTCTAACATCCCAAGCATTTGAGTCAAATATAATAGCTAAAATATAAGAAATTTAAACTTTAGGTTTTACATATTTTTAAACGGTTAAGTGACAAGTAAAATGATTATTTGAAATTGGGTTATTGGATTTTAATAGTTTTAACTTTTTATTTATTGGTCGGGTTAACCCCAACTCATAAAATATATACAGACACTCCCAACTCTAAGCTTATTTTCCTCCAATGATCTCTTACTAATTGAGAGTTAACCCCCGTTAATTTTTTTAATAAAATGGGGCCAACTCTGACATTTTTCAACTTCGTCGCCACCTAGCCTCTATTAGCTCCGTTTTTTGTCGTTTAGCCTCCATCATCACCTGAAATCTACCTCTAACGAGTCAAGTGGTTCAAATTAGGAGGTGGACGTTGACGGGTTTTAGGGTGCGGGAGTTTCAGATTAACCGACCTGATGGTAGATTTTAACTTTTTACTTAGTGTTTTGGCCCCATTTCATAAAAAAAAAACTAACGGATGTTAACATTCAGTTAGTAAGAGGCCATTGGAGGAAAATAAATTTAAAGTTGGTAGTGTCTGCAAATATTTCTTGAGTTGGAATAATCACGACCAAAAAATAAAACTTGAGATTATTAAAATCTAACAATCCATTTTAAAACAACAAAATTGTATATGTACAAGTACAACAAAAAAAAGGGGTAGAGATGAAAAGAAAAAGACGAGGAGATCAACCAAAAGCTAATACCATATTAGATTAGTTCTCAATACTTTAATTCATAAATGGGTAGAGATATCAATTTGTAGAATGGAGATTTACCATGAGTAAATATAAGAATTAATAAGAGTAAATTGCCAAAATCATCCTTGAGAGTTTGAGTAAAATTACCAGATTCATTCAAAAAGCTTTTTTTCTCCACTGAACCCCTGAGGTTTCCTAAATGTTGTTAAATACATCCATTTTGCCAATCAAGTTAAAACTAACATTAAATTAGAGGTATTATGGTAATTTTATATTTGTTTTGTTTTTTTCCTTGTGTTAAAAGAGTGTGTCTGTACGTAGTCATCTTCATCATCACCTTCCTAGCACCACCATCCCAATTCCACACCACCTACCACAAAAACCACCCCATTGGAACCACACCTGTTGCAGACCAAATTTGACCGCAAAATTACCACCATACAACATAAACTTTGAGGCTCAATAGCTAAATACATGGCACTCAAAACCCTTTTTGAAAACTTCAAATCACCATCGAACCATTACCCACTTTCACCATCATCATCTTCATCGTATCTGATTTCGGGGTATTAGGATGGGTGGAAGTTTGTGGTGACTTAGCCGGAGGTAATGGTGGTTGACGGCGAAGACAGGGATCGGAGGTCGGAGGTTGCTGATGGCGTTGGAGGAATCAGGTTGTAGGTATTAGGAGCAGGGGGTTAGATTGTAGCGGTGAGGATGGTGGCCGTCGGGTTGATTAAGGTGGAGGTGACGGTAGGTGCAGGTTGGGTGTGGGTTGCGACAAGTTGCAGTGGTGAAAGTGGAACCGGTGCCCGGTGGTCAACGGTGGTTGGTGGTTGTCAGGTGGTGATGAAGGCCAAAGGCGGTGTTATGTTGATGGTGTTGGCTAGCTAAGGTGGCTAAAGCGGTCAACGATGGTAGTTATTTGTTGACGGTGTGATGGTTGTTTGTTAGATGATGGATGGTTTGATTGAGGATATGGTGGTGATGGAATTGAAGTGGTGGTTAAGGGGGGCTGGGAAGGTGATGATGAAAATAACCATGGTACACACCCATACACTCTTTTAACAAAAGCAAAGAAACAAAACTAAGTATATAAAATTACCATAATACCCCTGTTAGTTTTTAATTTGATTTGGGAAAGGGATGGAAAAAAAACATTTTGGATGGATATGGCCATTTTACCCAAACCTCAAGGACGATTTTGGCTATTTACTCAATTAATAATTAATAAATTACTTAAATATACAATGGGAAACTATAATCATGTTGGTTTAATAGTTATTTAAAGAAAACTAAAAGTTTTTCTCTTGTGACCATTCCCCACCTTCCTTTTAGAGGGTTACTAGAGATTGATACCATGCTTAACTAAATTTTAATTCTCGAAGTTATAAGATAATATTCCCAATTTTTCACAAGTAATTATATTATTGGAATAATAAAGCTAGCTAGTCATATAAAAACTACTATACTAAAAATAAAATAACCTGGCAATGTAAAAATAATTTTAAAATAAACGCATGATGCATGCGTATCATATATTCTAATATACCGCAAATATGTCAACTATATATACAACACACAAATGTATAGAATCTGTACGATCATAAAACGCATAAAAATAAACATTTGCCACATTGATATATACGTGAACACAAATTATTAAGTCCGATGTTAGAATTTAATACCACAATACTTATTATTAATGTTATCGATATATTTATATGAAAATTCATCAAGTTTTATTGAAACTGAAAGTTCTATTTAAGTATTATTTTATTCCTCATGCTATCATAATCATAATATCATATTAAAAAAAAGATTTATGTACTTGGTTTTGTTAAAGCTGCATAAGAGTATAAGACTATATATGAAGAAGATCGATTCTTTAGTTTTCTAGTATAGTGACATGTGTACGTTAAGTTAGATGTTACGTTTTAACTACTAATTTGACTTCCAAATGTATGATACCATTTTGTTTGTTTGTTTCATAAAAGCTCTTTCTTTTTTTTTTCTTTCTTTTTTTTTCCGGCGACCTATTTAACTATTATTATATATAAATATAGTATTATGCAAATGTGGGTCATCCCGGTTCCCATCCCACGATCTCTAGTTAGATCATGTTCGACGAGTGCGTGTGGCCTCTGGTGAATTGGGTACATGGCAGTCGGTCACTGGCCAATTTGCGTGTCCGGTAAACACGTTTTTTAGTAGGGAACCAATATCACTTACCTTATATAAATAGAACATATATTATATAAGATATATGTTGGGTTCGGGAACTTGCTCATATTGATGATAGATGATATGTAAAGATTGAGAGTGAAAAGTCATGTTTAGTCAATAAGTGTCAACTTGACTATAGTTGATGGTTTAGTTAGCAATAGAAGTTCAAGGGTATGAATTGAAAAGAAGAACTTGAGTATCAATCAAATACAACTTGGGAAGAAAATGATATTTATAAAGCATATCATTAACCCTCTTTTGAATCACTAATCTATTATTAACAGATTAGTGATTCAAAAGAGGGTTAATGATATGCTCTATAAATATCATTTTCTTCCCGAGTTGTATTTGATTGATACTCAACAACTTCTTTTCAATTCATAACCGGTAAACAAAACCCAGTAGTAGAAAATTTTGAATTCTTGTTTTTCATTTCAAATTTCATTACATTGTTAACATGATATAAAGAAAGTACAATTTAGAGAGTAATTATATAAACTAAATAGTAATCCAGAATATGATAAGATCAAAAAATGAAAATATCATCACAGATTGAACTAATCATTAAGGTTTATTACGAAATGCATGAACTCTCTCTCAAACCCAAATCCTCACAATGAAGATGAACAATTTCACATATACAGATACGCACACTAGATCTAGAGATCGTTATCACACAAATTATATATGACAAATTATAAATGACATATCTTTAACAACCTGTATCATTGACAAAGAGAAAGTATTCAAAATGAATTCATAGAAATGATGGTTTGGTAGTTAATCTGTTGTTTTGAACATCCATATTTGAAGATAAAAAGAAGCTTGAGAATAGGGTTTAACGAAGGAAGCTACGATATAATTAAGAGGACACACGAATAGTCAAATCCAACTAGAACAAATTTTGAATTTGATTGTGAGATCGAAATCCAAGTGATCTAACTCTGATACAAATTGTTGAGATCGAGTACTAGTTCCTGTCAATAATGATGTTATAGGAAAAGTACAATTTGTAACGAATTTGAATAAACCTAAAAATACAATATTTTAAGATCAAAACAAGAATAACATCATCGTAAAAGTAAAATGCATTAAGGTTAATTATAAAAATGTAAGAACCCCCTCCCCAAGACCCAAAATTGAAGATAAACAAATTTACATAGATACATAAACAAGATATGGAGATCGTTACAACAAAATTACATGAGGATCGAATAGATATAACGAACCTATTTGAATTTGTTAAATTACAATGACATCATTATTCACGCAAAAGGAAAAATAGTTTGTAACTGATTTTAGGCTTCAATTCAAAACAACCTGAATTGGCTTAAGATGATCCCTCATGGAAAGCTTTAGAGGATTCTTTATTAGAAGATATCCAAGACTTAGAGGTAGCTTAATACATGGAATCTTCTCTTTAGAGTATTCATCAATGGATCATCATTGGAAGATATCCGATAATTAAAGAAAGCTTAACTACTTTACCTTCAGGATGTTTTTTCAAAACGGTAATACTAATATGTAGTTCAAGTTTTAATGCTTGACACAAATTTTTCCCTAAGTGCGTTTCTTTGGACATTGAAAAAGAGGTTTAGTATATAAAGTTTTGGGACCTTAGAGTTGAGGGTTTTTAATATTTTACTTCATCCATTCAATTAAATTGAGTTGCACCAACACATTATATTGAAATTTCACATTTATTAGTAGGAGCAATTTCAAATCCTCTTTTATTAACAATATATTCATTCTCATAAAAATTTTCTCGCTTCTCTCTCTTATTAACTACTAATTACCTTGATTACTAATAATATTATCTACATATTTTTTAGATTAAATATAGTTTTTAATAAATTAAGAAATAGATTTTTTATTAATGTTATTTCTAAAAATCTAAATTTTTATAAAATAACTTTTTTTCTAAAACATCAAATTTTTTAAAAATACAAAATATGTTAAAATTAGTGTTTTTAAAAAATAAACTTTTATAAACTAAAAATAATTAAAAATTAGAAGTTATAATAATAAAATTTTTAAAAATAATATTTTTAATATGTTTTGTTTTGAAACAAAATGTTTAATTTCATTGGAAAAAAAAGTTTAAAAACAAAAGTTTTTAAAAGTTGATATTATTGTTTTATTACTTATAATTCTTATTCATACATAATTTCAATCATATATTATATTAAAATCATTTTATACTTAATAAATTTTTATTATATTTAATATTTAGTTTATCCAACCTGTGTAATACACGGGTTTACTATAACTAGTAATCTATATATTGGTAAGAGTACATCTTTCTTTTAAATTATGCTTGAAAAGCATTATATATTATGTATTGAAAACTTATGTTTTAAGAAAATATGTAATTTACAAGTTTAGAAGGAGATACATGTAATTCCCTCTTATAACTATATAGAAAATATTTTAGATATAATGCTAAATAATGTTAATTTTTTATATACTAGGAGATAAAGAAAGAAACTTGAATTGGATTGATTGGTTTTATAGATAGGGGCATTCACGGTCCGTTTCAACTGGTTTTATTGGGATATTTAAGTATACCAACGGTTTGGAAGTTTTACATAAATGTAAACAAAAGCGGCCGATGATTTGACGGTTCGATTCTGACAGTGTTGACGGCTTAGCGATTCAGTTTTAGTGATTATATAACAACCAAGATTAATTGCATAATTAATCTTTATGGACCATTTGTTTTAATTAAGCTATAACAAGCATTTTATGTTTCTAGTGAAAATGATGATTATCTAACAACCAAGATTAACATAATTAATCTTTAATGCACCATTTGTAGCAATAAAAAAAGTAGCTTCGATCAGCATCCACTTAGACCAGTTGTTGGTAACTAAGATCAGTGCTTAGGGTTTAGTGTCTGTTATATATATACACAACAGGTTCAATTTATACGGTTTAATCCAAAACGCAAATTTTAAACCGAACCGAACCGAACCAGCTGTAAGTTTTTCAAAACTCAAACATACGTCAAACAACCAAGTTTTAGTTTTTCAGAACTCAAACGTACGTCAAACAACCAAGTTTTACACCGACCAAAAATTTTCAGCCTAGTCTGGTTGAATAGCTTATAAGCGTCTATAAATTAGACCGTGATGCTCGCATAATTTATGATTATAATCTATTTCTCTACTACTTTCTTTTTAGTAAGCTGATACACCAGTATTGCCATTAAAAAATTTTATACTATTAATTATCATGCTTTGGTAATATTAATGATAAGCTTAAACCCCTTGATCTTATGATTTATAAAATATACCCCCACATATTATAATAATTACAATTATTATTATCATCATTTTATATATCATTATCAAATAACAACCAAGTCTTCCATAAGAACTATTGAAATAATCAAAAGAGGTGAATTGAAACATATATGTCAACAGATTCACAAGCAGTTCAGGTATATCTCTACTAAAATGTTTTATAAATTTAACATGTTTAGAAATTAAATAATTCAAACTCTTAATAAACAAGAATATAAAACAGTCGCACCCATATTCTTGTAACGTAATATGATAAAGAATTAAAATTGTTGTAGCTAAATACAGTTTCTTCTTCTTTAAGTTGTGGTTTAATTACAAAAGCCCCGATAATACTTAAATCTTAATTAATATCCTATGTTTGCAATTTGAAAAATATTGTGAGTTTTTTTTTTTTTTTAAATAGAGTTAAAACCATGTTTGACATGATTTCTCATAGAAGAGTAAAACTAGAATTGGAGAAAAGATGCACAAACTATATGTAATTGGTAAACTTCATAAACTTATACATTTTACAATCGCCTTAATATTCATGAATTAATTATATAAAGCAATATAAAAAAAAAACATAAAATCAAGTTTACAAAAATCACTAGTTAAAAATTTGTACTTTTTTCATGCTTTTATAAAGATAATAGTGTTAAACAATGTTATATTTTATTTAACCGTTATAAAGAAATAATGAAATATATTAAGAAACATACTGCACCTCATTTTGGGGTCTCGAGAAAAATTAAACTTAGCGATCTTTAAAAATTTTGTGACTCTTATAATTAAAAACCAACCTAAATGACATATATATGATTAATAAAAATAAAAATATATAACTCAAAACAAAGACAAGAAATTAAGCTATACAAATGCAAACCTTCAAATGTTTATTTAATCTTTTATCCATGCATTGATTAATTACAAGATTCATCATTGTTAACGTATACAACATCACAATTCAACTAAAACTAATTTCAACAACATTAATCTAGCTATTGATAATTCATATCAATATTATATATAATAATATGCTTATTTTACTTGATATTAAACTTATTACCTTTAACCTCTAGTAGGGAGGCCGGCCATGAGCCCAACCAAAGGCTTCATGGTTCATCTGTCCACCTCCATTCGGGATCAGATTCGGCTGCATCCCGTAACCCGCCATCGAGTTCGGATCACTGATCCCGAGCTGCGGTGGCGATCCAGCGCCACCACCAGCAGCTAACCCTGGTGGGACAGTACTATCTGCTTCCTCCTCCTCCTCAACCGGGAGTCTTTCATATGTGGCGTTGGAGAACGTCGCAGCTATGACCATCACGGGGCCGGACGCCACCAAGGAGCCCACGACGCTCCCACCGACGACCTGACCCTGGCCCCCAGCTAAGTAAATGGTCAAACCAGTGGATCCGGGAGGGGCTGGACCGGGTAAAAAGGCCCCGGTTAGTGATAATATCTCGAACCGGCCTTGTAGAGTCATGACAGACCCAGGGGCTGATGGTTGCCTTAGGGTTACGTTCATAACCGTGCCACTAGCACTCATAACACACACGCCGCGCTGTCGCTTTCGGCTAAACTGCGCTATGCTCTCGGCTACATCGGTCCCGCTCGCGACCTCCATCACGTGGCTCCTGAGGGCGTTGGGGCTGTCTCGTGTGACAAATATAGGCGGTTTTGGCTTGTTTTTGGACCCAGGAGGGCGCCCTCGTGGCCTACGGTTCGATGGCTCGATCGCGCCCTCTCGTGGATCATCACTGTTATTATCTCTTTCATCATCTTCACTTGCGGGTGTGTTTTCATTCATTGAGATCCCGAGATCTGGCTTCTTGCCTGATGATGGTTCGAGCCCGGCTACGTTGACCTGACCGGTCCACCAGCGGTTCGACATGATCTTGATCGCGATCGGAGGGGTTCGATCGATGGAAAACCCTAGTGGAAATGGTTTGAAGATGGAAGCTAGAAAGAGAGATGAATTAATATGGTGCAATTAAGCTAAGTGTGTTGATGAAAAAAGATGAATTGAAGGTGAAGTTTGGGAACAAGTCTATTCGGTACTTTTGATGGAGCTAGCTTTTGTGTGTATGTGTTTGGTGGGTGTGGGTGTATCTATCAAAGGTTTTATATTTTATATCAACTTGAAATTAAATAATTTATATATATATAATATATATATACACTTGTTTATCTTCAAACGACTTGTAATTTGTAGGTTTTATTGGATGTAATGTAATATTATGATTTTATAGTTACTTTCTTCAATTCTCTCTCCATACATACATGATACATGCTACATGCTACATGCTACATAAACATAAACATAAATATATATATTCTAAGGAAGATGAGTTTATTTCCTAATCTATCATGAAAAAACAATACGAAATATAAAGTCATGATTTAAATATAATAATAAAAACTTTATAGTTATAAACCTTTCTACTTAGACTGCTAACGTACTAATTATTTATATAACTTAAACAAACAAATAATTAATTCACTTCACATATGGTTTTAACTTAAATAGTTAACCCACCTACAAAAAGTTATTGTTATAAATCCTCCTGCTTAATTATGTTGTTAGCTAAACATATATATTGTTGATCAAACATGTGTTTCTTTTAAAAGAAGATTTTAACAATATAAAGAGTAAAAAAAATGTTTGTTAATAGGTTCCGTGAAAGCAAGTTGCTTCTCTTGATTATATATAAGTGGTTCTAAGTTATAAGTTAATAAAGATTTGATTTGCTTAATATTTTAAGAGGTTTAGGGGTAACATGTGTCTATATAATATTCTTCTACATGAAAAAGAGTAATTCGTTATAACATTATATAATATTCTTCTACATGAAAAAGAGTAATTCGTTATAACATTTTATTCGCTTGTTGGTACTTAATGTGAGGCTAAGGTAGTCAAGCATTGGCCCTAGATCTTAAGTTTCATTCGCTAGGTATAATCAGAAAGGAGGTCTAGTTATTTGAGTAACAATCAATGATTAAACATAAAAAGTTCATTCACTAGTAGAAAATTAATGATCATACGCCTAGATGATGTTTCAATTATTTGATTTGAGCTTTACCTATTTGCTTTTATTTGTTGGTTAGATATTAATTTAAGGTAATTATCGGTAGCTTTATATTTACAAAACCTCAATGTTTTGTGAGAATAACTTGGTTCTTACCCTAACTATACTACTGATACGATTGATATGCCAGTCTTATCATTGTGAATGGTTGGTTATTTGGTAATTATTAGTTTCATAAACTTAATTAAGACTTGGTTTGACTAATCACATTTTAGCTACATTAACCCATCATTCCCAATTTGATGTGTATTATTTTTCGGCTGAGATGTTTGTTGTACCTGCATACACTACTTTGGTTAGTTACATTCTTTATAAATGTCATAGATTCCTATAATTATTTAAGTGGTATTTTACTAACTAATCAACCAAAGTATAAATCTTGTTAGTTAGTAGAAAGAATTAAGTTTCTTGATGGATTTTATCTATATATATGTATTGTACTTAGGTATGTATTTTCAATCACACATAATTCATACTTCAATATTTATTACGTTCTTAGAGCATTCACAGCCCGTTCTGTATACTTATGTGAGTGTAATTCTAATATTATATGAAATGGTTGTAAGTAGTTATGAGTAGAGTAGATAGAAATGTTACTATTCAATCTGTAAATTTAAAAATATATTGTTCAACCCTTATAAATTTTTTAATATTTTTAAAAGTTGTTGTGAGTAGAGAAGATAGAAAAATTAATGATAAAGGTATAAAAAAATATTTTTTAATTGAAAATATGAGAAAAAATAGTTTGTTTAGTATAATTATATGAATATGGATAGAGATCGTGTTGTTAAAGCTCTAAGTTGTTTGTGTTTTTTAGTACTTTCAATTTCATATTTCATTATATATAAGATAGTATTTCATTTAGAAAAATAAATGTTTATTTACATCATGGTTTAACGAATTCTAATTACAGTGTTTTGATCAACCTACACATATGTAGTTAATTATACATTTTAATAGCGTATACTACTTTCTGTTACACCTACATATGTAGGTTTTGGTTTAAGATTTTGTCCTCTCGCTTAATATATTACAATAATCCTTATTTTAATTGATTTACTAGCCCAATATGTTTGATAAATGCTTGAAACAATATTATTAATTACGCACACACGATGTTTAAAAATATTTAACTGCAATTCGCTAATATAGTTTTAAGAAAAATACATAAACATGATCAGTGACGGATCCAATCAAAAAAACCAGGGATATCCTAAAAAAATTCTGTGATACATTTTGTTAATAATGAAAAAAAATTATAGTACATTCATTCAATAATGAATTTTATTTGCAAATAATAACTTGTTTAGAATGAGGTTTTATCTTTAGTGGCGTACCCATAAATTTTTTACATGGGGTTGGAAAGTTTTAATGGTCGATTATATATCGCTAATTATTAATCTTTTTGATATGATCCGATTGGGGTTAGACCGGATCACATAACAAGAAGACAAAAACTCAAATTAAAACAAATAACATTCAACACCAGGGTGTAAATAAGACATGCGAAGTTGTGAGTTAGTCGGAACCGGCTCATCAAAATCTCGGATCGTACCGAACTTAAACAAGTTTGAGCTCGAGCTTATAGTATTTACCATTTAATAAACGAGCTTGAGTTAGAGATTCACGTATCGAGCCCTCTCGAAATGAACTTTTTCTATATAACTTTTACTTAAGGTATTAAATATATATTTATACAGATAATTGGTATTATATAAAAGAACTATGATAAAAATAAACAAATTATAAACAAGGGGATCTTAAGCCGAGCTAGAGTTACAAAAATTCTGAAGTAAAGCAACTCGAGTATGAGATTAAAAGTTTTACACAATACGAGCACGAGCATTACAAATAACAAGATAAATGACTTAGTTATATATCCAAACTAATTGTTTGATATTTTTTTGCTTATTTTATGGGCTCATTTCATAATAGTTGGGTTGGTCTCAAAATTTCTTAAGGGTACGTCGTATAAACTTTTTTTAGGATTTGGTTTATAATCTTATATTAATTTGAACTTTTTAAATTTGAGAGTATCTTAATTTTTGTTCAGATGTATCCAGATACATACAACAATAAAAAAATATTTTTTTGCACTTCGAAACGAGAGTATATGGGTAGTTTAGGGGTAACCCGGTCTACACTGCATCCTTATTAAATCCGCCCTTGAACACGATATAAAGATATTTGGATTTTGAGGTTTCAGCCTACACATATGCATAATGCATCTATATAGTTTAATAGTATGCTTTAGGTTTTCTACATAATTGTATATGTGTAGATCTAAATAAGTATTTTATATTTGCTCCAATCAAAACAATTCAGATTCTATAAAAGAGACAAGCAAAACCCAAAATACACTGGACAGTTTAAAATAGTGGGTTGTATTAAACATGTAACATAAAGATTGAATTTGTCAGAGAAACAAAATGGAATTGAATACATTCAATCTTTCATGTATCAAATATGTGCAAATGTTTAGTAGATGAGGATGCAATGCACTACTTGAATATGTGAAGATAGATTACAGACTGAACTATGTGAAGGACTTTGTGGCTATAACAGAAAAAAAAAAAGGAAAAGAAAAAAAGGCGGTTGAGAAATAAAGTAATGAATTAAGGAAATTAAAGTATATGGAAGCATGAAAAATGATCAGAAGGCACTTGAAAATCCTAGAATGAAATAAGACAATATTATTCATGATTGTTCGATGAATGACATGTTTCGAGAATAAATCTGAACAAGAGAGATAGACTTATAATGACCCAACTTTTGACAAATAAAGGTAATTGAGGTAAATGTGTAGCTTGATGAAACTTGGAAGAAATGAAATGGCAAATGGAGAATTATACCCTAATTCCCACCTATAAATAGATGAGCCCCCATCCCCCCACCCCACCTCACCCCACCCCACCCCCGGGCTTGCATTTCATGCCTTCTAGCTAGAAAGAGAAAGTAGAGAGAGGAGTTGATTGTAAAGACAAAAAACACGATCTAAAGAGAAAGCTCAAGAATAAGAAAAGATATAACTTTTATATGGTAATCTTGTCCAAACCATAAGATCTAAACATGAAATCATGTTTAAATGTGATTTAGAGGAGTTTGAATTAGTAAAGCTTACACCTATGTGTGTTTTTGATAGATTTCACATGAAGAACCTTTCATTTCTAGGGTTTGTTCGTATTTACTAAAGGTGAGTTCTAGATTTTCTTGTTTTACATAGTTTTAAATGTTTTTGGCGGTGGGATGCATACGTGATACAAAGCGTCCCACTCAATAGCCTAAAAACAAACGACTCTAGTGAAGAGTTGTGCTGAGGTGCTTGAAAAAACACCATCTAATTTGAAAACAAATCTGGATTTTTAAAGGAAAGTTTTAAAGAAAAAGAATCAGAAAACATTTTAGAGAGAAAGATAAATGAAGAAAAAATAAAGGACATCGGATGCTTATAAGTTTTGATTACAGATGTAAATTGCATTAAATAAAAATAAAGCTATTAAATTGCACATCGAAATGGGTTGGATCCTCTATATATATGTAGGTTATGTAGAAACAATTAAATTACATGTTATGCAGCAAACTTCGTTTGGGCATAAATTAGTCAATGGTGCAAGGTTTTCTTTATTTTTGCCTTTACATATAGAGAGACGTTGGAAATTCACCTAAATGAAGGTTGTAATCGGAGAGTTGTTCATGCTTTTATTCTTAATTTCTACACGTTGGTGCATCTAATTAACAAGTAAGAAATGAGATTATATTCATTCACAATACACTATCCTTTTCGGTCATGAAGGACATTAAACTCCTTAGATAATTGTGGTTTAAAAATAGATTGAAAAGATAATTTGTAGTTTGTTATACTAGGAGTCCTTTTAGGTTTAGATGATTGTGTGTTTGCTTATGTTGTAACTCACGATTGTGGGCGGTAATTTTTTTTCTTGCCTTTGTAATATTTGGGGTTTTTAATTATATGCTAGCACTTTTTAATGTAATTTTGGCTGTTAAAAATCTATATTTATAAATCAAAATATGTAACAGCTACATGAAATCTTTCTAGACTGTCCACCTCATCATCACCTAAGCTCCGTCTGCTTGTCATCACTAGAATGAAAGTTACAAATGTTAAATCCATATTTACTAAAAACACTTGGACCCTTTACACCAGTTGTTTTTTTTTTAAATGGATCTATATTTATATAATATTGAAAAATGTTAACTAACTTTAATAAAAACTCTTGCCATTTAATATTTTATGCAAATATAGAAACAAAATTAAGAAATTCTCCGTTAAAAAATTTATAATATGTGATTTGCCATTTTTAACCTTTGTACTTCAATGGTCGGAATTATTATTTTTAGAAATATAATTGATATGGAAATGATTGTAAATGTTTTTCTTAGATTATTTTTAATAATTAAATTCTATGATCATATAATATTGAAATCAAGATTCGTTCACACACTATGTGCTAATGTGATATGGTTTACTTAAATTTTTGAAAAAAATGATTTTTATATGCTTTTATCTATAGATTAAAGCTACATTTTACTTCAATTGTTTGTTTTATATCATCATTGACAAGACGTTCTAATTTTTTTATAAAATGTTATTGTTAGATGTTAATATATACTTATTCATACTATTATAATTAATATAAAAAGTTAAAATCATGCAATATATACAAAGAAATATATACAATATATTCTAATGAATAATAATTATCTTTTTTCATATATTATTTTTCTATAATTTAAATATGGTTGTTATATATAACAATTTCATTGATTAAATGATATCTTATTTATAAACTATATCATATTACATATAGTTTTCCTATTTTCATCCGGTATAACACACGGATATCTAATCTAGTATATGTATTAAATAAGGTTAAAGTCGTAAAGCATATATAAATTAATTATCTTCTAAATAGTAATAAAACGCATTAAATTGTTAAGATCTATTATTTTTATAAGTTTTTTATGCATTTATATATATTAAATTATATATAATTATTTCTGGTTCTTAAATCTGGTTCTGCAGGTTTGAACAATTCAACAAGTGAACCGGTAAAATGACCAATTTGCTATCTTGCGCGTTCTTGAAAACATTGTAAGCAACCAAGACATCGATTCAAATGTATAAGGGTGTATACATGCAAAAAGAAATTAATATAAAATACTAACTAAAAGACTTTCAAAGTTGAGACACAATGTGATGTTCCATCGAGAATGAGAAAAGAGAATTCTAGAGATAAGAAAAAGGGTTCTTGGAATTAGGGTTTTGTGGGCATATGAATGTGGGGTGTAACTTTTAAATTCCCATTATAAAGTTCTTGATTCTTGGATCGAAGTCAAAAGTTTGACTTGCTCATCATATACCACACTTGCTCATATTATTATGATTTTTCTTTAAACCATAAATATACAACCCTGATTCGAATAATAAATATTAAAGTTAAGTTTAATTTACTTCTTGAGATTTATTAAAAATAACTATTTTCTTTCAACATATTAAAAACATCAATTTAGCTTCAAAAGTTTCATAAATTGTTTCAATTTTAATCCAAAAGTTTCATTAGTTGTTTTTATTTTATCCAAAATAATAAAACTTTTAAAGTGAAACTGAAACAACATATGAATCATTTAGAGGTAAATTGATGTTTTTAATTTTTTGAAAGAAAAATGATTACTTTAGTTAAATCTTAGAGAGTAAAACTGAAATTTACTATAAATATTATTTTAATTAGGTCTATATATATGTTTCTTAGCCGATACCGCATCCCCAATTCCTTAGAAGGGAACATAGAAGTGTGAAAAAAATCCTTTAACTCAACCCGAACTATTGTTTAATATTTGTAAATATAACTAAAATTATCTAACATTTTTATGCAATTAATTTCAAATCATGGCCATTGTCATATAAGATTATATTTGTTTGCTTAAAAGATTATTTTCATATTACAAGCAATATTCTTATGCTATATATATATATATATAATATTATATATAGCTAGATCTTGGATAATTTATCATATTTATATGTTTTATTAAAATTAAATAAAATGAATTGAGAGAAATCATCTTATGCTCTTTGCTAACAAAGACATAATGATATGTTACGTTGACACTGTTTTTATATTTTAAGGTTGTTAACAATATAATCATGTATCGAGACCTAAGAAGGTCCCAACATGATGTCGGTCTCCTAGACGCCAAGATACGATTAGTAGTGGCAGGCCCATCTTTAACATTGATCGATGCAAATGGGTCGATTAAAGTTCCACCATCACAATATCGGGCGCAATTAGCTGTTGGAAACTCAAAGAAGATATGAGGTCCATTGTTGTGTACACATTGCCATCATCTTCCTCAGCTAAGAGGTAGGACTACAAACAGCAGAATTTCAATTCCTTATAAATGATGTGACTTGGGCCCAGATTTTATGGGCCTATATTAGGGTGAAGAAAATTTGGTAACTCGTTATCAAGCGGAGTGGGCTTTTAGAGAAGCCTCGTTTTAGGTTAGGCCTATGTCTAATAATCATGGGTAGGTCTTAGAGAGTAATGCGGTTCTCATTGTTGGTTCAGCCCGCATTCCCGCAACATTTACACAAAAGAAACACATATAAACTCACACTAACTCCGGAGAAATGTGGAAGAAATATTAGTGCTTTAACTGTTGATTGGTTCATAAAAAAAATTAGAGACTTTTAAATAGGAAAAAAAAATGATCAAGACAACCAAATAAGACCACTACTCAACTAAACGTAGGACACCATGACATGTATTGTAACCGGCTCACTACTTACTAAAAACAATAATGATACTGGTGATGATCAAGGAATTGATCCTGTTCTAGAACGAGATCCAATGGGATCCAGTTTGAAAATTATTTAAAGATTTGAATAATAATTATTTCGTTAATTATCTTTTTTTAATTTATTTTTTAATTTAGTTTGTTTTTATTATGAGTTTTTTGATTGAGTTTGAATAAAAGAACCGTTGGTTTCTTCAAAGTTTTTGATTATCAATTGCCTATTGATCTATTTGATTGCTTCTGATTTTGCATCAAATAACAAATATGTGCTTAAATAAACCTTATTACTAACTTGCACTCATTTGACCTTACTTTAAACTGATCAAGATTAGTCTAACATTCACTCCTTAATCTTGATGAGCTTATTGCTTCACTTGGTTCTTTCTTGCTTGCATGGTTCTTGGTTTTCTTGCTATACGAAAGGTTCATTCTTGCTACGTGCTTTAAGAACTCACACTGTTCTTGTCTGTTGTTATTGTTAAATTTTTTACTTTAAACTTGTTATCTTGCTATTGCTAGTCTCTACTCTCTAGTATGATGTTTATGTCTCACAGAAGTTGTGTGAGTCTAAATTCTTACATATGTAATTAATATGTGATATTTAGCATTAGAAAAACTATCATTCGAAAAAAAAAGCAAATGTATTAAACGGGATTTTAAAATAATATTTTTGGAAACAAGAGTGAGAATACTCTTATCATTAGTTTAGACTCTTGCTAATAGTATTTGGATCAATAAACATGTGATTAACAGATAATGCTAGGATTATAGGTCTATTTGTGTTAAACCGTATGAAAGTAAGGGTATCCGGGGTACTTGGGTAAGTGTTGCGGGTATCAATGGCTTAGGTTGGCACACTGCCGCAAGTGGCGTGAGTGGGGCAAGCGGGTTGGGTTGGGTTGAGGGTTCGTGAACCCGCTATAGAAGCTGCGTGATTTAAAGTTGGCCGACGGTCTTGTGACCGTTTGAGCATAAAGACAAAAGACAACATTGTTTTCTTTTTTCTACCATATAAACATATATCTAACTTTAAAAAAAATTACAAACAAACCCTCATCTTACTCTTAAAACTTATTCTACTCGCAAAATGAATTGTATTCCACCATTATTTAGCTCCGATTAATTCAATTCTAGTGGCCCAGATTTCTTGCCTAAGTGGTCTCTATCCGCAGCAATCAAAGTTGAATATATGACGTAATCAAGAAGAAGTTATATGTCACGAGATCGTGAAGCGGCTCACAGAGTTTTAATGAATGATTACTTCGATATAAAAGAATTAAAATACAATGAAAGCAAGGTTTTATTTGTCAAAGAAATACTTTTTAAAGATTGTCGGGGATATAAACGCCAAATATTAAATGGTTTCAAAGTGGTTGAAACACTATTCACAAGGGCACAAAAAAAGCATATTAGTGATTCGTTAACTTGTAACCGATATGGTTCCTGATTAATACAACGAATATATTAGCTATGTTTGATTTGATAGAAACACACGTAAATATCAATCCATAAACCGTCAACTTGACCTGAACATTTCGTGTAGCTAAACATGTTCGTGGGTTCGACCTAGGCTTGAACTCATTTAAACTAAATTCAAACTCACAGCTGTCATGTTAGTGCTTATATATTGTAGCAGAATTTCACACCCCCAACTGTAATCATGGTTGTAGTCTTGTAGAACTCGCTAGCCGCTGCCAAAACTATTTACTGGGAATGGCGAGTACTCGGCCTGGGCGAGGAGTACTCGAGCAGTACTTGGATATGGTAATTATAAAGAAATTAAATTTTAAAATATTCTAAATATGTCATATATCATAAGCTTACTAATATTTATTAAAAAAAAATATGAATATTAAGAATACATATTCACATATCAAAATATTTCAAAAAGTAATTTTCATTCTTTAATATTATAGATGTAGGAATCATTTAATCTTCATCACTAAAGGTATCTTCATGAAAACAACAAAAGTCTAACAAAAAATTGGTGAAAAACAATAAAAATCGATTAAACACGGCGAAAATTCAAGTTTGGCCGAGTTTGACCGATTACAAGTAATGCTGACCAAATTGATGAAAATCGCCTTGCCACCTTGCGGAGTACCGAATGCTCACCGAGTACTCGGCCGCCTAGGCCGAGTTTTACGACATTGATTGTAACTATAACTTTTATTTATTGTTTGATCACTTATATATCTTAAAAACAAATTCCAATTTTTTTGTCGTCGAACCATACATATATAGCACGTTGGTCAAACATTTAGTTATCTTAATTATGGTTCATGAACCCCACTCCTACTATTTCACAACTTCAAACAGAATAAGAATACCGTTAATACACCGGTCAAGCTTTCACTATATACTAACTATAGTATATGTCCCATATGTTTGTTTCTTTATTTGTTTTCAATAACAAAATATTTTAATTTAACAATGTCTTCAAACAAAAAAATAGAGTTCAAAAACTTTTTTATATCATATAATCATTATTAAAATAGAGTTCAAAAACTTTTTTATATCATATAATCATTATTAATATTGTTTTTAGTTATAAAATATTATCATTTTACTGACTGTGAATCTTTTTTAGTAGCATAAAGGAACTCAACTAAGATGTAACCTTTTGTAGCATTTTAGAAATATAACCATCGGTAACTATCATATATATATTTTCAGATATATCAACATATAATAACACTAGGTTACATGACCGTGTATTACACGGATTAAATAAAAATATCAAATTAAATAATTAGGACTAAAAGATAAGTATAAAACATCTCTCGCATTTGATAGTAATAGAATTTTATAAAATTATGAACAAAATTAGTTATATTTTAAAAACGGTTTATATAAACTAAATTTAATAAAATGGCATGAAACGAAATAAATTATTAAATACTTTCGGCTACAATAATATGATAAAAATGTCATGTGATTCAATAAATCATAACAAATATAAGATCTTTGAATATATAAAATTATAAATATATGATTGAAGGTTTTTTTTATCCTTTTTGTCTATAAAATCGTTTTTTTATGCAGACTTATAAAACATATAATTCAACAATTTAATTGATGATAAAGAAAATTTTGAATTAACAAATATATGTAACTAAAAATAAAAATAATTATTAATTTAATTGCCTAAATTAATTGAGTTAGTAGCTGTTTGTTTCAGCCTCTTAATGGTTCAGATGTATGAATGGTTTTGAACTTAATGATTCAGAGTGTTTGTTTCGTGAGCAATTGTCTGATGGTTAAGTAATTTTAACTTTGAATGGTTAATCATTATACTGAGTCTGAATGATTAATAGCTCTTATCTGAATTGATCAGACATTTGACTCTGAATAGTTAAGCAATATACTAGCTCTTAATGATTCAGACCTTTTACTAGTTCAGCACTTAATGGTTCAGACCTTTTAATAGTTAATCACTTACCCATTCATAAGTTGTCAAATAGCCCCTTAGTTAAAATGAAAATTTAATCTACTTAAGATAAAGTAAAAAAGTAGTAGATTATTGAATTAATTAGGTAATAATTTTGAACGAAAAAACAAGAATGAAGATGCATCACATACATGACATGTGATATTCTTTTTACTCTTTTATTATATACGATAAATATAGATTTTTGAAATCTAATCTAAAAGGAATAAATTACAACCCTTTTCGATAGTTAAATTGTGAATACATTTCACTTGATCACGGGTGATCATTTCTCTTTTTTCACCAATATCATTTAAGTTTAATCTAGTTTATACCATAATAGTTTTTACTAAAAATAAATGACTACAAGAAATCATAGAATAAAATAAATAAATAAATAAAACGAGAGTTAAAAAAATCAAACCTGTGTTACTCACTACTAGAAAACACTGAATTTTTCAGGAAGGTGCGGTAATTTACCGTTCTATAATGTCGTAATAAACTTGACGGAAAGGCTTGCGAGAAAACTACCGCAATCTTTTGCGACTTGGGTTTTTGCTTCAAAATTTCTTATGTTGGAACTCGTCGCAAAATATAAATGGTGACAGAGTAGTGACATAATGGGTTGTAGAATATTTTTTTTTTCTAGTAGTATGTAACCAAGTTGCGTATGCATCAACTAATTTTAAAGATTACTCTTTTATCTTTTTATAGTTAATAGATGCCGATTAATCGAGTCCCCTTTTTTCTCCAACTTCTCGTACAACTTTTGATTTACCATTTTACATATAAATACATTATAATAAAAAATAAATAAATAAAGTAGAGTTTTTATCATTTGCACATACCAAAAATTAATTTTAAGCACCGATGTAACATGTTCATGCACCATGTATATAAATACAAAATATGCAGGGTCCTTTTTCATTTAATTTTTTTTTTCAATTTCGGTTATAGTCACTCGCATATCATAATCCGAAAATGATATTAGCTTATGTATTGTAATACATCCAGGTTGGGGTTTTAATTTATATGGAAGTTAATGTTGCAAGTTGGGGGTATGCTATGGCCCCCTCTAAGTGTGCATTGATATGATTGCTCATCTATTTTAGAAAGTTAAAAATTGTTACATGTTATGTTTTTCATCTTGTTAACATATATAATAACTTCTTGAATGTGTGAACTATTATACCCATGTGACGGATCGGATTTTTCTTTTATCGGGGTTAGTCTTGGTACTTGTATAGTTACCGAAGGATTATAAAAATATTTAGTCGGATAAAACGAATGATTTCAAAAATGAATATGTAAAGTGCTGTAAACTGTGTTGAAAGTCATACCAAATTTGTGATAAACCAATCCTTCAAAAAGACTAGATGTATTCTTTATATGCGTCCAACTACTGTTGCAAAATCAAAATTGTCATCTACATCCAAAATTATTTTCGAACTTTAGTTACCACCGATATTCATTTCCAATAACTTTCACATAACCGTTTGAGTTTGAAATAATTTTCAATGCAATATAAACAAGTTTATATTGAAACAAAATATGTTTAAAACTAACGTTTATATTAAAATAATAATAACTAGGTTTATTACCCGTCGCGCCTTGCCGCGGCATTGTACGTGACATGATAAAGTATAAACTACAATCGACCCGAATTGTTTCCAAACTAATTTTACTTCAATACGTAGAGTAACTCGAATTTATACCGTTGAACAAAAACGTTTAATATTTGACCTGACTCGTTTTCAAACAAAATTAATGTCGAAACATAGGCTTACAATCACTACGACCTTTTTCGAATTAAATTTACGTCCAAACGTATAGTAAATGAAAAAGTATTATATTGACCCGACGCGTTCCAAACAAATCAATGTCGAAACGTAGGTCAACTCAAAGCGTACATAAAAATAAGCATAAAACGTTTTATATTTGACCCAACTTATTTCTGAACAAAATTTACGTCAAAACGTAGGCGTGTGTCGAAACGTAGGCCGTCTTAAAGTGTATAGAGTTAAGCCTGGGAACATTTTATATTTGACCCCAGTCGTTTCTAATTATGTCTAAACGTAAACGGACTTAAATTTATATTGCACAGGGGTAAACTCAAAGATTTAGAAACTTAATGGGGTAAAAGTGATATTTTATGAAGTTTTTAAAAAATACCGGCCTGAAAATAAAGATCAAAAGTAACAGGAGAAGAAACGCCGGTGGAAAACCCCACCGACCTTTCTTAAATTATAGTAGTAAGATAGAAAATATTAATCAAAACCCAAGCCATGTGGCATATGTTTATCCCTTAGTAAATAATCTTCTTTGAAAATTAAAATACAAGGCCCAGAACCCTATATGGGGCGGTGAGGGGAATAATTACTATTCTCAAAATATTAATTTTAATAGGTATAGTAATGACTTGTAAAAAGTTCAAGTTAAATACAATATCTCAACTAGGACTCCACACTCCTTACACGCTTGTGGGTTCCGAAGGAGTAAAGGGTATCAATATACTTTTTTGAATTATTTCTAATATTTAATTATGAAATCAAATTTTCACCATCCCTTTGGAACCATTGCCAAGGAGTCATTGTCCACTTAAACCTTATAGTTTATTGGTGTTAGAATCAGAATAATCTTAAACGTGTGTGCATTCTACAAATGTTAAGCCGTGACAAAAAATCTAGTTTTACTTTTAGTATTAAATAATATAATCAACTAAAATGATTTGATATAGTAAAATCTCTAGCACTAAAGTTAAATATACAGGATGCCACATTTAATTTCCAAACAAGTAGCTACCATGACGAGTACTAATGGGGAGAATCACGTGCGGTCAGAAAATAATCAACAAAATTTGAGAGATGATAGTGATTCTATTGGCTCCAACAACCCACTTGTTTAAAGATTTAGGGTAAGATGGAACTTGTGGCTAAAAATAGAAAGGTAATAGCCTTTAAAAAAAAGGACAGAAAGAGAAAGAAAAGTGATTCAACACAAACTAGATGGGTTTTGTAGGGTTTAATTCGCGGCTCGTAGCTCACTCAGAAAAATCTCGAATAAGGCTTGCTCGAAATGGCTCGGTTTTAAATTGAGTCGAGTTGAGCTGGTTTGGTGTGAAAATGAGCTTAACTTGGCTCGGTTCGTGGGGCCAGCTCGAGCTGAGATTTCTAACTTGGTGTAAATCTGAACCAAGCCAAACTAGTTTGGTTTAATTTCGAGCCAAGTTCGAGCTTGCTTTGACTCGGCTTGATTCGGCTCGTGAATAGTCGTTGTTCTTGGTGTTTGTTTTATTTTTTTAAAGTCGTGATCACATCAACCAATTTATGAATTATTAATTTGTGATTTTATTATTATTATTTTGAACGGATAATGTACGACTCTGTTTCGAAGAATATATATATATGTATCATCTTAATCAGACCAACCTATACGTTTCCCAACCATGACCGCACCCTCAACCCCCTCGAAAGGAAACACACAAGTGGGAAAAAACCCTGGCTCAACTTTGAGCATTTTTGCTCAGAGTAGTACTTAAACCCAAGATCATCTGATATTTACATGTCTCGAGTAACTCACTTTAATCACTTGGGCTAACGATCATTGATTATTTTATTCTTTGTGAGCTTGTGTTAGAAGTTAACGATCACATTTTTACAAACGTTTGGCTAAATACATCCAAGTATCCTCTTAGTGGTCTCATTAATTTGACTTTATATGTTAGTGTTTTTCCTCGGTTTCTCGTAAACTGTAATATCATGTCCCTCATATCATTAGTATTATTTAGTTTCCTTTTGAGTGACTCATGGATTTACTTTTAGTTGACCAAGTGAATACTTCCCGGCAGGTCACGCATTCCTGGATTGCACCCACCCGAGCACATTAGACTATGGAGTTTTCCTCTCATATTGAGAATATTTGAGACAGATCATTTTTTATAAACCCAACAACATTTTTGTCCACGACCAATAAAAGATTTACCTAAGGTCTTACATAAACATTCACTCACCCTTCTGTATTCCTCATATGCATGCATACTACCATCCTTTAGTTGTTATGCAACAACATATGATTTGTTACACGTTTGTAAATACAAGCTGTTACATTGAGTAAAATCATAGGTGGGGTTTACGTTTATGACAACCATTTAATTAGACATGTGTCGATTACGTATATAAATATTATAACTCTAGAATCTAGATGGTCAAGCCTCCATGGAAGTTTGAAGATAGAATAGTGTGGTCAACAAAACTGGTCAAAACTACTTTTACAATCAATTTCAAACATCAAAATGTTGTCTCTCATCCACAAATATATATCCAACTTGATCATCACATTCAATGCTCAACAATAATTACTCACTAGTCACAACTTCTTTGGATTGATGCTATAACAACACCCAAACTATGAATAAGAGCCACTACTCTTGTTTTATTTTATTTTTTTTTAATGATAAACGGTCACGTGTTGTTGTATGACTATTCTTACGACTTACAATCGTTAAAAACACTAAGTTTGCTAAAAGAATTTATATAGCAGGTATGATTATCACAAGAGAAATGATCACGTGTTATACGCTCGTTATAAGCTGAAAGTCTATGATAACATTAAGCATAACAGGATTGGACATTTGTGACCGTCAAAACTTTCGACAAATCTTGGTCATAGGTGAATTTACATCATTTTTCTAAGATACGAAATAAAGTTGATTTTATAAGTTAATGCAACATTTTACCATTTAATACTAACATGCAATTTGTTGGTAAAAAACTACATGGGTTGTATTCAAATGGTAACAAAATAGTAAACTTGTTCGTTAAATGACGTAAAGTTAAATAATCGAGTATGAAATGATACAATATATTTCTACTATATGCAATTACCAATTGTAAATAAATACTAATAATGTATAAGTTCGGTTATTACTATAGCAAACACATGTATAAGTTTTTAAAGACAAGGTCCAGACTCTCAAAAGTACTATTATTACATTACATTACATAATATTAGTTTTGCAAGTGAAATGAATAGTGAGTATGTCATGGTCTTATTTTGACCACAAAGCTTTTTTATTTTTTTGTTTTTACCCTTGCTTAGGTTTATAAGAAAGAAGACTCAAAAGAGACATGGTTTGTAAGGGTCCCGTCCCGCCAGGAGTAGGCGGTTTCCTCTTGGTTATGCAAGTTGTGTTAGTAGTAATAGTTAGCATCAACCATCGACAGCAATGACAATGAATAAAGATGTTGTGTTTAACGGCATGACAAATGACTGTCTGCAACCACTAACAGTTGCTTTGACGGGGTATACGAGTGTTTGCAGCCACAACGACTCTCCATTTCTAAACCCTCTAATATTGAAATATATTGTTACGAAACCATTCCGCGAAACGCATGTAGATGCTACCTAGTTATCTAACATTTCATATACTTTTAAACATATTTAATAACTTTTAAATATGATATTTTACATAAATTTTAAATACATCATTATGTCTTACTTATTTTTATCTACATTTTGATAAAAAAAATTTTCCAAAACAAGCACGGGTACAAGCTTTGTAAGTACAAGGTGATTTTGAGCTTCGTAAACTAGCCCTAATTAAACGCAACTCCCAATGAAAAAAGTATAAAGAAAATATGACTAATTGACTTGTAGAGGGAGGGCTCATCTACTACTAAGTACAGAGTCTAGTAAAAAATAATTACTAAATAAAGTAAAAAGATAATATAACTAAATTAATAAGAGGAGATGGTATCAATGATCTTTTGGCCTAATAGTTAAGGGGGAGGTTGGAGGCTTTGTCTTTTTTGGAGGTCCAAAGTTCAAACCTTGGCATTGACGAATATGACTAACTTTGTGATACTAACAACTAACCACTAACCAGCCGTTCAATAAAAAAAAAAAAAAATAGGAGAAAATGGTACGTTTACCAAAACAATCACACAAATTGATAGATTTAGTAAGTCGATGTCTCTAAGTGATAGTTTGATCATAGATGGTATTTTTTTCGAACCAAATGATTGTGTACACATTTTTAATGATAATTTTGGGGAAGTCCGGGCCCCAGGTGGGAACACCATCCTTCGAATCCAGGACATTTCATTTACGCAACTATCTAATAAAAATTCACTGGCTTTCACCGGACTCCTTAACAACTCAAATAAGCTAAATAGAGAAAAACGAGAAATAAAGAAAAACGGGGAACAACACGATGTAAAAAGATGAAAAATCAGAAAAGAAGCTAAAAAAATAAGCAAAGCAGATATGACGTTGATGTGTAACACGTAAAATGAAATACTGGACGTGTGTCAGTCTTGTAAAAATTAGTAACATGACGTCAGCATAAGTCATCAGACCACGCCGCCATAAAAGACATGAGTTATCTGACCCACATGTATTAAACCAACCCTTCATTGGTCCACCATATAACACCCCTCTTAACACCATGGCTGCACCAACTTCTTGTATATATACACACTTCCAAATCAAAACTATTAACAATAATTTAAACTTCAATTCACTAATTCATTCATCATCTACAATACATGGATCCATTCTACAACTCATACTTCCACCACCACCCATTGCCGGAATTCCCACCGAAAACCACTCCGACCACTACTCTCTTCCACCGGAGACACCATTCTCCGACAACAGACCGCGTAAACGATCAAGATCAAATCAGAGCCAAGCTACCGCGGTGTAAGGCGGCGCCCATGGGGGAAATACGCAGCCGAAATACGCGATTCCACACGCAATGGCATCAGGGTTTGGTTGGGGACATTCGACACTGCAGAAGCCGCGGCACTGGCCTACGATCAGGCAGCATTCGCGCTTCGGGGGTCCGCAGCAACGCTTAACTTCACAGCTGAGATGGCGTATGAGTCGCTGAAGGAGATGGGGTACGAGTACGAGGAAGGGAGTTCGCCCGTGGTGGCGTTGAAGAGGATGCATGCAGCTAACCGGAGGCGCGAGACGATGAAGAAGACGAAGAGGGAGGAGCGCGACGAATCGAACGATGAGAATGTTATTGTGTTGGAGGATTTGGGGGGTGATTATCTTGAAGAGTTGTTAGGGTTTGATGAGAATAATTACAGCAGCAGTAGTAGTAGTAAAAGGTGGTGAAAATTAAGAGAACATGCATGCATGAATAATATTATTGGGAACGTTAATGGACAGATGATTAAAAAAGGTTTTTTTAAGGTAAATAAATAATTGTCTGCTAGTGAGTGTATCCATCTTTAGTGAATTTGTATAAAATATAATATAACAGAAAATTTAATTAATTAATTCCTTGACTGTTATCTTATGTCATTTAAGCTTTGTTTTTTCAAATAAAGTCACTTTCATTAGTTTTTTCAGTTTCGTAATTCTTTTAATAAATGAAAAAAAGTGATTATTTTTTCTTATTTTTCTTAAAATTACAAAAAATTAATATTATTTAGAGAACTTTTCATCACTGTGAATTTTTACTTCAAGTTAACTTTAAAATCAATCAAAATTCATGTGTTTTATTTAATTTAGAAAAAACTAAAGTGTTAAATAAGTTTAAGTGATTTTAATGGAATTTAGGAATAGGACAAATTTGTAATTAAAAAAAGGTCCTAATATAGAGACACCCACCCAGATAAATCGACACCCCCTATACGCCGCGTATGGGTCCATACGCGGCATATAGGGTCGAATACACTGAAAACGAAGAAAATTCAGGGGGGTTGTCAGAGAGCTATACGCCCCATATAGCCCTATACGACCCCCCTATACGACACATATAGGGCTATACGACGCGTATAGCGAATTTCGACACTGACTACGATGAAAAATTCAGGGGGCTGTCAGATGGCTATACGACACGTATAGAAATTTTGGGGTGTTGATTTAAAAATCATGTGTAAAAATCCATGCAAACCGTTTGATATTAAAATCACGAGCATAGTACGCCCACTGTTAGAAAGCACACACGTGACTAGTATGGAAAACCTTTCACTAGCTTCTTTTACTTGTTTAATATGTTTTATCATGAAATTTATAAGTATTATTTGAAATGCACAAAACATTATTCGAAATGAACACATATGCTACAACTATCTATGGATGTTGAAAACGAGATTAATAATTAATGTTCGATGGGTCCCAAGGAGCAAAATAACTATAACTCTCGTGAACGACATAACTTTTTTTGGTGCTATACTCATGTTGGACGCAATAACAAGCTGTCATCACAAACTTATTTTTCTTTTTAAGAGAAATCTCTATAACTAAAAAGTCAATGATTCATTTATAACTATCACTACAAAATTTTCGATCAATAGTGGTGACAAATGTCGCCGCTATTACCTAGTAAAATCACCACTAAAAGTATTAGCGGCGATACGTCGCCGCTAATAGTTTGTCGCTAATGACTCGTAATTCGCCGCTAATAGGTCGCCGCTAATGATATCGCCGCTAATGCCCTTGTGTACGATACAATATTACCCGTTAGATCTAGACCATGATCAATGGCCAGATCTAACTCTGAACGGGTGAAACGGATCGGTCACCAATAGCGGCGACATGTCGCCGCTAATGTTGTCGTCGCTAATGATGTCGCTGATATTAGTGGGTGTCGCCGCTATTGGGGTCCGCGCTATTGGCGACAATTCTTGTAGTGTACTTTCATTACTTGAGTATGAAATCTTAGGATTCAAGTGACAATTAGTCACCACGTCCGTGAACCAATATTTTGTCGGGTGATGAGGGTATTAAATGCATGTTTTCATCATAAAAAGAAATTTTATTTTATTTCATAACTAGGTTAATACCCCGTGTATTACACGGGTTGAATAAATAAAATATTAAATAATTAGTAATAAAAATAAAATTTGCAAATTATAAAACCATGTTTGAAGATAAAATATGATTATAATTGCATATGAATAGCTACTTAAGTAAATAAACAATAATATATTTTTTAAAATTTTTATTTTATAAAAAATGTGGGTTTTAAATATTTTATTTTAAGAAAAATAAATTTATTTTAAAAAAAGTTTGTTATATTTTGTATTTTATTAAACTTTTGCTGTTAAATGTGTGCTTTTAATAAAAATAGATTTTAATTTATTAAATTATATAATTTTTAATTTGAAAATGGTATGAGTAATATTATTAGTATTCAATATTATTAATAACTAGTGGAAATGTCCGCGCGTTGCGGCGGTATGGCTGTTGCGTGATTTTTTGGGAATTCGATTTTAGTCAGTATTGGCTCGGTGCGTTATGATATAAATTAAAAAATCAAAATATAATTATTGAAAAAATTGAATGAAAGAAAACAATTACGTATATTACAAAAGTCTTTAAGACAATCCCAACAAGATTAGTGAAAGCATAAGTGGTATTTGTGGTCGGAAATCACTTATTACCAAGATTTTAGGGGTTTCGTTTTATTAATATAGGTTAGAGTTTTATGATAATCGGAGGCAACTTTCGATGGTGATTTGCATAGACCGGAGAAAGTTAATGAAGAAATTTTCATAACAAATTACCATCTTTATTGTTATTGAGCTTTTAACAACTGGTAAGGAAAAGGAAAGAGGGATTACCGCTCAATAGTAGTGGATAAACGGACTTGAAAGTAAATGACGGTTTTTTTTGGTCACGTGTATGTGCTTTAGCATTTGTATTATAAGCATTATATATTATATTTTATTGTAAGGGTATAAATGAAATAAAATGATTAATTTTTTGAAATTTAAGCATGATTTTTTATATGGGTGTATTAATCCATATGTAAAATTATTATTCAATCATGGTTTCACTTTTATATAAAAGATATAGATAAATATTAAAATTATTAAACTCACAATATGCCTCTAGAAATATATTAGTCTTATAGTTACTATAAACATGAAGATATATATATATATATATATATATATATATATTATATATATATCTAAGTTATATACTTAAATATTTAAATAAAATAATACTTAATTTAAATAATATTTAGTTATAAAAATATAATTAGTAAATATAAATTTAAATGTCAATTTATAGTATTATAAATAAAATAAAATTTAATGAAGTGAATTAAATAATATCATATTATTAAATAATGTATCAATAATGTTTATTAAATACATGAAAGAGACAAGGGTAAAAATACCAAGGTATATAAAATTTAATTGATAAATTTATTATATTGTCCGTAAAGTATCTTAAAATATTAATCAATTCTCTATTCTACCCCTCTTAAATGTCTTACACTCCTATGTACATGTTGATTCAAAACTTGTATTTTTGGCAAAATTACATCTCTATCTAGAGAGATTTATTAGAAAGTAGTATAGATATAAGTATTAAATAAAAAATAATACTTAATTTAGATAGTATTTAGTTAAAAAAATATGATAATGATTATAAATTAAATATGAATTTTATTATTATAAATAAAATAAAACTTTAGTTTTAAAAGTATGATTAGTAATTATAAATTTAAATGTCAATTTATATTATTATAAATAATATAAACTTAATAAAGTGAATCAAATAATATCATATTATTAAATAATGTATTAATAATATGTATAAAATAAAAACAATAATTAGAAGAAGTTAATTAAATGGGGGCAAAAGTGAAATTATTGTATAAATCACTTGTACTCTATGATTAAAATATTGTATAGGTGTCTTAAGTTTTAAATAAAATTACCATATTATTTTTCTAATATGTATTATATAGTAGTATAGGTAATACTTAATTTTAATAATATAGTTTTAAATATATAAATAGTAAATGTAAATTTAATTATTATTTTAAAAGCATTATTAATAAGATGATACTAATTTAGTGAATTAAATAATGCATTAATTAGAAGAAGTATATCTAATAAGAACAATTTAGGAACTATTGCATAACACACTTGTATATTGTGCTTAAAAAATTATCACTTTGAATAAAATTACAATTGTATCCTCCTTATATGCTTTATATAGTAGTATAGATAATAAAAAGAAATGAGAAAGTTAGTATGATAAACTTACAATTGTGTCAAGTCTTATTTTAGATTTTTTTTTTGTTATAGATAGATAGATATATATATATAGATAAATAGATAAGCTAGAAACTCGTTTATTAAACGGATTATAGTTACTAATAAACACGAATAGTTACAATACGATATTTTAATATAAGATATGATTAAAATTATATATACGTAATAGTTCAATAAATAAAACCATACTATTTTTTAACTTTTTTATCTAAATAGTTTTATTTTTAAACATTCGTTATAAGATTTTTTATAAAAAATTTATTGTTTATAAAAATCTTGTTTATTAAAAACTCGGGTTTCTAATTATTTTGGTTGTTTTAATAAAATTGGTTTTAGAAAATTTCATATTTTTTGTAATTTTTTAAAAAATAACCAATTTAAAATATTTTGTTTTTTATTCTTTCTATTTTAATAAAAAGCTATGATTTTTAATTTTATTAATAAAATTTATTTTTAAAAACATAGCTTGATTTTAAAAAATTTAGATAAATGAGAGAAATGTATCAATTAATAAAATTAATTTCTATTAAGAGAGAGAAATTAGTTTGAGTGTTTAAGTTAGTATAATACCATTTTGAAGGGAAAATAAAATAAGAATGTTTAGAAAAATCACAAGTGTAAAAAAGATAAGTTAAGAGAATTACAAGTGACAAAAGAAAGTTTTTTTTATTAGATACTATAAATATCTTTGTATGGTTAAGTGCTAGGTAAATCACATATGTTCATAACTATTTAAGTTGGTGAATACCATATATAAGAAAAGGATGTGGACTAGCAAGAAGCAAAAACCCCATTTGAAAAAACTTCCAAACAGACAAGAAAGAAAATTACATGTTATCGAAATAGAGCATCCTATTGCCTCGACAACACTTTTTTAGCTTATCTAATTAAGAGCATTCACATGGCATTCCTTATTTTTATCCTTATAATTACGATAAAAATTATTATTTTTTCTCTCTTCTTTCAATTAAATAATATATTTTTATATATTTTTCATTGCCTTTTCTCTTTCCACTCACAACCACTTTTAAAAATATTAAAAAATTTATAAGGGTTGAACAGTGAATTCTTAAATTTACAGATGAACAGTAACATTTTCTCTCTCCTACACTCACAATCACTTAAACCATTCCATATAATTTAAGAACTCCTATTCACATAATTTTAGGGAATAGACTGTGAATGCTCTAAGCCGGGTCTATTTTGATCCACAAAAACATAATGACTTTAGTTTCTCCCATTGTTTTAATGTTGTCATGACTTTTTCAATTTGTTTTGAATATCCTGTCATTTCTTGCTCACGACTTGACACAAACTTCTATTTGTAAATCTAGTAAGTTATGTCAGCGCTTCACTGCAACTCAATTTGTAAGTATATAAGTACGCTTTTAAAATAAAAAGTTTATTTTGACTAAAATATCTAATAAGCAATATAGGTCATTAAATTTTCTAATCTAGCACTAATAAAAGGTTAAGATTCAAGTGGATAAAAAATCAAATGAAGAGGTATATTTGAAAGGGATTTTTACATATTTCTCCTTCTTAAAACCACTAATTACATATTTCCCCAAGCCACAAAATCAATTGCATATTTCCCCTTCCTAAAACATGTATATTACATATATATCTATTTCATAAAAAGAAACCATTTAATGAAAATTTTACCCTTATTTTTACTATGAAATTTTCATATAATTTTTTAGTATTGTATTGTTTAAAATTTTGACAATATTTTTTTGTATATAGAAATGTAACTTTGATTATCGGTGATTGTTGTTTTAAAATAAAGTTTTAAACTTTTGAATTTGGAGATGTAATTTTAATATTTTTATTTATACAGCGGGCTCGTAATATGTAATTAATGGTTGTAGAAAATGAAATACCTAAAAATATTATAATAAAAATAAAATAAATAGTCTTTCAATAAGTTAATTTTAGTGAATGGATAAATATGTAATATATATGTTTTAGCAAGGGGAAATATGTAATTAAATTTTTTACTTGGAGAAATACGTAATTAATGATATTATGAGGGGGAAATATGTAAATGCCCCTATTTGAAATATACACCTTTGTTGACTTTTTTCAAATCACCCAACATTTTTTAAGCATTGATAAGTTTTTCATATAATATTATTTTTTTAAAAAAATTATAACATAAAATCAAGCATGTTTTTCTCTTTAGTTTTAGTATAGTATTGCTATACTTTTTTAAGAAAAATAAATCTGAAGTGTACAATTAATTGTGCTGTTTTATACGAAATTGTTCTGTTTTCCATAAAACGGCACTTTTTAAGAATAAAACAAAATATAATTTACAACAAAAAACACCAAATTTATATGGTGAAATACTAATTATAAAACAACACTACTAAAAATACATATTTTAGTATTATATAATGTTAAAACAACACAAAAATAACATAACAGCATAAAAACGTAAAACGTCACAATATATTTTAAGTAGTATAAATAACAAACCAATAAAACAAAACATTAAACACAACACAACAAACAAGAACAACAAAACAATACAACAAACAAACACATCAAAACAACTCATCTAAACAAAACAGCAATGTGAAATGTATTAAAAAATTAAGTTGTTTGTTATTAGTAATTAGTATTTTTAATCATCTTATTGGGTGTTTATATATCAATAAGTTGTTAAACAAGGTAGTGAAAATATTTAAGTTAGTTGGGTATATCAATATTAGTTTGTTCAATGTACATGTGTGAAGAAGTAGTAAGAAATAATTTTATACCCATCATACCCTTACTTTTAAACTTTTTAGGCCTAGTGATTTTTTTATTTGAACCACCCCATATTTTATTAACCAGATCAACTCATTATATCTGTGCGAACTAAATGGAAATCACATTACTTGATTTTGATTCAGGTAGTGGTTAGCAAAATTTTTTTATTGTACTCTTAAAAGAAAATTTAAAAATCAAATTAACTAAAATTTTAAGTTCTTTTAAACCAAATTTAAGCTTTCGATTGTAATTTTATTTTTTCTCCTATGTAAAGTAATTTTTTTATGAAATTGGTTTAGACACATATAAATGATATATGCTTTTTTATCAACCGTGTAGTGCATAATAACCTAGTACTTTTATAAACTTGATATCTTTATTAATCTTGATCTTATATTTTCAAATTTCTATTTCTTGATTTTCTCTTTGGTTTTGTCGGTTTTTGTTAATTCAAACCAGTGAACAATTGAACATTATGTTTTGGGCCCGGATTACCGTGGGCCTACAGTAATTAGTCTGTCCTTTTAAAGTTTTAAGTGGCTAAGTGTTATCCGGCTCAGGCCCATCTTAGAAAAATACTTCAATTTATTATATCATCATTTTATTTATTGTTTGGCCAAAGGTGGTTTACTTTATAGACATTATCATATACTCTGGTATTTTTAATAAGGGTAACTTTTTATGATAGTAATCAATTTTTAAAATTGTTTTAATTAGATAACTTAAGTTTAAAAAGTGTTTCAACTAAGTCATTCGGCTTTCATGTTTTATTTAAATTATAAGTATTAATATGTTTTTTAGAATTTTTTTTTTTGTTTCAATTATAAAATATTTTTTTTCTTTGTTTTGATGCTGATGTGGAATGTGACGTATATTTTAGGTTTTTTTTTAATTTTTAATATTATTAATATATTTTTTTATTTTTAATATAATTTTATATATTAAAAATTCTGACATCAACGTCTTCTCATTCATTACTTTGTTGACATAAGAAAATTCAATGATAAGGGTGTAAACGAGCCGAGCCGAGCCGAGCCCGAGCCTTGCCCTACTCAAGCTTGGCTCGTTGGATTTTTCAAAAGCTCGAGCTCGAGGTCGTTCGAGCCTATTATTCTTAGATCGAGCTCGGCTCGAATAGTGAAACTAAAGCTCGAGATAGACTCAAACTGACTCGATCTAATCTGCGTACAATGCAAATAACGAGCCAAAGCTCGGCTCAAGCTCGGTTACGGGATAGCTAATAGTTTTAAGCTAAAGCTCGGCTCAAGCTCGAGCTCGATTTGGCTGCACTTTTTCGTATCCTCTGTTTCATTAAGGATCGTATCAAGCTCGAGATCGATTATGGTTGTCTTTTTCACTAAATATTAGTAGGCTCGTTAAGGCTCGCGAGCCTTAGCGATACTCAAATGCAAGGCTCGAGCTCGGGCTCGACAACTAATCGAGTCATACTTCAGGCTCGAGATTGGACTCGAGCTCGTCTAGGCTCGGCTCGTTTGAGCTTTTTTACCGAGTCGATCTTGAGTAACTCGCGAGCCTTAGCTTTTTACCGAGTCGACACTATATTGTTTTATGTTTTTAACCTTTTTCTTGCATTACGTTACTCTATAATTAATTGCCAAGCCAAATGAATAGTAAAGTTTTGATTTTTTTTAGATATTAACCACATCAGTTTTAAGTATTTTTACTTTTAACCTTAACTTTTGGTTATTTGACTTTGGCTATTAAAATTTAGAATTTTAGAGTTTGGCCACTAAACTACTCATTATAAAATTTTACTTTTTTGAGTTTGGTCATTAAATTTAGTACTTTTGAGTTTTGTCACCAAAATTTGATTTTATGATGACAGATAGCACAGTCTTCGTGTGGAAAAATTGACTGTACTTTCGTTGCATAGTGCTTGACTTTAGTCACTAAAGTTTAGAAACTTATAGTTTGTCTATCAATTTGTTTTTTTTTTTTTTTACTTTGATCACTTAAGTTTAGAATCTTAGAGTTTGGCACTGAATTATTTATACTGAAGTTTTTTTTTTCTGAGTTTGGTTATTAAACTTTAGTATATTTGAGTTTCACCACCATACTTTAATTTTATGATTTCAGACGAGCCAAATAGATAACGATTAAAATAACGCAACGTTGCATGTGAAAATTTGACTGGACACCTGCCGCATCGCGTGGGGAGAAAAAAAACTAGTTTTAATATTATTATTCACTATTTATCTTATTTTCTATTTCCATATATATTTTTAAATATTTATTTCTCACATTTTACAAATTTATCACTTACTAAATATGAATTAAGAACTTTATTTTGTTTAAGATTAAAATTCTTTTAGTACTTTTTAAATCTTTATTATCAATTATTTAATATTTTTTTTATTCGACCGGTATTACATAGGAGTTTCTAGCCTAGTGTTTAACAAATATTAATCCTCTAAAGTTAACATCTGAAAATTGATAGGTAATGTCATGATTTTAATATTTTTTTACAAAGCTTTGTTTTTAATAGGTGTGTGAATTATCATTCAAAATAATTTAATTGTTACTGTCTAAGAGCATTCACAACCCATTTTTTAAAATTACATGAGTGGGAGTCCTTATATTATATGTAATGGTTTTGAGTGTTATGAGTGGAGTAGAGAGAAAATGTTACTGTTCAACTATAAATTTAAAAATTCACTGTTCAACTCTTATAAATATTTTAATACTTTTTAAAGTGGTTGTGAGTGGAGCAGAGATAAAATATGATGAAAAATGTATAAAATATATTATTTAATGGCAAATTGGATTTTAATAATCCAAACTATTACCTATTGGCCGATAATAATCCATACTATCAATTTGGCCGGTAACACTCCCAACTTTCATTTTTATTACCAACAACAGTCCCAATGACATAATTTTCAATTTTTTATGTTTGATTTGGACTCTATTCGGTTCACAACAATAATTATGAACGAAATGAAAAAACATACATGCTAAATTGAGACTAAAATATATGCAAATTGAGCGTAAAAAATTGAAAATTATGTCACTAGGACTGTTGTTGGTTATAAAAGTGAAAGTTGGGAGTGTTGCAGGCCAAATTAATAGTATGGATTATTATCGGCCAATAGGTAATAGTTTGGATTATTAAAATCCAATTTTCCTTATTTAATTGAAAGAAAAGAGAACAATTAGTGATTTTTAATGTAATTATAAAGATGAAAATAAGGAAAGGATGTGAGTGCTCTAATGTGCAATTAAGGGTGCAAACGAGCCGAGCCGAGCCGAGCCCGAGCTCGTATGGGCTCGAGCTCGGCTCGTGAAGACTTAGGAGAGCTCGAGCTCGAGCTCGGCTCGTTTTGAGCTTTATTTTTAAAGCTCAAGCTCGGCTCGACAAATACTTTTTCAAGCTCGAGATCAGCTCGGGCTAGGCTTGTTTATTTATTTAAATATTATTTTTAATATTTTTATATTTAATTTTGATATATATATTTATAATTATATAATTTATATAGATCATTATTCATATTCTTTAATTATTTTTTATCATAACTTTATATATAATAGATATTATTTATATAATATATTAAATAAATTAAATAAAAATATATAAATAAAAAACTCGTTTAGGCTCGCGGGCCGGCTCGAGCTCGATACGTGAAGCTCGGGCTCGATAATTAAATGAGCTTTTTTCCAAGCTCGAGCTCGGCTCGGGCTCGATAAATCTCGGCTTGTTTTGAGCTTTTTATCGATACGATCTCGAGTAGCTCACAAGTTTCTCGGCTCGTTTGCACCCCTATGTGCAATAGTATTATAAAAGCTATGAGGGTAATAGACATAGACTTATCAAACAATCAAATTACATTTTGATATGGCCATCCGAACTAGTCATTTTTTTATAGTTTGACTCCTAAGTTTTTACAAGTAGAGTGGATGAAATGTAAAAGAAAGAATATTATGATCCCCGACTAGCTTTAAAAATAACTTACTATAATTTGTATATGACATTATATATTAATTAATATTTATAAATAAAATGTGAATGGTTTAGCTTAAAAACATATTATACCTAACAAAATTTGGAATGAAACACATGTTTTAACATTTTCTCAACTATCATGTTTAATTATTTTATATGACTACAAATACAAGAATAAAACGGGTATATAAAATAATCCACTCTTTAACATGCAATGCTTTATTGATTCTCTGTAGGGAGAGAATATATATTGACCCCTATAATATAGTTTTACCTAAAATATCACCATACTTTGGATTTATTCAATTAAGACCCTTAACATTACAAAACGACAATAAGTTTAACTTGAAAAAGAGCATACTGATTTTCACTTATAATTTCAAAGTTTATTCAAATCTTGGATTTAGATAAAAAGTAGTGTTATTATTGTATAAATTATTAAGTTGAATATAAAAGCCTTAAAATGCAAAATAAACCGAAATAAAAGGTATTGGTGTCGACTCACCTCTATTGGAATTCATAATTTTTACTTTAAATTTGTCGATATCAAAGACCCATGGTTGGAAATTGTTCATCTCCCTCATCATTGACCACCACAAACAACGCTAAGGACCTCGCTTCTCGACGATGAAGACGAAAAATCACGAACCTGTGTTTGGAGCTTCATTCGCACTGACAAAAGGAACAAACATGATGATTAGATGTTGAGTTGAGGAGTATGGTTGAGGCGTTGACAATAAGGAGAACACAACATATGTTAAAGCTGTCCACGTGGAGCAATTCTGATTTTACATTGTTTGCACAGATATTAAATGTTATATTGTATTATAAAATTATTTACAATACTGTTACTTGTAAGTTTTGTATCCTGTTTAATTCATTCAATTTTTATTTAAATAATATTTGATGTGTATATAAAGTATAAATACAATATGTTTAACACAAAAAAATAAAATTATGATATAGACAGAATTATATTGTGTTACACACAAAGATATAAATTCATAATTATACATTTTATTACTTATATTTCAAATTCAAACCAATAACCATAATTCCTTAAAGCCATCTGACCACACATAACCGAACCATCATAGCTCATCAATTTAAACCATTCGAACCAAACCGAGCCCCGCCCCTCTTTATCTGTTGTCACAAGTCCATGACTCCATGAGTCATGGCTCTCTTCATACATTTTTCTTGTGTCTCTAACACAAGGGGTTTTGCTAGCAAATTACCATAGCATAGGGGCTTAATATTCTTTCTTCCATCTTGATGGCTTATGGTGCTCTACGACCACCAATAGCCTACAAGTCATTGTCCACTTTCTTCACCATCCCACCAGGTCAGCTCTCCACGATCAAACCCTAACAGAGCCTCAACACACAATTGACCTTTATACTCCATCTCTATCCGTCCAAAACGAATTTCCCCTTTACAATTCTTGTATATATCGCTCACCAATTGCCCCAAACTTGAGTTTTACAGATACCCTTTTGATCTTTTCCCCCAAAACACACAATCCCATCAATCTTTAACACAAATCTTGATCATTTACTAGGGTCTGATCGGTTCTTAAGTGTGTGTAAAGATGGAAAGATCGGTTCTTGATGGTGTGATTCGAAGGTTGGTTGAAGTTAGAGGGAGGCCTGGGAAGCAGGTGCAGCTTACTGAGGGGGAAATCAAGCAGCTTTGTGTTGTTTCAAAAGAGATTTTCTTGAAACAGCCTAATTTGTTGGAACTTGAAGCACCCATCAAGATTTGTGGTATGAATTTCTTGTTTTTGTTTCATGGGTTTGGTGAAATTTTGGGCTTTGTTGGTTGATTTTGTTGATTTGGTTATTATTTTTATGTGATTTGTTATGGGTTTGAAGTTTTGTGCATTCTTGATTCTCTTGTTGAGCATAATCCTGTAAGAAATAGAAGTTCCCTTTTTTAATTATTTTTTTGAATAAAAGATAAAAGAAAATGATATTCAAGTTCATCCAATAAAAGATAAATTTTAGTAGAATTTAGGTGGTGGAAAAGGAAGGAGGCGCACTTAAAGTGCAAAGGGTGAGATTAGGCCTAGGTGCTTAAAAAGCGATTTGACTTTTTAAAGCAAGGCGCGTGCAAAAAGATCTTTTATAAGGCTGGTTTAGAGCCCGTTTAGGTTGTTTTAGGATGATTCCAGATCATTTTTGGATTTTTTCATACTAGTTTTAGTTGTTTAGAATTTTGATCAAAAATTTCAGATTTGGCTTGAATCTTGATTATTCATTAGGGTTTGAGCGATTCTTGCCTTGCCTCGGATCCTAGATCTTGCTACAAATGAAACAAGTCAAATGGGTCAAACGAGTCAATTAGATTGAAAATTTGCTTAAAGTAGCTTATGAGTTTGTTAAAACAAGTCAAACTAGTAAAAACAAAGGTTAGTTACAAAGAAAACAAGTCAAATGGATCAAACAGGTCAATAAGATTGAAATTTGATTAAAGCGTATTTTGCTGTATAAAACCATCTAAATCATTTTATTAAAAGAAGTAGACTCTACTTGAAGTACTATGATTTATATAATCCTACTTGCACGCGAATTATTTATAGAAGCACAGAATATTTTGAAAAAAAAAAGTGACTCGGGTCAACCCAACGTGACACTAAATTACCAACAGAACTCATTTTTACTCATAACCCTACTAGCCTGTTTTGCCAACTCTATTTTGTATGCTATTTTTAAGTATGTGGGATTTTGACTTTTTGAATTGACCCTGGTTATCAGGTGACATCCACGGTCAATATTCTGATCTTCTACGCCTATTCGAATACGGTGGATTTCCCCCTTCTGCAAACTACTTATTTCTCGGGGATTATGTTGACCGAGGGAAACAAAGTCTTGAAACAATATGCCTTTTGCTTGCATATAAAATAAAATACCCGAATAACTTCTTCCTTTTACGTGGAAACCATGAATGCGCTTCAATAAACCGCATATACGGTTTCTATGATGAATGTAAACGAAGATTTAACGTCAAGTTATGGAAAATCTTCTCGGATTGCTTCAACTGCTTACCTGTGGCTGCTCTCATTGATGAAAAGATTCTGTGCATGCATGGCGGGCTTTCACCTGATCTTTACAATTTGGATCAAATTAGGAACTTAAGGCGGCCAGCTGATGTGCCTGATAGTGGGCTGCTTTGTGATCTGCTGTGGTCTGACCCGAGTAAAGAAGTCAAAGGATGGGGGATGAATGATCGTGGGGTTTCTTATACTTTCGATGCTGATATAGTTACCAAGTTTCTTCAGAAACATGACTTGGATCTTGTTTGTCGAGCTCATCAGGTTTGAATATGTTTACACTTTACATATTGAATTTGGCGAGCGAGTTGTTAACGGGTCAATACATGTTTAGGGTTGAAACATGCCCTTTTAAAAGGGTTTAAATGGGCGGGTCAGGTTGGGTTGACCTGCATACACTTCTTTTGTTTGTTTTTAAGTTTATTATAAATGATTTATGAGTTAACTATCGCTATAGGAGCAAGTTATTACTTATTACAATTATAATATTATGCGCTAATGATAAGTCTTTGGATGACTTTCAGCCCGTTTGACATGCTTTGCATGTTCTCGTTTTAGCTATATATATATTTTTTTTATTTTTTATATTTGACCCGTTTGAGATTGAATAGGACTTGAATCGACCCATTTATGAGTTGAAATTGCCACCTTTATTTTTTTTACAACGCGACAAATTATTTTCAGGTTATGGAAGACGGGTATGAATTCTTTGCGAACCGACAACTTGTAACTGTATTTTCTGCACCAAATTATTGTGGGGAGTTTGATAATGCTGGTGCAATGATGAGTGTTGATGATACACTTATGTGCTCCTTTCAAATTCTAAAACCAGCAGAAAAAAAGTCAAGATTCAACTCTGGTATCAGTTTCTTTGGGAGCACAACTACAGCTAAACCTGGAAATACTCCACCCGGGATCAAGGTAAATCCGCAACCTTGGTAAAATGTCTGAAATGCCCTTTGTAACTGACGCAATTTACTTATGAACCCTGTAACTCCTGACTTAACGAGAGTTATGCCCTTTTCTAGCCCACTTGGCTCTGAATAGTTTACTTCTTTTTGGTCTCTTATTTAGCAAACGTTTCGATAAAATGTAAACGACTTGGTGAAAACGGGTCGGGTTTGAGTCAATACGTTACTTAATATATTCTTTACTCTTATTATATTCTTTTTGAAAATTTGCAGCCTTATGTAGGAGCAAGAGTATGAAATTTGAAGACCTAAACGCATGAAGGCGACTCTCGATGGGTAAAATTCAAGATACATATATACTATAAAGGGGAATAACTTTTACTTTTTTTACAAGGTAAAGTCAAGGTTACGATTAAATGAAATGTTTTCTAGTTGTGGTCGATTGATGTGACGTTAGTTTGTATGGAATGTGTTAATATATAGAGTTCGGTTTCTGCAAAAAAAGAAATAAATACAAAGGGTGGTAAGTTAATGTGGGCATGACACGTGACATTTGACATTAGATGGGTAAAGAGAAAGAAATGGGTCAGGTGTCATGTGTCATGCTCACGTTTGTTCTTAACCTTCTTTTAATCTTTTTTTATTTATATTTAATCCTATATGTTTACGCACACATATTTCTAACCCTGTACTGAAAATTGTATCGACCCATTCCCTGATTAGTTAAATAATACCGATGTGTATTTTGCTTTGATAATGAGTGTAACTATATCGCTTGTATCTTGTTTCGTGTTTTGGTAGATATCTAGCGATGCTTCTGTGTTGTAGGTTCGATGTTGATATCTAACCATGGTGTTTGAAGTACTTTGTGTAATGTACATCCCACCTTTGATTCGGTCCACCTCTTGTGAGGGCGAAGGCCGATCAAGATTGTTAAAAGAACACTATATTAGCGTATGCAACCACTACACATAGCTTTATATATATTTTTTAACATGTCGTAGATCAGGACGTGCTTTTGATTCTCGTTCTTCATCATAACAATCTTCCCAAATCTATAATCGACAATGCGAATATAGTAACTCACAAGGCGGTTTGATGTCACTACTTTGACGATGAATATTCATTGCTCCATGTTCGTTCATCACCTGTAACTTTGAATATGAACTAAACGAAACTTGATAACATCCACCTGACGTACCCGAACTATCTAAACCATGACAAAATGGTATATCTGAAAATACCATGTTTTTAACTTCAAGAGCGACTATAGAAGACGTGGTGTCTTCTTGCGATATGATACAAAAATCCATTTACAAGCGTTCCTACATAATGTTAAATAAAACATCTACAAACTAAAAATCGTCGATTTTGTGTTCCACGAACCCTTTTTAAGGCTGAAAACATCACACAATCTAGAAGCTTGATCAAAATCAACCTTGTTCATAAGTCTTACTATTAATCTTTAAGGTCCTTGCCTTTGTAGCCAAGGCCTCTATATATGTTATCACTGTTGTTTTCAACTTTTCATATATAGTACAACTGTCTATATATTTGGCTTATTCTAACGTTTCGATCGTTGACTAAACTGCTTAGTCAATGTTTCTTGATTTTATCTAAGGAGAACTCTTTCGGTTCTTAGTACTTTAGACTACTCCCATTGGGAGTATATCGTTTGGTCGGTCGGTGGTAAATTGATTAAAGAAAATAAACAAATCACGTATGTCCAGCGACCGGGTTGGTGGACCGATCAAGGTTTGGTCGTTGATTTTGGGTCATCCCCCACCTTTTCATTGCATTTCGGAAACAAATGTGTCGAAACTTAACTTGTAATTGGTTCAGTGCATTTTAATTTAATTAAACTTATCATATAAAAAATATAATATCATTTTATTCAAAAAGTGTATCAAAATTCATAATTTTTTTATTATAAAGTGCAAATTTAACATACTTTTGTCGCTTCTAATCTCATTTAGTTTCTTAATTTTAAACATGAATTATTAATTATTTTTAATTAGTAAATAATAGTAATTTGGTTGGGTTGCTAATGGGAGTATAAAAAATGAGTTTAGTTGAGTTGGAAATATGGAAGAGAGAGAAAATTTAGTTTTTTAAAAAATAGTTTGGTTGGATTGGGTTGTGAATGAGAGTAGTCTTCATAAAGTGATCAGAAATAAAGGGTTCCAATGATTTGATACGCATTTGAAATGGGGCAACGGCTTTGTAGGCATTCGAACAAACATATTAAAGATAATGTCTTCAGGTAGATTATATGTACCCGCCATTGAAAAAAGCCAGAAGAAATTATATAAAAAAGGTTTTAAATCTAAAAAGTGTAAGAAGAATTTTAAACATCAATTTTTTTAATAACCGATTCAGATCAAATTGTAGAGAACAAGTTTGTTAGAGAGGTACTTTAGTTATAGCCATTTTTGTTGACGTTTTTCAAGTTTCATCATTTTTTTAAATGCTCGTAACTTTTATATATGACATCATTTTTTATAAGAATTACATCATAAAAACGAGTTTTTTTATCTTTAAAACGAATACAGTTTCATTATAAAAAAGATTAAAAAATATTACGTCTTTTAAGCTCATATGATTTATGTTCGTCATTATATCTTTTGTTAGTTATTATATTTTTTTAAAGCGATGAAAAGTTTAGTAAAATAGCACTGTTGTATATTCTAGTATATAAAACACAATGATAAATTAACAATTAATTAATCTAATACGTTAAAAACAATATCAAAATAACACAAAATAATATAAAACATAAAACAAAGTCATTGTGTTTTTTGATAATCATTGTGTTATTTTAACTACTATAAGTTTTGAAAAATATATTGGTGAAATAAAATAGTTGTGTGATTCTAATTGTAAAATACAATGATAGACAATAAGTTTTTATTATCTATAAAAAAAACAATAATAAAAATAACACATTGTGTTATGTTGAACACTATGAGTTTTAAGATAGATTGATGAAATAACATTATTGTGTACTTCTAGTCATAAAACACAATGATAGTTAACAATAATTTTATATAATATATAAAAAAACAATGACAAAAGTAACACATTGTGTTATCTTGAACACTTAAAATTTAAAAAATACATTGGTGAAATAATTTTAGGGTTATTAGATTTTAATAATCTCAACTTTGATTTATTGGTCAAGATTAATCCCAACTTAAGAAATGTTTAAAAACAATATCAACTGAAATCTATCTTTAACGAGTCAAGTGGTGAAATAATTTTAGAATTATTGGGGCATTTACATATTTCCCCCTTCTAAAATCATTAATTACATATATACCCAAGTCAAAAAAATAATTACATATTTCTCCTTTCTAAGACATATACATTACATATTCATCCATTTTATAGAATTTATTTATTGAATGATTATATTACTCGTATTTTCACTAAATTATTTTTACGCATTTCACTTTCTAATACTATCAGTCATGTTCTTTAAGTTCAAGACTTCTATATAAATGAAAACAATAAAATTTCATCTCATTTAAAACTTTATTTCAAAACAACAATAACCACTAATCAAAGTTATATCTCAAAATACAAACATAATTGTCAAAAGTTTTAAACAATTCTTATAATAAAACGTCAACATGTAAAAAATCTATAGTAAAAACAAAATAAAAAAGTTATTCAATAGGTTAAGTTTAATGAAATGAATAAATATGTAATATATATGTTTTAGGAAGGAAAAATACGTAATTAATTTTTTAGTTTCGTAAAATATGTAATTTATTGTCTTAAAAAAGAAAATGTAAAAATCCCTTATATTTTAACAGTAAACATAAGGACTAAAGATGGACTTTAATCATAGCTTGAGACACAAATTGAAAATTTCAAAAGCACATTTTCACAACCGAAAATCGCAGGGGAAAGTTTGCTGCCATTGTTCTTCAGATCAAAAACCAATCACCCACGCAAGAACTCTCTGTTAGTGATGACACCCTTTCTTTATATGCCCTTTAACACTTATTTCATTCAATTCTTAGGGTTTCAATTCATATGTTTGTTATATAATCATTTTCTATGTATGCCCACCAACTGTTTGATGAAATGACTATGAACCCAAATTGTTTATTGTTCGTTAAAAGATTCAATTTTGATAGCACACAGATGATCAAATGTGTAATGACATGTGTATTGTAACTTGATCTGTATGGATCATTGGATTTCTTGCAAGAACATTAAGCATTTTGTTGAAGTTAGGGTGTGATTTTGTTGCAGGTAAGAAGCAATGGCTGCCCGCTTACAGCTTCCGGGGGATGATTCGGTGCTTTTACGTGTGACGCATTCGAATCTCAAGACATTCTCTGCTGATGTTAGATTCTCACTTGATGTATGTTACTTGCTTCTTGTTTTCTTGAATTCTTTAACATTTATGATTAAAACTGATGTATTTGAGAACACTTAAGTCAAATGGTTGTAGCTTCTGTAGATATGGATATAATTGTTTAAACTTGGGATATGATTTATTATTTATGTAAAAATAGTTGTAGTATAAACCTTCAAAGGGTGGTAGAGGGGTAAGCACTTGATTCCCATCTAGCAGAGGTCTCATGTTTGTATCATGTTTCCACTTGTTTTTGTAATAATCTATTAAAGGCCACTTCCTAGCGCAAGCTGCGATTTACCTGATCCTGTTGTTAGCAGGGTGCGAGTGTCGTTAGTTTACCGGTTAGAGGTTCCCATGGACAAGAACAACAAAAAAAGTAGTTTTAGTGCTTCTCCAGATGGGTTTCTGGCTGTTGAAGCCTTCATCAGTCTAACCTAATTTCCCCTTCTTAGATAAAAATCAAAATTTTCACCAATAAAATCCCATTAGGTGCTTTATCGAGTGACTGAAAACCAAAAAGAAAAAAATTGAAATTGAATAGTTCCAAAGTTCTTCAGTAGTGATTTGGTTTATGTTGTAGGGGACTAGTAATTGATGATCTACCTCAAGCCCATGTCTTTTTCCAATAAATATTGGAGCTTCACTATCATGAATCTTAGTGCTAGAAAAATGATATTTGACATTTGTTTTATTAATGATTTTCTCAGAGCACAGTAGAAGCTGTCAAAGACAAACTATGGAAAAAATGTGGCACTGCTGTTGATTCAATGCGTCTTGAACTATATGATGATACCGGTGCTAAAGTGTCAGACGTAAATGATAATACACGACCATTTGGATTTTATTCTCCTCTTGACGGGTTAGTTCTATAAGTCTTCTTTTCAATATTTTTTTTTCTTTCATATTTGATATAAAGTGATTCCATGTTATGAATTGCTGATACTTATGTATTTCTGCTTACACATATTTTCTCATTTACCTGCTTAAACTTGTTTATATCATTTGCATATTGTAGATATCGCCTGCATATTGTAGATCTTGATCCATCATCTGTAACATCTGGTGGTTGGCTAGAGGATACTTCGCTGGTGGAGAAATACAAAATTTCTGATGAAGCTTATGATAAACTTGACGGTATGCTTTTGAAGGAAAACAATCTCATTTTGCATAAAATGTTTATGTATTTAACTTTTTAGATAAATCTAAATATTTACAGGTACATATAGGAAGTTTAAGGAGAAGCTTGGACCTCGAATTACTGCCCAGGGATCTAAAGTGAGCGAACAAATTCTAGAGGGAAATCTTACTAGAAACACTACTGCGCGTTTTACTTTTGGTGTGACTGTTTTTTCCTTCTTGTTTTTGGCATGTTTATGCAGATGAGTGATGATTATATGGAAGATATATGTGCAAATATCAAGGTATGTTATCTTTTGGTTCTTTATACTGATTTTACTTTTGCATCAGAACTTCCAAAACTCCCCCTTTTATATAGTCTGATGAAATTTGCTACGTTTTCCATTCTATAAATATTCCAAATTATGATTGCCACTATCCATTATCTTCGTTTCAGATAAGCTAGTGACACTGATTCGGATCTACAAGATTCCTAAATTCTTTAAATTTAAAGAGTATTTCAGTTCCTTGACAAATTATGCAACAATTTACTCAACTTGTAACGAACTAACGTTGCTATTTACTGGGAGTGGAGAAAGTAATAAATTTGAATTGTCTTGCATTGCAAGATCTCAAGTTTAAACTATTTTTCCATTATCATCATCTAGAAAAAATTGATGCTATTGATTGGTCGCTTTTGGCACTTCTTGATAAGTCAATTTTTTGTTTAAATCATTTATCAAGTCGAACTTAAAATATTTATCTTTTTGTGCTGATATAGGTCGGAGATAGGTGTCAAGTGGAACCAGGCGAAAAGAGGGGTGTTGTGAAATTTGTGGGTCGGGCTGAAGCTCTTGGTCCAGGCTTCTGGGTTGGAGTTCAATATGATGAACCATTGGGAAAACATGATGGCTTGTAAGTGAACTATATATCACTTGCGATATTAGTATTAATTTATTTTGTTTATTTTTTCCTTCCTCGGTATATTGAACACTTAGTATGTCTTTGTAGTCAAATCTCAAGTAATTTATCTTAAAAGAGGTTCAACTCTTATAAGACATATCATTAGTGGTGGAAAAACTGCGGGTTTGAAAACAAGTCAAACTGGGTTCAGGTCAAAACTCAAAGCTTTTAGGTATAGGTCAACCGATCTGGTCTGATTGCTTACCTGTGAACCCACCCTTTTTGTCCGTTTTTAAAATTTAAAAAAAAAATGTGTCAAATATGATTATGAAAATATATTATTGAAATAATTATCTACTTATTATAAAATGGCTTATGAGTATTTTGGAAGCATCTGAGTACAATTTAGGAGCATTTGACCTTTTTGACCCTTTTCTATTATATGTAATTTTCATATGAATTATTGGTGCTTATGTGGACAGGGTGAAAGGAACCCGGTTCTTTGAGTGCCCCCCACTTCATGGAGCCATGGTTCGACCAGATAAAGTAAAGGTTGGCGTTCATATCCGATCCTTTTCCTTTTGAATGAGTTGATTAGGTTAATAATGTATCTCTACCGGATCATGGTTAAAAAAAAGCAATATATTATATAGAAAACGGTCAAATGGGTTGAACGAGCCAAACCAAGCAAATCGAAAGTCGTCCAATAAGTCTAAACTATGTATCTAATGCATACAACCTATTTATAGTCAACGGTCTTTTCTTTTATATAATTTCTTAAATATGTTAAGATGTGTTTCTCTTTTTTCTTATATGGTGTATGGTTTTGGATGTTTGCAGGTTGGAGATTATCCTGAACGAGATCCATTTGAAGATGAAGAAATCTAAGAGTAATATTAGTAAGTGTTATTTTCAAACGTTAATTTTGAAATCTTAAAAGCTTCATATCATCAGTGTTCTTGAATTATCATCATAGACTTGTTGCATGCACCTTCTCAGTTTATCTATAAAAACGTCAATTTTTGGGTAGAATCTGTTTCATATTGTATCATATGAACCTTTTGGCTTTTCTGTAATTTGTATTACATGTACTTTTTTATATTATACGTTTAAAAGTGTTCAAAATTGTGTAGTATAATATTCAACTTGCTTGATGATTGTTTTCAAGTCTTTAGAGTTTCTTTTATTGAAACCACTTCATAAGGAGATCAAGACACTATTCAATGCACTCAAAGTTGAACAACCGTAGTCGATTCCTTCAAAAATAGAGCTGACCATACATGTTGGAGCTAACAAGCCTATCTTGATAGCAGCTCGACTAGTTTACACCCTTAGACATATACCTAACGATGAAGCAGGCAATGTTGACATTCTTAAAATGCTTGAGGCGATATAGAAGGTATGCTTCTCTAACATGACCATTTTTAGGAAATCGTCTTTGCAAGAGATATTATACCCAGTGATCTCGTGTCATGCTCGTATATCGGGTAGGAGATGTCTGCCGCTTAGTGTTCCCTTTTGGATATTCCTGCAAAGGTGAAGTAGTGCTCCTAGTGATTAGATCTTCAAATTTAACAAGTATTTCTTCACGCCCACATATCGAGATATGACTAGACGTTAGTCGGTCTCTTTTGGACCTTGCATATTGCTCAAGCTAGACGTGCTAACAAATTAGACGTGATTATGTGTGATGTGTGTTAACCAAAGTAGTTTTTCATGTTGGTTTATCTGTTTTTCCAAACCTGTGAGTGTTTAGTATATTACCAAACATCACAAATTTTTGGGCAACAGACGTCGTGAGACCTAATAGATTTTCATAGCTATGCGTATTATGCGAGAGACATACAACGATTGACGCATGTGTTATTGAGCGAAGGTGATTTGGTTGCTTTTTCTCAGAGGAATGACTTGCGGAGTTGTGGGGAGCCTTATTTGTTGAAGTTTAGCTAGCTCGTTATTCCCTGAGTTAACAGATGAGATTGTGCCCATTGCTATGAACACACACACAATGAACAACCGCTAGCGACAAACAACCACAAGCGGGTTCAAGTGGTTGGACCAATTTAATCGAGATACACAAATGCTTACATCACTATCTTTTTTTTAACGGCTAATAGGATCAATGACGAGCCACTAGTCCACACAATCATTTCCATTACTCAAGTACGAAACCTGAAACCATCTTCAGGACTAAACTCATATTAGGTGAGAAAATTCTTTGGCCCACCTAAAACCCTCATTTATTTTTGCAACAGTTGGAACTTACATCCAAAACCTCCACCTATTTTTATAAGATCTTGGAATACCCACGACTTGAGCTAAGTATGTTTGAAAAATTGGTCGAGCAACACACCAAAAAGACGATTATTTGTGACCTACTCATAAAATCACAACACTTGATAATAAAAGATCACACATAAACTCGATACAATGATTCTATTAATACTATACAAGACTTGATCACTAATTCAACCATCCACTAATTCTATCAATAATAAACTATGTAAAATCAAAATGAATATCCTAAATCTTCTAACCAATACTTATTCTTATTTTTTTTTAAGAAAATTACATAAATAATTCATGTGATTTAACCAAATTACATATTTAATTCTCACATTTTATAAAAATGCAAAATTAATCCACACTTTTGTGTACCGTTGCACATTTGATCCCTGATATTAAATTCATTCAGTTTTTATGTATTTTATAAAGTTTCGATTAACTTTTAAATTCAACTTTAGGGACCTAAAGAATTTGAGCACCAAACTTACAATGACTATACAAAAATTTAGTCTAACGTAGCAATTTTAAAAGTCTAGGGACGAAACATGCATTCTGGTCAAACTACAATGACCATTTCGCAATTTTCTCTTTGTATTTATCTTGGACTATTAATTTTCATCTTTGACCCTTAAACTTTCACCCATGTACAAATCCTACATTATAGTCTTCAATATGTGATATTTGCACCTCTACTTCTGAACGCGCACCAAGAAGTGATAATGGCAATATCTTTTTTAAAAGAAATAAAATGACTTGTATTTAAGTGAAAATCTAAGAAGATGTCATATATGAAAATTTTAAAAGACAAACAAACAAGGACTCACTTGAGAATCCAATTTTCTCTATATTAACCCCCTAAAAACTATATGAAAAACAAGTTGGTTAACTTTAACTACTAAACAAGATTAAAATATTCACAAACTCATTGAGAATGGCTCTTTACCCTGCTTTGAATTGATGTTAAAATATTGTTTCGACTTTTAACCTTTGACCTTTGATATTTACCCATCTACTCTATGTAAATCTCATGATTCAGCCTTTAACAATCGCGATTGCCAGTATTCTTCGCACACGTGATACCTATCAATCGATTCAATGCCCTGATGAATGACATAACACTATTAGATGTGTACCAAAAAGATAATGATAACCTCAAGTTTTGCAAAATCAAGAAACTGGTATGATTTCATGAAGATTTGAGATTACCTGCAAGATAAAAGGTGACGAAAAACCAAACATTTCCATGCCATTGAGACTCCCAGAAGCTTGGAAAGGTGGAAGATTTAATCTTCCTAATTTTTGTTGTTCTGAGATTTCACGATTGATTCTTTCACGCACCATATCCCAACATTTTACGGGCGATAAATGGATAAATAATTCACTCTCACAATTCTCAAGAGAAACCTATGAAAAGAAAAAAAAAATGGTTTTTTCATATGTTTCAGGGTATATGTGGTATTTTTGACCTGTTTGCTTATAAGAGGGTCCATTTAGGTTATGATTTTTTATCTCTAAGAGGAGGTCAAAGGGGGTAGCATAAAACAAAAAAGAAACGGTTAAAATGGGTCGAAAGTCGCTCAAAATGAACTTTTACTCCATAAAATTTCTAAATCATTTTATTAAAAAGATCAGATGTTTACTTGAAAGACGATAACTTTTGTAATCACATTTGACACACAAAGTATTTAGAAAAAATATATCTTTTGCACAAGAACTGATCCTGGTGAACCCAACCTGACCCATTTCCAGTTTTGAGTTTTGACAGGTTAGCCATCCTGTAGAACCACCCGTTCTCCACCTCTAGTTTATGGTTTACGATTTAGGGTGAAGTAAATCTAACATAATATCATAATTTGCAAATTTCAGCAAAACTGAAAGAATTTTTTTCATACCATAAATAAAGGTCTACCCAATCCAGCATCCAAAATTTGTGAAATGTAGTAGCATGTATTGCTGGGATCAAATATATCCAAGTATTTTACCCTACTCTTGAATCCTGCAAAAGATGCAACATTCAATATTAAGTTTTTCTTGTGGGAAGCAACAATTTCCACATAGAGCTTGCGATTTCGACCCATTTACTTATCAAGGGGACATGGTTTAGGTTTTTATCTCTAACAGGTAAAATAAAAAATGGCTAAAAAGGAAACATGTCAAACCGGAAGAGAGGCTCCCAAAGGGTATTTTTAATCATGTTACTAAAGAAATAGATTATTAGTGAAAGATAAAATGGTTACGATTTACGAATCACAACTGGTGTATAATTGTTTATAAATATATAAAAACTTTAGACAAAATGTGTTTCGGGCAAACCTGACCCAGCCCATTTTGAGCCCTTTTGACCCGCACCTAAAAGTTACCTATTTGGACCTATCACCAAAAGCATCGTTCGAACTAATTTTTCCACCTATGTTCCCAAGAGTAAAAGTCTCATTTTGCATTAACACTTACCTTTAGGATAAATCGCCCGATTATCACACCAAAGCTTTCCAGATTGCACAACTCCAAATTCCAAAAGCTCAACATTGTACTTCTCGTTTCCACTAAAGTAATCTCGTGTTTCTTGGTGGGATCCACAAGCGAGAGCCGTGGGCATATTACTTCTGCAAGAAATTACCTTTTTGTCCTCATCATCACCCTCATCATCACTAAGGATAATAACATCGCTTTTTCCCACAGACAAACGACTATTTTGAGAACTCGATGTCAAGAAATCCTTTTGCTCTTTGGGCGGTGATCTGGTGGAATGTGAGATGTCTTTATTTACATAATTTGTTAAAGAAAGCCCAAGATCATTCTTAGCCCATCTGTAGATGGAACTTAATTTGCCTTCTAAAGCTTCAACCAAAATTCCTAAATCCCCCATATCATAACGGAATAAAAAATATTTTGAACCCGATGGACATGCACAAAACTGGTTTGCATGATTCAAGCAGGAATATTTTTCGGGCGAACAATTGCGACAACCAGCAGCTGATAAATGCAGGTCAAAATAGCAAACGCTGCACTCTCTCTCGTTTATGGCGTCAAAATTGGCATCCATTTTCAGAGATTGAGAACCTTTGCAAAGAAAATCTCGTCTCACACGCTCCATCTCCACACGGTCCTACACACAAAGTTTGGGGGTAAGAAAGTTACAACCATTAATAACAACTTAATAATATTCACATTCACTCTGACCTTAAAGTCAAACTGTTCACTAACAACTCTTAATTGTTTTTACTCGAATATTTAAAACATTAGAGTTTAATTTTTTTTTTCTATTATTATAATTAAAGCAATAGTTATTAATAAAATATTAAAAATGGGCAAAAGAGTGATCGCAAGTAAACTCAAAGTCTCAAATCAACCCATTCCGAGTCAACCCATACTACGAACTAGCACGGTTCAAACTGTTATCCAACCTGCCTGACCAGCCCATCTTGCCTCCTCTGTTCTATAGCATACAAAAAGAAAAAGGTTTGATTTTTAAGGTCAAACAAGAAATCTTACCGTTGACAAATCCTTAGATTATATAAATAAAGCCAAACAAGAAATCTAAATAGTTGACATATCCCTAGATTAGGTGGTTATTATATTTTGTAGATGCTTAGAAGATTAGATCACTCTAAGAAGGTTTGACCAGGTCAGTTTGACCTCAAAAGTCAAACTAGCTAACTAGAAAACAAGCATACTGCATGGCATCACAATAATGAATGTTTGACATGGAAAGCTTGATCTCAAAAGTTAAAACAACTAACTAGAATAATACAAATTGTATGACAAGAAAAGTACCTTAAGCGCTTTTGTAAGCATCCCGTCTTTCCCACAAACATCTTTCCATTTTAAGTTATCAGGCGTATTAATTCGTAGTAAAATAATTTCCCACTGAGCTTTTACAGCATCTCTTGCAGCCCCAAGTAAAAGTTTATCATGAGAAATTGATGTTTTTCGGATCTGCTCACGATACAGCTCAATCGCATTATGCCCATGTGGCAGCCAATCAACTGGTGCTCCGTTGACAGCCTCTGCACAATTGAACCCGCAATTGAACCCCGAATGATATGACCGAGGAAAAGTCAACACGAATTCTCCAGGATTTTGAATGCAACGGTAAACAGGAACACCCTCGGATTTTAGTATTGATGGTGAAAGTTGTGTGACCTGAAGTTTAAAATCATTTATTGAAGAATCAGAATCAGATAATCAACTGTAGTAAAACGTGGTCGCCTCACCAAAGTATATGTAAAGTCAAACATAAAAGTTATAATCTTGAACTTTTTCTAAAAAAAGCTATAAGCTTTTATAAGTTCAATATAAAGATTTGAATCAACAACTCACCAACTTATGAAGCAAATCAGGTTGCTCTGCAAAAAGAGTTGGTAGATGCTTTCGCATAGCTGCCTCTAATTTAGTGGCATCTTTTCCCGCTACACCGTACCACATTTTTGGGGAGCCCCAATGCAAATAATTGATTGAATACATGTGATGATCTTCAACATGCTGAATAGTACATTTTTGTATGATCGAGGGGTATTTTAGAAATTTGACTAATTATGTAGCATACTAGCATTTATGTAGAATAATTTTGAGCAGAGGTGGCAATTTCAACCCCTTGGTTTCTAAATGGGTCTATTTGGGTTATGTTTTTATTGGTAACAGGTTATATGGGTAACTAAGAAATAGCTAAAAGGAAAAAAATTCAGATATGATTCCCAAAAAAATCATTCAAAATCAAAAAAGAAAGAGAAATCATATACAGGTTGGAAGTAGACCTAAGTTTACTTTTAATGCATTTTAACCTTTTAACTTGATTTATGAAAAAAGATGAGATCTTTATTGAATGATATAGTCTTGTAATCATAGCACACTAGATATTTATAGAAGATTAAAAAAGGTGTTCTACCCCGTATAAAAATTAACCTATTTGACCCATTACCAGACCCATCCATTTTGCCATATCTCCAAGCACGTATAGATAATTTTAACTCACCCAACAAAATGACGAAAAACACATTCCGATATACAACCAAGGAACCAAAACACCTGATATATCACTACTTTCATATCTGAGCAATGACCTTTGAAGCTTTGGGAAGTTATTCAAATTCCAACCAGATTTAACATATTTATCATTTGAATCCAAAACTTGTGAAGACATGGTGGGAAACCCGCTACCAAATGTGCCAGTTTCCAAGTCCGCACCATAAAGCACCTACATGGAAAGTAGTTTACATGAGATTTTGAAATCAAAATTAGTTGTTAATAGAACATTTGTATAATTAGTTGTTAATAAACATTTGTAGAAGAGTGTCTGGATGTGCTTCTGTTGTATGAAGTTGTAAGAATCACATAACCACATGTATGCTAATTTGAAAAATTAAGACTATTTAAGAAAATAATAGATAAAAGTTCCAAAAAGCATAATCTTTTTATCCAAATATATGGAATTTCATTCCACAATGATCACATAATATGTTCCAAAACACAAATCCAAACACCCCACTAATTCAAATTAGCAAAATACCTCAATTTCTTCAGTAGGCTTCTCTACCATACGCCAGTATTCACCCTCTATGTTTTCTACTAAAGGTTCCCATGAATCTTGGATAGCGGTTTCTCTCTCGTTTTTCCTAAAATACTGCCTTTTAAAGTCATCTGCATATTTCTTGAATTCATCAAGAGTAAACAGTGGACCAGGCTCAAACCCAAAATCAGCTTCATGAACAGCCGCTTCAGCCGGGTTTGACCCATGGGTCTCATGGTCAAATTCAGCTTTCATCCCTCTTCGACATTTTTTCTTTTTGTGGTAATTTGGACCAAACATTTTTCTCATGGTATCCCTATTTTGAAGCTTATCAACCCTTTGAATTCTTGTAGCAAATGTTGAAGTTTCCCATATATTTTTTTGTTTGAGTGGGCATGGAGGTTTCCATGATGAAGGTGGAACGATCCGACATATGCCATATGATTCTGCTTCACTGCGTATGCTTGCAATGTATTTCAAAGTATCCTCAAACTCCTGAAACCGAATGAAAATAAGTTAATAATCTAACGTGACAAGTGTTAATACTTGTGAAATACTCGGTTTAGGGTGTGGTTTACGGGTCCATCAAAAAAATATAGCTAAGACGGAGAGGGTCAAACAAGTTGAAATTCAACCATGTTCTCTTAATGTATACAACTTCAAATCATTAATAATAAAAATTCAGACAATCATTGTAATGATATTGTTTTGCGTTATTCATAACTTATAGAGAAAATGCAATGTCACAGGACAACAACGCGAATCACACAAGAAAATGGGCCGTTCCAACCCAAGCCCATTTTGACCCATTACCCAACCTGTTGGACCCGCCCATGTTGTCACCTCAAGTAAAACCAATACATTTAGCTAAAACTGGCTCACTTAATGCATACAACAACCTGACTCGTTTTATTCAAAACATTAGATTATTTTTGAAAGTTAAAGTATATATCAAATCTGTAATCATTTAACGCACTGATAACTTATCAAAAATTTAAAATGTTTTTCACGCTAACCTAACCCGAACCATTTATACCCACACAAAAATAACCCATTTGACCATTTACTCAACCTGTGATTCTATCACCTCTAAGTCAATGAACTACAGAGAGAACGCCAGATACCTCTTCAGTCGGGTAAAATGCAGGAACCTCAGAAAGATTCGGAACCTGCGCTTCTTCCGGATGCCATTTTGCAGTGACCTAAACACAAAAAGCTTTGAACTTTAGCGCAATTATTAAAAAAAGATTTACGGGTTGGAAAAAGGATTCAACCTTCTGGCAGTTGCTACACTTTTCACACCCACGGATAACCCCCTTCGGGAGCTGAGATCGTGAAACTTGATCCTGCATCACCAATATTATGTCAAATATTTGAACAACAAAACCGCGAAAAAAAAAACTTGCATTAGACTTTAACTGGAATTACAATATGATCAAATGGATTAGAATCAGACTCGTCTCCGGAACTGCAATCAAATTGATTGCGGGTTATTTCTGACCTACGCCTACTAGACCTCCTCATCTTTTGATCCTGACCGTTTACTAGTTCCTGTTTGGCTGTTTGTGGTGCAGTATCACTTGTTCTGACAGAAGAACTTGATGTGATTCTATTACCGTCTATTCTGAAAGCTGAAAAAGACTCGAAACCAGGTGGAATCGATGGAAAGTCAACAGTCTCTTCTTTGACTTGATGGTTGAGAAGTGTTCCCATTTTGTTAACTTTGCACAGAATGGGCTTCTTTAATTCAAGGATTTTCTGATAATCAAACAAGAAATAGGACATAAAATGAGAAAAATGCAAATCAATTAAAACAGGTCAAATCTAAGACTATAGTGAGAAGATGAATGGATGAAGCGGGTTGTAGTCGCCCAAAAGTCATTCTTAATGCATATATAGGAAAAAACTACATGCATGCTACATAAAAACAGGAAATAACTACCAACTAAGACTCATGATCTAGACACACTAAATACACAAAACTTATAACTACCCCACTATGAAGACCCACTAACCCATATTTTCATAACCCTACTTAAACTCATCAAGATTAGCCCTACAATCTAGTCATCATTATTAAAAAAAAAAAAAAAAAAAAAAAAAAAAAAAAAAAAAAAAAAAAAACTTTTCTTTGCAAGGTTTGATAATATAATTGTACATTTTTATGAATAATAAAATAAAAGCATCTTTAATTCCAAAAAATTGGAAAATAAATAAATAAAACATTAAAAATGTTTCAAGGACTTACATATCCTTTGCCCAAAAATGCAGCTCAAGCCCAGATCATGAAGATGGTTATAATCTTGAATTACCCCTAAAAATCAAAGAAACAATAAACCAGTAAATTTGATATTCAAGAACAAGTAATCAATCCAGAATATCAATATATCAAACGCAGCAGATCCAACCTCACATAACCCAACCCGACCCGACCCAAAGGCCAATTGTAATCAAACAATTATTTGCAGACTTATAAACTTAGAATTATCAACTCGTAAGATCGCAAGAAACATATGGATCAGGAAACCTCATATAACCCAACCCGACCCAACCCGAACCATATGCCCAATTGTACCCACCAAGCATCAAACAATCAATTACAGACTTATAAACTTAGAATCATCTAACCCTAAAATGGCATGAAACATATGGATCAAGAAACCTCATATAACCCAACCCGACCCGACCCATATGTTACCCATCACACATCAAACAATCAATTTGGGCAATTATAACTGATCAAAGAAAGCACAAACTTCTAGACTTTTAAACTTAGAATCATCAAATCCTTAAATTGCATGAAACATATGGATCAAGAAACCTCAAATAACCCGACCCAGATGCCCAATTGTACCCATCAAGCATCAAACAATCAATCTAGGGCTACAAAACCATAACAGATCAAACCAAACACAAAATTACACACTCATAAACTTAGAATCATAAAACCCTAAATATTGCATGTAACGGATGGATCAAGAAACAGTAAAAAAACTACAAATCACATGAAAACAAGAAACATAACAGTTTCTAAACCCTATGTAACAACACAACACACAATTAACAAAAAAGATTTATATTTATACCTGTGTGTGACTATATTAAAAACCCCAACAGATTTTTTGGATTGATATGAAGATAATCGAAGTGTGAAAGAGATCATTATATATGTTTGGTGAATATTGACCTACTGTAATATGGGGGTAAAAGTTATGTTTTTACAGGTAGACTAAATACATGTTACCATAAATCTATCATGAAAGAATCAATTAGATAAGGTCTTGATTCTTGAATTCACCTTTTTTTGTGTTTATATATCAAAGATAAATAAGAGATTTGATAAGTGATTCAAGAAAGTAATTCTTTGACGATAAATTGAGGAGAAATTGAAAAGGAGCCCCGGAAGAAGTGCGATTGAATGGAATTTGATCTTTGTTCCTTCTTTATCTAATCTTGATTTTGGAAGAATAATAATCCAAACAACAAATAATTATCAAAAAGTTGATTGAACAGACGGTCAAAATAGAGCCATTGTCGTGAATTCTTTCAAGATTTTGATAATATCGCGTGACCCACAAGGATGCAATACAATGGGCTCGCATTTGCTTGTTTCATTGCAAGTTTATCGGCCTATGACAATAAGAAAAGGCGTTTAAAATTGGGGAAACCATAATCGAATTGATAAAAAAACATTAAAGTAAGAGCATTCACACAAGGTTACTTATTTTTATTTTTATAATTATATTAAAATTTATTATTTTTTTTTAATTAAATAATATTTTTTATATTTTTATCATTACTTTTTCTTATTACTCCACTTACATGCACTTTTAAAATTATTAAAAAATTATAAAGTTTAAACAGTAATTCCTTAGATTTACAGAAGAGCAGTTTCATTTTCTTTTCTTCACTCACAACCACTAACAACCATTCCATAAAATATAAGAATTCAACTCACATAATTTTAAAAAACCTACTGTGAATGCTCTAAGACGTACTTTTATATATTATTAATAATACTAGGCTTCTATATCGTGTCTTACACAACAGAAAAGTATATTGAATGGTAATGAAAAATTTAGGAATTATAGAATTATTTTTTAAAATAAAATATGATAAAATTACACATACATTTATTGAGGAAGAAAGAAACAGTAATAATTTTTTACTTATTTATTGAACTAGTGTATTACCAACTGTGCGTTACGGCGGCATCATACGTAGCGTAATAAAGTATAGACTAACAATCGACCCAACTTGTCATCGGACTAAATTCACATAAGCATCGTTAAGTAACTGAAATTTATACAATTGAACGAAAACGTATTATACTTCACCCGTTTTTTTTTTCAAATAAAATTATGTCGAAACGTAAACCACGTCAAAACATACACCAAAAAACACATAGGTTACAATTGTCCTGACTTGCGCCAAACTAAATCTACGTCAAAACGTAAAGTAACTCATATTTATACTGTCTAATTAAAACATTTTTTGACCAGACTCATTTTCGCACAAAACCTATGCCAAAAAGTAGGCTAATATCGAAATGTAAATCATCTGAAAACGTATATAAAAATATGCATGGAAATGTTTTATGCCTGGACCAACACATACCGACACGTATCTAAAATTATGAACATAACAATTAATTTTCATAAATAAAAATTGTACCGAGGTAAACCGAAACTTTACAACCTTTAAAAAATCAAAATGACGTGTCAAAAGAGTTAGAGTCAATGAACAAATACAATTTAACAATATATAATTTTGTTTAACGTAAATTCAGTTCGGAAACGAATCGGGACGATTGTAATCTATGTGCGTTTCGAAATAATTTTGTTTTGAAAAGAGGCGGGTGAAGTATAATATATTTTTATTTAACGGCATAAATTCAAGAACTTTAGGGTTCGACGTTGGAAACAAATCGGGACAATTGTAATCCATATGCTTTTTTACGCATGCTTTGATTTGGTTTACATTTGTTTCAACATAAATTTTTTTGAAAAAGAGGCGGGTTAAGTATTATACTTTTTCGTTCAACGATATAAATTAGAGTTACTTTGCGGTTTGACATTAATTAGTTCGAGACAAGTTGGGTCGATTGTTAATCTGCACTTTATCATGTCATGCATGATTCCGCCACAACGCACGACCGGTAAAAAATCCAACTTGAAATGAACTTTAAATAATAATAATTAAATTATAAGAAAATTTTTTTCTTGAATTATATAATACTAATAATTAAATAATAATATTATTTATATATTGAATAGTATTTGTTTATTGAATGCAAATATATTGATCTACGTTTCCACTATAATATGTTGTTGTTTAACGGTATACATTCAAGTTACATTACGGTTCGACGTGAATTTAGCCCTTATACAAGTCGGATTGATTATTAGTCTATACTTTATCATGTTGCGTACGATGCCGCCACAACACGCGGCCGATAAATAACTAGTTCCTTGTATAAATAAGTATCATGAGTAATAAAACAATGATATTATTTTGGGTTATTGGATTTTAATAATACCAAGTTTTATTTATTGGTCAGGATTAATCTCAACTCAGTAAATGTTTGCAGACACTCCAAACTTTGAATTTATTTTCCTACAACGATCCCTTACTAACTGAGAGTTAACCACCGTTAGTTTTTTTTTTGATAAAATGAAGCCAAAATTGAGTCAATTTTCAACTACGACGCCGCCCAGCCTCCATCAAGTCCGTTTCTTGGTGTATAGCCTCCAACATCACCTGAAATCTACCTCGAATGAGTTAAGTGGTTCAGATCAAAAGGTGGAGATTGACGGGTTTTAAGATGCAAAAGTTTCAAATTGACGGACCAGATTGTTGATTTCAACTTTCTGCTTAGTGTTTTGGCCATAAAACCAGTCCATGTAATAAAAAACTAACGGTGTTAACTTTTAGTTAGTTAGGGATCGTTGAAAGAAAATAATCTCAAAGTTGAGAGTGTCTATAAACATTTTTTGAGTTGGGATTAATCCCGGCCAGTTAATGAAAGTTGAGATTATTAAAATCCAATAATCCTATTATTTTTCAACTTTTATATTTTAAATATTTCGTTTAAAATGTGTTTTTAAAAAACAAGAATTTCTATAGAAATCTCGTTGTTTAAGGAAAAAAAATTTTTACAAAACATTTATTCTCTCGAAGATATTGCTTTTAAAATATTTCATTGTTTTAGAAAAGTTCATTTTTTTAAACATATATTACATATTATATTTTATAAGCATTTTTTAATTATGATGTGTTTTTAATAAAATTATATAAATTTTAATTCATTAAAAAAACTATTTTTATGAAAATATCTAAATAATATTAGGGTAATGTTATAGTAAAAAGCGTATTTAATGTAAAAATTCTAAGAAATATTGTGGGCTTGACACGTGCTATTCTATTGTTATAAAAAGGAATGCATTTTTGTTATTGTGTCACATATATCAGCTAATTGTGTCATATATTACAAATATGTTGTATTTTTTTACATCATTTGTTATATGTATTCATCATTGTATTACATGTTTTATATCATTTTGTGTTATTATTGTTATTGTTTCTATATACTATATAAGCTTGTTATTTATCATTGTATTTTATAATTAGAAGTCCATAATAATATTCTTTTACCAACGTATTTATCAAAACTCATAGTGTTGAAAATAACACAATGTATTATTTTTAGGGTTATTGGATTTTAATAATCTCAACTTTCATTTATTGGCCGGGATTAATCCCAACTTAAGAAATATTTACAGACACTCTCAACTTTGAGTTTATTTTCTTTCAACGATTTCTAACTAACTGAGAGTTAACAACGTTAGTTTCTCGATGCCATGGACTGTTTTTATGGCCAAAACACTACGCGAAAAGTTGAAATCAACCATTTGATCCGTCAATCTGAAACTTTCGCACCTTAAAACCCGTCAATCTCCACCTTCTGATCTGAACCACTTAACTCATTTGAGGTAGATTTCAAGTGACGTTGCAGGCTACACACCAAAAAATAGACTTGATGTAGGTTGGACGACGGCGCAGTTGTAAAATGGCTCAATGTTGGCCTCATTTTATCAAAAAAAAAAAAAACTAACGGCGGTTAACTCTCAGTTAGTAAGTGATCGTTGGAGGAAAATAAATTCAAAGTTGGGAGTGTCTGCAAACATTTTCTGATTTGGGATTAATCCCGACCAATAAATGAAAATTAAGATTATTAAAATCCAATAAACCCTATTTTTATCATTATTTTCTATATATTGTTTAAATTTGTTATTATCTATCATTGTGTTTTATAATTAGAAGTACACAATGATTTAATTTCACTAATGTATTTTTCAAAACTTATAGTGTTTAAGATTACATTATGACGATCAAAAAACACATAACACATTGTGTTAAGTTGTGATTCTTTCTAATGTATTAGATTAATTAGTTGTTAATTTATTCTTGTGTTTTATATATTAGAGATACACAATAATTTTATTCAATCATTATACTTTTTTCAAAATTCATCATTTTAGAAAACATAATATTATTTAGAAAAACATAATAATCAACAAAAAGACACAGTAAGTTGCACTAAAAGACATAATGATGTGATAGGAGCTTAAAAAGATAAAAAAATATTATCTTTTTGTATAACAATATTGTTCTCGTTTTAAGATTAAAACACACTCGTTTTTATGATGTAATTTTTATATAAAATAATGCCGTACACAAAAGTTACGAACGTTTAATAAAATTGGAGAATTTACAAAAAGTCAACAAAATTAGCTATTTCTAATATAACTCTCTAACAAATTTGATTCCCACAAATTAATTTCAACCATGGACTAAAATAGTACGTGAATGGTTGAGATTGGTTCTTACACTTTTTAGTTTTTAATTCATTTCTAATTAAACATTTCTTATAATATTATTAGTCATTACTATTTAGTACAATTATTTAATGTGAGAGATAATATAACTATTTAATATGAGAGACAATTGAATGAGATGAGAAAAATATGACACAAAACAATTTATGATACTTATAATCAATATTCTTCAGTTATTTTTTTTATATTTAATCATTGGCATGTGCATATAAATAGAGTGACATGTTGTTTTTCTTCTAGTAGTTTGATCGTATTTGTTATTTTTATTAAAAAAAGTTTTTTTTTTTTTGCATCTGCTTCCCCAAGTTTTTAAAAAAATTAATATTTTCATTCAAAAATATTAACTTCGTTAATTTAAAATGTTAATAAATTGAAAAAATCAATTTAAAATACAATACAAAATTCCTAAATTACATAATCATAATTGAGTAGAACTAAATCACAATATAGGGGAGTTGACGACTAGAGGATGGCCTCTTTTATACAACCCATTCCCAATAGGCTCTCGACCGCCATCAGAAAGCCGATCCATCCTCCTCCACTACAGATGAAGCCAATAATTTTGTGATTCAGTTATGATGAAATGTTCGAAGATGAAATAATAAGATGTCTGATGTAGGTTTCGTGACCGGTACGATAACACGTGAATAAAATTTTAACAACAATACATTAATATATATTAGGATTTTATCTTTATATGCAAAATCACCTATTTTAGTGATAAATGGTTTAACATTTTAAATTAAAGAAGTTAATATTTTTGAATGAAAATGACAATTTGTAAAAGCTTTAGGGAGCCAAATGCAAAAAAAAAAAAATCATTTTCGAATGAAAATAGTAAATGCGACCAAAGAAAAAAAACGGCAATTCACTCATATAAATATAACTAAAGTGATTAAACTCATAAACTACAATTTATTCTTTTAAACTTTTAAGGTCCGTTTGGTTCATAGAAAATCGGCTCGTTTGTCAATGAGCCAAGCTTGTACCAAGATAGGCTTGGCTTGTTGGCTTACTTGTTTAGGTTGTTTAAATTAAATACTAAAATATCATTTATATAATCATAACCCAAAGGTATAACATATTAACTAAACCTAAATTTTACAACTAGCCCAATATTTAAAAATATTATAGGCGCATGTTTATTTTTTACGTTTAAAAAATACAACTACAAAACAGAAAAGATGATCATAGCCCACAAACTGCTTTTTTTTTATTTTTTTAAAAGTGTTTGTAAAGAAATATAAAAATTTAGGATAAACAAGCTTGCTCGACAACTCAAGCTCGAGGTCTGCATTTCAACCTGTTAAAAAAATAAGCCGGCTTGGTTTCGTATGTGAATGAGCCGACCCCGATCCTACCCTCACTTGGCTTGACTTGACCCGTTTACAGCCCTACCACCACCGACCACCCCATTGTCGTCGTTGCCACCCACCCCTTGTTATTGTTGTCATTGCCACATCCTCCACCTCTCCCACCACACCCGGCCCAATGCTATTTCTTGAGCTCAGGGCCTGTCAATAGCATGTTTATTTTTTACATTGAGCCAGCGTAAATGGTTATATAAAGTCGTAACGCATAATTTTACGTTAATGTTTCATTTTTTTACTCTAAAGTTTTGAATATTATCAACGCCCTTGTTGTAACACGTATGGAATTGACGCATTTAATTCTATCAATGTTTCAACGTTGAATTTTTATGGTTTGGCGTCACAGCCGCAACACACAAGCCCAATAACTACTTACGATAGAATGATAATAAAACGTATTCAGTAATATGTTTGGTAATGGAATTTAGACTTTCCAAGTATTTAAATACAATTTTTACTTTTTATCTCGTCTAACTCATTAACTTTTTATACTCAAAATTGACATATTTTATGTTGGTGTCACTATAACTTCATCTTGACCAAGTGTTTTGTCATATAAAAAAGGTACATTCGTTGGATTTTGGTGAGAAAAACAACATAATATCATCAACTCCTCCAACCATAACCTACCCATCACAAACAACAATCAAACCTTAAAAGTTTGAGCTCCTCAACTTTTGTTCAAGTTTACAATTCATCTCGAATCTTGAATCTTAAATCTTAAATCTTGAATCTTGAATATTAACCGCAATGGCATCAGAAGCACGTAAAACACTTTGTTTTACACCATGGGTTCTTCTTAACTTTATGTTGGTGATTTCAGTGTCATCAAGTTCTTATACAAATTCACGTTATACTGACTTCGTTTACAAGAAATGTCTAAACGAAACTCGCATTCCCCAAATTCTAGTGTCATCACTCTTGCAAGAACTCGTCAAAAAATCCACTAAATCCAAGTTTTACCAGACTAGCACCGGGGACGACACATTTGCAGTCTCGGGCAAGTTTCAGTGCCGACACGACCTCACCACTGACCATTGCCATGATTGCATGATAAACATGGTCAGAAGATTACCATGTTCATCGGGTTCACTAGCTAGGGTTCAGCTCAAAGGCTGCTTCATGAGCCTAGAGCCAGAACCCCAGCCTGAACCCGATCTTGAGTTTCAAAGTGGAAGGATTGTTAACAAAGGTTTAATTGATGCACACAAAGGTTACTTGCAACACAAGAAATGTGGGGAAAGGAGGTCATGGTTTGAGGGATTGGAGGAAGTTAGGGATGTGGTTTTTGAAACGATTGCTAAGTGTGTAACGAGTAGTGGCGTTGGCTATTGTGACATGAGGCGTGAGGGGATGTACGCGATGGGACAATGCGAGGGTGGTTTGGAAGCGTGCGAGTGTGGAGAATGCGTTAGCAACGCGTTTCAAGTGGCTCAAGACGAATGTTGGGGATCGGGTTCGGGTGAGGTTTATTTGTTGAACTGCTTCATTAGCTTTAGTGACTACAAACTTCATGAGGCTGGTACGTTAATAATCTCATTATTTTTCTTAAATTCATAGACTAAAAGATCTTTTGTGACGACTCAAAAAATATCACCAGCAGGCATCACCTGATTCTCTGTTACTAACTATACAAAATTGTGGCTACAAATCCTTCCCCACCAATATAATTTTTCATACTAGCTAGGTAGAAGGTATGAATTTATGACAAGACATGAAAATAACATGAAATTTACGATTTTGGAATTAGTCTGGTCGTGTTCTATTTAGTTTTGAGTCGAATATGTGAACATGTTAGCTAAACGAATTGTTTTGGGTAGACCGGTTTAACCCTTTATTTTTCTAACATTTTAAAAACGTATTATCATATCATAATATGATATTGTTGTATTTTATGCTAAGATTAAAAAATGACATAATATATGCAAACGTAATTGTTTTATACAAAATTTCATGTTTTCTTAGGCTTGTACTAGTACTTAAAAGAGTATTAGCAGGTAAAAAAAATCAAGTTAAACGGATAGTGTTCGTATTAACCCGTAGATACACGTGTCGTGTATTCGTGTTTAGGTTTGAGTGTCTGACACGATTTTCATATTCATGTGGTGTTTGAATTTGTGTCGTATTCGACCCGCCTAACACATCTAACATGTCTTTCATGGCACACGTCAATGTAGTTGTATCACTACAAAAGTAATGATTAGTGACATACAATATAGAATTAGTCACTATCCATAGAGACTTGCATGATTTGCTCTTAAAATGCACTAGTAAAACAAAATCTATGGGTAAAATGTAAGACTTTGGTTCAAAAAGTGTCATAGAATATTATTGACATTTTTTGTTTGTCAATATACATCAATCTCTTTTCTTGTCACAATATGATCTTTAGCGACGAACTTTATCGCCGTGAAAACTACATGCAGCCTCTCATGATGTCTTCATTTTATTTTATTTTTACAGGAAAGGGTGTTGGTGGCGGTTCCGCGAAGGTAGCGGCAATAGTGGTGGGTGTAGGTGCCGCAATAGGTCTATTGTTTACCCTTTGCTACTGCATCAGATCTTCGTCACGAAAACAAGAAGAATAGGTCACTATAACGATTATCGATACTGTTTCTTTTCGACACACCATGAAACTATAACATATAGCTAAAGATGTGTTCTCGTTGGTGTAGATTGGTGAAGACGATGATATATACCAGGTTGTAGACTCGCAGTGTTGTCCCGACATTTTAAAATTATATAGGTAAAACCTAAAAATTTGTATAACGGAGCTACACTTTTTAAAAGTGTGGCTAAAAGTGAAACTTTTTATATCTTTTCTTTGAAAGTCCAAAGATAAAGCCACACTTTTTAGTTTGTCACTAACACATTACCGACACTTTTCTTATAGTATGTGTGTCTGAAGGATGATTGAGAGTTCTATAGAAACTTGCTTTTACATACAATAATCATCAAGTTTACAAATGAGGGTTCTATCCCTATTTATAGTTATCGGGTGGTATAACTACCATAACCGCCGTAACCATCACTACCTATGTTATACAAAAATAATACAAATTAATAATAAACTTAGGTTATACTAATTATAATGCTAACTTAGGATAATATCAATATTAATTCTAACATTCTAGCTCCCCCCTAATTTTGATTTATCCTTTCATGCTTCATAGTAGGATTGGATCATCTTCTTCATAAATGAGAAGGGATTCTTGCTAATTCTTTTCTTTCTTCTTGTCCATCCATTTGGTGCATTCGTTTGCGAAATGTCCAAGTCTTCCACAATCATAACACCTAAACTTACTCTTGTCTTTGCTTTCTTGGCTCATGCTTCTTTTGGGTCTTCTTTCTCTTTTGTCAAAGCTTCTTGCTCGTCCTCTTGCTTGGTTTTGATTGCCACGTGGTTTACCATGATGCCAACTTTCAGAATCATTACTTGAGTATGCCAATAAGAGTTTGTTTTGATGATTTTCTTCTACTTCATCATGACTTTTGAGACGTTCTTCAAATGCTGTTATTCTCCCCACGGCTTCCTCAAATGGCATTTTATCTATTTCTGAATATTGCTCGATAGATGCCACTATCGGTAGAAACTTCTTAGGAACGGAGTTAAGTAACTTTCTTACAATTATCTTATCTTTAAGAGTTGTGCCAAGACTTTTGAATTTGGCTCTTATGCTGCTTAACTTGCTTGCCAAGTTACTTACGGTTTTATTTTCTTTAATCTTCAATGTTTCTAACTCAATCCTTAAGGTTGTAGATGTGCCTTTTGAACTAGATCGGCTCCAAGGTGTCGAACTTTAATCTATTCCCAAACTTCTTTTGCACTTTCACATTGTGCAACTTGCATTAGTATATCTTCGGGTGGTGTTTGGAAGATCATTGCTTTAGTCGTATGCACTTTCTTTTCATCGACATCTCCTTTAGCATCAATTGTTTCCCAAAGACCATACGCCTTCAAGATCGTTTCCATTAATAATGCCCATGAAGTATAGTTTGTCTTAGTTAGCTTTGGACATTGAAGTGATATATTCCCTTATTCACGTGTTGATGCTGATGTACTTGCTGATTTTTCTGCCATATTTTCTTGCTTAATTTTCTAGGATTTTTTCTTTCCTATCTTGCTTTTGATTTGCTATGTTCTTGTCTTGCTTGCTTGAACTTTGCTCTTGCTAATTGATTCAAGAATGAACCGTCTTACTTTTTTTTATACTTGCTATAACTTGCTTTTGGCCAACTTGCTAACCAAATTTTCTTCGCTCCCAACCAACTTGCTAATTGGGGCTTTGTGTTCCTGACCTACTTGCTAATCAGGTTTTATGTGCTCCTGACCCACTTGCTAATCAGGTTTTTATGCACTAACTTGCTATACTCAACGAACGAAGGTTCGGAGTTACTTGCTATACTCAACGAGTCACGAAGTCTCGGAGTCACTGCTACTTGCTTTTCTCAACGAACCACAAGAAGGCTCGGAGTATCTTGCTACTTGCTAATCGAATCTTTGTGATTCGATTTAACTTGCTATGCGAACCTTTTTGGTTCGTTTCTTGTTGGCTTGCTATTTTATTCTTCTTTAGATTTTTTTCTAAAATCAATTTTGTGACTAGCTTTGTTTTTTTTCTTTCTTGGGTTGGAATCAAAATTTTTTATGAATTTAAACAAATTATTTTAGAAGTATGAAACAGATTCTATCTCCAATTATATCATAAACTGATTTGAAAAATGTTTCAATTTTAACAAAATTTGTATTAAAATAATAGAACAGATTCTACTTTGATTCCTTTTTTGTCCCTTTCGGAAAAACAAAAAAAAACTTTTAAATTATATTTTGGAATATATCATCTAACCTCTCTTTTTGGGTAAAGCGGTGCCGACTGCCGACTTAATTCTTCAAGCAATATTATGTATTTTTATTCCAACTTCGATTAATCGTTCAAAAACGATTGTCAATTCCTTTTGATTCGACTTTGATTGATGAAAGACGATTTGAGTACGTTTCCGATTCTTGCTTTCTTTTTTCTTTTGCCACCGGAAGATTTCTCGCGATGCCCTGTTCTTCGTCTTTCTTAACCGGAAGATATAATTTTGTTGGTTTTGAATATAACAATGAACAAAGATGTTGTTCTTGATTTCGATTTGATTGTCACAAGTGGTAAATTCGATTCTTGTTTGTTGTCAATTGCAAATTCAAATTTATTATTATTTTTTTTTTTTGTGATGAATACTTGCAAACGTGAAACAGGGGCTTCAATTCCTTGATATGATTTTGTAAATCAAAAACAGATTTGATGTTCACTGATTTCTGATTTCAATTTGATGATTCCAAGTGGTGGAAACGATTTTTACTTGCTATTGATAAACAACTTTTGATTTTGAATGTTGTCGATTCCTGCGAACGTAAAACAGGGGTTGTTCCCTGGAGTGATTTTGATTCAATTCTCGGTTAGATTTCTTGTGACCGTATCTTCCTTTGATTCTGCGATTGAATAGGTTTTAATTTGTTCTTTCGATTTTCCCACGGATGGATCGATGAAGATGATTTCTTCAAAAGTTCACACGATTTCCTCTTCACACGATCTTCTTCTTTCTTCCCAAGAGCGTAACGCTCTGATACCAATTGAAGGATGATTGAGAGTTCTATAGAAACTTGTTCTTACATAAAATAATCATCAAGTTTACAAATGAGGGTTCTGTCCCCATTTATAGTTACCGGGTGGTATAACTACCATAACCGCCGTAACCATCACTACCTATGTTATACAACAATAATACAAATTAATAATAAACTTAGGTTATATTAATTATAATGTTAACTTAGGATAATATCAATATTAATTCTAACAGTGTCATAATTAGTTCTTTGAGAAACACATTTACAACCACCATCCTAAAGTAAATATAACCAACTGGAATACGATGTATGTATAATAACTAATAAACCGTCAGGAAAAGTGTGAAACTAAAATAACCCTTAATCGTAACACATCAAACTATCAAAGTACAAGTTCATTAAAACAAAATACGACGATAAACGTTAATCATGCTGTTTTACCGACGGCACCTTTTTGCGCGTTTGCACAATACTCGAATAGGCTTCCATCGTAGCATCGCCTTACGGATTCTTTTGATAGAAAGCCTTCTGAATCCTTTGCAAGCATATAAAGAACTCCCCATTCTAACTTGCTTGCGGTCCTATACGTGTAAAAGTTAAATCAAACATTACCGACAAAAGAAAATTCATTTTGTGACGAAAAAACGTGGAAGACAACAAGCGACCAGTAATTGTCGCTAAGCCGCTGCTAATGCTTGCAGCCCTTGTTGCTATGTTAAATCTTGTGCAGTGAAAATTGAACTTTTAGTAGCGGAATCCAAATTTTTGCGACAAATTACTTTCTAGTGCCTTGTATATATATGATTCAAACGAATACAAACAGAACTTGTTCATGCTCGTTTGTTTTTAACTTTGAACAAATGGAAGACACGAACATTTAAACGAAGTTTAAACAATATTTTTTGTTCGTGTTTGTTCGACGTGTTTGTGTTGAAATTGACTCAACTCCTTGAGATAACTTTTGGTGACACTAAATGATATTTTTCTTCTACTGTAAGTTTGTCACTATATTGTAAAGTCTCCTACATCTAGTGACAAAACATTCCCTCACATACTATAAAACATCTTCCTAGTGAATTTTGGTGACAAAACTACGTACCAGCCGAAAAAATCAAAGGCATTGCGGCTTGCATCGGTCATATGCCAAAGTTCTTTAAAACTAAGTTTGTCCGTCTTCGTGTGAGCATATTTGCTGAAAATGTTCTCGAGGTTTGCTGGAACAAACCTGCAAGAAAACAAAACGTTTGCTTAGCAATGCTTCATTAGCGACCATTTAATCGCTTTAAAAGGGAAAAAAAAGCATTTTTTCCTCACCTTCCTTCGGTGTCATATGTGGCGCTATCACTTCCATGCTTGCACTTGTGTATGTTTTCTACGTAAATTGGGAAGAAAGGAGACGGTACCCATGTCTGCGACGAGAGAATCATATCAAACAACATTTCCCGACAGTAACACAAAGAAAGTGAGTATGATTATTCTAGGTATTTAACTACTTACGGGTAGAGTGGAATAACTCATAGCTCCGTGTATAAGCATCGAGAAGAAAACACAAGCAAAGATATTGAATCCGAGGTCACGAAATCCTGATAAATCAATCACATTCACTTATGTTATTATTTTTATTATTATTATTATCATTTACATATCACTATCAGAAAACAGTACCAATTCATTTTAGTATTTTACTGAATAAACAAGACTGTTACAAAATTAGTGACCGAAAACAACTTTGTCTCGAAACATTAGCTAATTTTAAGATAATAACAACCAAATAATTAACTTGGTCAGAATATTTATATTAAAAACTAAAAAAAATAATTATAAAATAGTAATCAAGTTTAAAATTTGTTTTAATTTGATAACTCATACATATTTTCTCCAAATTGAATCAAATCAAATCATCAATGAATTTTTCTATGTCAAAAAAATAATGTAGGAGAAGATGTGGGAGTTTGATTTTCAAATATTAATTAATTTATATTAAAAAAGTAAAATAAACATATTAATTATATTAAAAATAAATATAAGTACCTAAAATTGATCACGCTCCACATCAACATAAAAAAAAAGAAAAAACTATTTCATAATTGAAATAAAAAAAACATGTTAAAACTTATAATTTAAATAAAACATGTAAGCCGAGTGACGTTATTGGAAAAAAAAAATTTAATTAAGTTATCTAATTGTAACAGTTTTAAAAGTTGATTACCATTTTATAAGGTTAAAAAATAAATAAATAAAAGTTAAGCAGGTAATATTGTCGCAAATTCAGTCAGTAAAGATTTTGGTCATAAGTCAGTTGCAAATTCGATTGTAAATAGTTTTGGTTTTTAACAGTTCAATTGTAATTTGTAAAAGTAGCCAAAAAGGTTCGGTGGCTAAAGATTTCAGTGGCAAATCTAATCGCTAATTTTATGACCAAAATCCGGTCACAAAAGTTATTGCAACCAAGGTTTAAACGACCATCAAATCCAATCGCAAAAGAGCATTTAGAGCACTCACAATCCATCCCCCAACCCCATCTTTATAACTACACTACAAACATCTATTTTTTCTTTCTATTTTTCACTTAAATAATATTTTTTTATACTTTTATCATTATTTTTTCTCTCTCATCAACTCACAACCACTTTTATAATATTACAAAATTTATGGGAGTTATTTGGGGAATCACGGTACAACCCCCATAAATTTTATTTTTTCTTCACTTACAACCACTCACAACCATTCTCTATAATATAGGACACACACTCACATAAAAATAGGACATGGGTTGTGAATGCTCTTACAACCGTCTTGATAGTTGCGCAAATGGTCGATTTTGTACCAGTATTAACAGCCAAAATGGAAGAACTTGCCTTTGAATGTTTCCCAAGGGTAGATGATCCCGTTATCGTCTTGATCGAAGAAGGCTATATGCTGCTGAAGAACCGACATATTACGATGCTTGTTCCCCCATGTTCCATGCACGTTATCAGTGTCTGGCGCAGCGAGGGCGCGAGCCAAATCTAACAACCAAAAACATGATCTCAAGTCTTTCAAATCAAAGTTGTACATGAGGGGTGCGTAATGATACATTGACACAAAACCAAAAAAAAAAAAAAATATGAGTACCTCGGGTTTTAGCCTACCTTTTCACATAAAAATATGTCCGTTAAACAAAGTAAAAAACCCGTTTCAACCCGAATCATAGCATACGAAAACCCTATTGCTTCTATAACTTTACACTCATGTTATATGTTTATTTTCCCACTCTCACATACACATAAATGTGACATTAGTCTTACTTATAAAGGTGTAAAAATTCGCTACTAGAAAACAAATTTTCACGATTGAAAACAAAAATCATTTTTCCTGACGGGAAAAACCAAAAAAAAAAAAAAAAAAACACCAAAAAAAAAAAGAAAAAAAGAAAGAAAGAAACATCATATTTTAAGATAAGCATTTGTCGATGATCCGTCGGTAAAGAGTTCGTCACTAATCCGTTAGTGACAGATGTTTTGACTGAATGATTATGCTGGTGGCCCGTCACTAAAACTCTTAGGCCACGGCCGATCCCCAATGGACTTTCACCGACGGATTTCCCACGGACCTTTAGCGACAGTCAATCAAATCACACAAGAAAAACAAACAAACAAAAGAAGTAAGAAGATGCATACAAGGTTTAGGGAGTTTTGAATCAAGATCTGATCGGAGTTTTCTGTGGGAAGTGATCGGAGCCTTTTCGGCGACGGATAACATGGCGTCGGCAGACGCCTTAAACAACTGGTTTCCGGTGGCACTGTCTCCCATCTCAGTCACTACTACTGATCGTCGGTTGAAGAAAGTGATTGAATTAGTGACAGTTTTATGATGGCTTTTGCGACAGAATCGGAGGCCGGTTGGTTAATTGGAGTTTGAATGTTTCACTTGGAGATCATATGCTTTCTAACCCTATTTTCGTGCTCTCACTCCTACTTTTGCACCTCATAATATTATTATGCTTAAGTTTTAGTAACATTATATATTTTGTTTGTAATTATTATTATTATTATTATTTTTTTTTGACGAGCTCTCTTAATGTTTTAAAGTTAGCAACGATATGAAAAGTTAAATAAATGTAAGAATGTAAGAAAATAAGATATTTTGAAATTTATATTTCAAATATTGTTACACAAGTAACTTTGAGGTCAAATGACTAATAAAACTTGTGAACTCTAAACGAATGTTAAAATCGTTTAGAATAATAACAATATCAATATATTTACATTTAAGGGTTAAATGTATTAAAATGAAACTTAAACGTTACATTGTTGACCGGCTTTTGTGAAGAAACAAATAGTATGTTTGTTTTCCATATGTAAAAGTTGGTAAGGGATCTTTATAGACAAGTGATCCTAGTTAAGGATAAAATCAAGTGGATGATTAAGCCAACAGGTGTTTCAGGTGAGTGTTACGTAGTTGGTTCGGCTCAGTTTGTATATAAACAGGCTGAGCCCGAACTCACGTACACTTTGGCACGCAAAGATAAACAAGCTAGGTTGGCTTGGCTTGATTTTTAAATGAGCCGAGGCTACGCCTAGGGGTGTTCAAAAATATCCGAATCAGAAACCGAATTCGAAATATCTGAAAATTCGGATTTGGATGGTAATTTTGAGAATTTTCGGATATCCGAAATATCCAAAATATTTTTTATAAAACTTATAAAATATTAATTAGAAATTTCGTATATTTTCAAATATTTTGGATACTTTTGTGAAAACTTCGGATATCCAAAAACTTTTTCAATAAAAATTATTAAATATTTATAAAATTTATTAAATAATACAAACTTTTTTTGAAATTTGGATATCCGAACGAATATCCAAATCCGAATTTCGGATTCGGATAGTAATATCCACTATCCGAAATTTTTGAATATCCAAATTTGGACACCCTTAGTTGCGCCCACCTCGGGTTGGCTTAGTTCGTTTACAACCCTAGTCTAGTTGGCAAATGTTTATAAAAATAAAAAATTCTAAAATCCACCTCACCATTCCACAACAGCTTAAAAAAAGTATATATTTCATAACTGAAACAAAAGAGAAATATAGTAAAAACATGTTAAAACTTTTGATTTAAATAAAACATGTCAACTAAATAACCTAATTGGTGTATTTTCAAAACTTGATAATATTGCTATTATGTAAAGTTATCACTTTTATTATCCACCTTACAATTTCTTAAAAGTATTTAATTATCAGTCTAACTAATTCAAACCTTCAAGGGATATCGTTTTAATATCAAGGATTTAACATTATTGTGCCGTTTGTTATGTAATCATAAAAATATGAAAGAAATTGTCTTTCAAAATGGTGTAAAAGATTACCATATTCTTATTAGAATGAAAATATGTTATTTTTATATAATTTTTATATGTAAACATATATAAGTACTATATATGTTATTATTTATGTTTTTTATATGTAAAACATAAGTAGACAGTTTAATCTCTTTTAATATTTATCTCAACTCTTTTGTTAAAAAAAAAAGTTATAGGTCACACGAAACAAAGTACACGAAAGCAAAACAACCAAAATGTAAAGCTAGTTTATCTTTTAATAGTTTTATTTGAAATTATTATGTGAAAGGATTTTAATGTTTGAAAAATTATGAAAAGACTTTTATGAGATAATAAAAAATAAGTTTGTTTTTATATATGCAAAAATTATTAAGTGATTTTTATAAGGGAAAAAAAAAAAAAAAAAAAAAAAAAAAAAACAAGGTTTTATAATATTTGCTCTAGTTGAATATTCAAGTATGAATAGGATGAGAGGTTAGATCAAATGATAATGTTATTTGAGTATGAATAGGATGAGGGGGCGTTTGGTTGGAAGGAATGGAATGGAATGAAATGAAATTGAGAAACTAGTATAATTTTCAAGTAAAATTATGTTTGAGTGAGCAATTAAAAGTAAACCCAAGGGAATATTTCACCTCAAATTCCCTTGGTTGTGGGATTTCAAAATCCTTCCACCTAGAGAGGGAATTTGAAATCCCACAACCAAGGGAATTTGAGGTGAAACATTTTCTTGGGTTTTACATTTTATTACCCACTTAAACATAAATTTGCTTGAAAATTATAGTAGTTTCTCAATTCCATTCCATTCCATTCCATTCCTTCCAACCAAACGCCCCCTGAGAGGTTAGATCAAAATGATAATGTTATTTGGAGTTAGAGCGATTAAGCTCCCATTAAAATTAGAAACCTTCGTCTACAAGTTAATCTAAATTAATTTTGATATATAATAGTTAAGTGTGTGAAAAGCAACCCAAATCACTTACTTCTCGTTAGTCCTATCCACAACACACCCCTCTAATCTCTTCCGTCCAATTCCCACACCATAAAAAGCAATCTACGATAAAATCGAGCGTACGAAGAACCTAAAGTCATGTGTTTTGTCTCTCATCAATATCATTTGGCTATTCATTTATTGTCATTAAAACATCTATTTCTCAAGAGTAGTATCTCATTTACCTACCTAATACATGAAGAAAATGTTTACCGTATAACTCTGTTTAACATATTATTAAACTTTATTAGCAGGAACAGACATAATATGTGATGAAGGGTGCATGGCCCGCCACTCAATTCATGTTTTCTAGGCTCTAATTTATAACAAATACATTAGGACCCCTGTTAATTTTAGTACAAGGCCCCTATTTTTTTTAAAACTAACTTAGAGTATTCACAGTAGTTTCCCTTATCCTCGTTCTTTATATTTAACAAAAAAAAAAAACATTATTCCTTCAAAATTGTATTCATTTCATAAAAGCATTCCACATCAGCTTTGCTATAAAATTACATATTATTTAAATATAATTCATATAATTTATAGATGATGGTAGAAATAAAAATACTGATATGAATGCTCTTAAACGCCTAGTGATTTATATAATATGCTCTTGATTTTAATCCAAACTTAGAACTCGCTGCCATTCCAGATGTTGAATAGAGCCTCTCTCCTACCTCATGTATCAACTTCAAGCCTATTTTAATCCTATTTGTCATTAGCTATTTAATATTTTGATAATAACTATTTTAGTTTTGTATCGGGCATCTCTCATCATACTTAGCCTGTCATACTTATTAGTACTATGTAAAAGAACACATAATATTATAAATTAGAAAATACAACGTATTTGATGAAATATTAATTTCAACTTAAAAGAATCTAGTTCCTAATATATGATTAAATTATTTTGTGAAAAATAAAATTATCTTTTGAAGTGAAATTTCTTTTATATAAATTAAAAACGAAAATATTAATATTTCTATTTCTAGGACATATTTTAAAAAATATTAATCTCTTTGAACTTGCATAATAAATTTTTTTCGAAATTTACCTGATCAGATCCATTTCAAACAACCAGTTTTAACCTGGTCCGATTTAATTTGACCCATCTTTACATGTATTATTTGCGGCCCCCACTAACCAAAAAATCCCACATTCATCGTTATTTATCGGGCTAGAATGATAACAATAGATCGAGTAAAAATTATAATACTCTCACGTGTCTCAAAGTTTAGTATTTAAATACTCACGTATTCAATGAACATGACAAAGTTCCATATATTCATTCAAATAAAAAATTCGATTAGAAAGAAACCAAATCACCTACTTCTCGTAAGTCACCATCCTCAACGCACCCTCTAATCTCCACCGTCCAATTCCCACACCTTAAACGATCAAATCGAGCGCACAAAGAAGACCCAAAAGAAAGTCGTGTGCTTTGTATCTCATCAATATCATTGCTATTGCTATAATCCATTCATTGCAGATTGGGGATTTCAATTCGCTTTCGTTGTTCCGTACGTTACTCTTGCGTACGGCAATATTCTACTGTCTCTTCGTCTACATCAAGGTTTGTTGTCTGTCTTTCTTAATCTTTATATAATCTTGTACCGTCAAAAGCGAAATTGTTGATCGGATTGTGATTTTGATCAGTAATTGAAGATGGGTTTCGTTTGAATTCGATTGAAGTTAGTTGGTTGTTGATTTTCGATAGAAATTTGTCGATATGGTTGATGATGATAATGGTTTCTGAGGTTTGATTTTGTGTTGAAATTGTTAGGGTTGTTTGGTGTTTGGGTGAGTTTTTTGATTTGGGTGCAGGAATCTTTGATCAAGAAAGTTGATTTTTACTGTTTTAGCATCGTGATGTTGTTTGTGTAGATATGTAGTGGCATATAAAGGTGAAAGCTTTGCCTTTGTTTGAAGCTATATAGAACATTAGATAGCATTTTGTTAGGGTTTATTGCACAAATAGAATGAAAAGATTAATATAAGTAGCAATTAGAATCATTCTGTTAATACCTTAAAGTTCAAAAGTAATAACTACTCGCAAATGATCCGTGACATTTGTTGTCGACAATCACATCAACAGAAGTATCCAAGTTTTCATTCTTGTGTTCATTTGAATGAAGTGCTTCAAATACTTATTATATGAGATGATGGCTTTAGGTCTAAAGAATTCATGACCAATGGTTTGAACATTTAAAGAACTCCTAGATATTTAAAAAGCTCGCTTGAGCGCGCGTGTGTGCGTCCTTTTCTCACTTAGTCATAGAGAAAGCCATCACCTTTTCTCTACCTAAGACACAGTTGCATCACCTCGCCTAAGCGCCTTGTATGCTTTCGACAGCTTTGCACCAACATCTATATTATTTTCACATTTTTGTCATTGTAGGCAAGAAAAACCTATCTTTTGAAATTGTATGTACAAAAACAGCTTTATGTTTCATAAAATGACAAAAGGATAAAAACAATTACATTTTGGCATAATTAACCCTTTTGTTAAATCAAGTGTAAGTAGTATATGTTGCTTGAAAGTTCAGTTTATTATCAACTTGCAACATTCTTAAGTTGTCTCTATATTGAAGTCTTGTTTTTGGACTAAAGAGCCTTCACATCTACATAATGCTTGTATGTTATATAATGATCGTGACTTATTATTAATTTATCTTTGTTTCAGACACTTTACAACTGAAATGCGATAGTGCTGTAGAACAATATTGGTTAGGAGGGTTTGACTTTTACCTGTACGTTGACTTGGCTCCAAACGATCTCTTAACTTATTTCGAAAAAGATTGCTGCTGATTTTATGAATGGACAAAGATGGAAATGCAACCCTGTATGTCTTCAGCCATCTGGTAAAAAGCAGCTGAATAATATGGGTCCACCAGGAGCCATGTCATCACAAAAGTCTCCCTTACTTTCTAGGTCTTCGAGTGACATGGTGTCATTTCAAGCGAATCAAACATCTACTTTTTCAAATTCACAATCAACGGCGTTAGTTGGTTTGACCGGTCAAAACAATGCAATGGCCTGGGCTCCAGAATCACTTGAAGATTTTCTTGACTTCCCTGAAAATGCTAGTGTTGGGAATTCTAAGATTGAACCTCAAAATACTTTGATTCCAGCTGGAGATGGGGGAACGGGAACGGATTGGCAGAAATGGGGGGTTGACTTTATGAGTGTTGAGGATAATCTTGACTCAAATTGGAGTGAAATATTGGCTGATGTTGATGCTCCAACCTTAGAATCAAAGGTATGCCCTGTTTAAAGTTTTTGCATATACATACATATTTGAGCATGAACTTGTGTCACGTATTAAAATGGTTGAATTGATTATAATCTTTTTGTTGGATCATCATTGTTCTCTTGTTTGCTATTTGCAGTAGACAGAGGTGGCAAAATGGATGGGTGGTTTGGTAACAACTATAATGGACTGGGTCATAACCGGTAATATGCTGGTATGGGATTGGTTGACCAAAACACTTTGTCCAAAATGTTAAAATATTTATTACAAATTGTGTACGTCAAATAATAATGCAAAAAATATCTATATTCTTATAATGATAATCTAATTGTTTTAGTAAATTGATTTTGGAGGTTTTATACATTAAAAATACAATTTCAGCAATTGTCAACCCAATTTGACTTTTCTATCTGTTAGAGATAGAACATCACCCAAATAGATCCATTGTAAATGGGTCAAAATCGCCACCTCTCAGGATAAAAAATAAAAAAGTTGTATATGTTCTTTCACTTTTGTATAGTTCTAATATCATTTACCTCTTTTTAAGAAAAATATAAATAAATATACAAGCCTATGCTTTGCAGCCTTCTATTTGTCGTATGTTACTGAAGATTATGATATATTTTTTTATGCTTTTACATCTCTGTTAATGAAAACCCTTTTGTTGAGATTAGGATTATGCAAGATGTTAGGATACATATGGACCAATATATTATATTGTGATAAGGATGTACAATTGAGGCGGCAAATTTAGATAAAGAGGATGGTTGTTGAACATCAATAGAGAACTTGGTCCCAATGTACTAAAAGTTATGAGATTCTCAAGAAATATGAATTATTGATGGGGACTAACTTTATTAAGTGTCAAGTATCCTTTTCATTTTATGCCAATGAGATAAACAAAATAGTCTATTGATCTATTCTCTTGATTAGATGACTCAAGAAGAGATACTAGGTACCTAAAAGGATGCCCTCGTCAACACTTTAGAATCGAATAATATTCATTTAAATTTTTGGTCCATGATTGCTTTTTTAGATGTACATATGATATTTTTAGTGTTTTGAAAGGCAAAATATGATATTATGAAATTTAGAATTTTATAGGTGATACTTTTGGTAATATAATTTTGCTACTATTTCTTAGTAAGTTCTAAAATTATTAAAAAACCATGCCCTCTGTGCAGCAAACACAAACTACTCCACGCCCTCCTGTACCTAGTGTAGAAGCATGTCCAGTCAGCAGCCCATTATCAACTGGGCCAGCTATCAAACCTCGCATGCGTTGGACACCAGAACTCCATGAATCCTTTGTTGAAGCAGTCAACAAATTGGGCGGTAGTGAACGTGCGTATTTTAGTGACAATGTATATAAATGTAGAGTATTTGAAACTATTGGTGCTGACTTTTGTCTTTGCTTTGAAGGAGCTACACCAAAAGGTGTTTTGAAGCTCATGAATGTTGAAGGGTTGACTATTTATCATGTGAAAAGCCATCTACAGGTATGTCAGGAGATTATTTGTTTGATAATTATGCTATCACTATGTTCACTTTTGAAGTCAAAGGAACTACATTTCCTGGATTGAATCCTGGAAAGTTTTGTTACACCTGAAAAAAGATGATAGTTCATGTGAAAGTTCGTTTATCTTTTTCTATTCTGGATAGACTTTATAGGCATAAGACCAGTGATACTATGTCTTAAACTCTTGATCTGAAAAATATTTGGTTTGACCACTAAAGTCAAAGTATTGGCCTGTTTCTGATTAATGTGTTTCCTGTTATTTTGATTTCAGAAATATAGAACAGCCAGGTACAAGCCAGAACTATCTGAAGGTAATATCATTTTCCTCCCCTTTTTCTTTTTTTTTTTTTCCTGCATTTTATTGCTGAATTTTAAGCCATCTAATAACATAGTTAAATAAAAAGAAAATAAGGTCAACCACTTTGTCTAAAATAAAACTTTAGAAATAATTCATGATATTAATAATTTACAGTTTAAATTTGACGGACGTCTAATTTGTTAACACGATATCCCATTATTGTTATATTCTTATTTAATTAAGAGACTCTCAATTTAATATTCTTAATGCAGGAACATCAGAGAAGAAATCGACGTTTATTGATGAGATAGTATCTATGGATATTAAAAACAAGTAAGTTTCTCTCTCTACACCCCACACATATATTTGGCTCTATGAGTTTATCTTTTGGTGGAGAAAAATTTGACGTGGGTATTTTAGACATTTTACTCTGATCGACACGTTCATTTTAGACATTGCCAAAAGTAACCACTCTTATGGGATATAGGGGGTTTATTTATGCGACAAGCTAACCGTTCATAACTTCCAAGTTAATATATCAAAATACGATGATAATGTGTGTGTTTGTGATTTTTTTTTTCCTTTAAAATGAAAATAGCCAAAATTAGAAACTAATGTATATGGTTTTTGATGACAGGAGCTTGGGGTTCACTGATGCATTGAAATTGCAGATGGAAGTACAAAAGCAACTTCATGAACAGCTTGAGGTATGCCAATTTTCTTTGGTTGAAGAGGTTTTTATATTTTCTTTGGTACGGGTTATAATGGGTTGGGTTAACCCAAAAACGTTTTATTTTCCCCACCTATTAATCTAGTGTTGTAAATATGACCACTAACAAAATGTCAATGTTGTTACAATGATTTCTACATTTTTCAAAATAAAACAATATAGGAGGATCTAAGCATTAGAAGCTTAATTTTGGCCCCTTTCGACCCGTTTGACTTGTTTTCCTTTCAACTAAATTTTATGAATTGACTCCCTTTGGCCTGTTAGTAATAAATCATAATCCAAATGTACTCATTGAATATCTAGTTTTGGCTATTGATTTTGAGCACTAACTACGTAAAATATGGTCAAACTTGAACGGTCAACTGTCTCGTATGACCTTTTTCAGATTCAAAGAAACTTACAGTTAAGAATAGAAGAACAAGGAAAATATCTCCAAATGATGTTCGAGCAACAAAGGAAGATGGGAAATGAAAGGTTAAAGTCGTCATCTTCTAATCCAAATGACGATCCCGCCCCTCCATCAAACACAACTGAAAAATCAAAGGTTTTAGAGGTTGATGATGATCAATGTATATCAGATAAAGATACCAAAAGGTCAACAGACCAAAATTGTCAAAAGTCAAAGTCAACATCTCAAACAGAAGAATCAGATGTTAACAAATCTAACATTGACGGTGGATGTAGTCCTCGCCCTTCAAAGCGCGCAAGATCCGATCAACAACTCATGTCTTGATTTGTAATATGATTAGTGTTAAAAATTGTTTGACCAGTTTCTCTTCTTACTGCTATAAGTTGTTAAAGATTTTAGTGCTTTGGCATTTGGAGATCTGGATCTTGCAAATGATGTTAAATTATTTGTTTAGTAGAAATAATGTATGTCAGTAATAAACAAGTTTGTGTTCTGAAAGTTGTTTTTGTGTCTGGATTTGCGTTTTGAAAATGATTATCTTATTATTGTGAACTCAAATCATAATAAGCGGTTATGCTTCGGATTATTTGACTATTTATGGGTCAGTAATCTGCTTTCAATGATGAGAATGATCTTTGTATTACAGAGTAACATACTACGCTTTTATATTAGAGTACTAGCTTTAGTAAACTCGTGTATTACACGGGTTGAATAAAAAAATATTAAATAGAATGAAAATTTATTAATTTGATTGAAATCTTTCTTATAATAAATAAAATAAAATTTTTATTTTAAAACAAACATTTTAAAAAATATCATACTTAAAAACTTTTTTATTATAACTTTTAATTTTAATTATTTTTTGTTTACAAAAATTTTACTTTTTGAAAACATCGATTATAATATTTTGTATTTTCAAAAAAGTTTGATGTTCTAATTTTTTTTTAATTTTATGAAAAATTATTTCCTTATAAACAACATTAATAAAAAGATATATTTCTTAATTTATTAAAAAATTATTTTATTCTAAAAAAAACTAAATAATATTATTAGTAATTAATGTGATTATTAAATAGGAGTGAGAAACAGGAAAAAATTGATGAGGAGCAACATGATGTTGCCATATGTCTTTCCTAGATACCCTTTTATTAAAATAGGTAGATAGGTAGATGCTGTACCTTTAGTTGCCCTATCAAGTGTATACATACCCTATATGGCTATATAGGCATACAATCACCCTATACAGGCATATAGAGTAGTATACTATGCTGGTTGTTTCAAACATAAAGTATATAACACTCGGTCAAAAAACTAAAGTATTCTCTTGCTTTCAAGTTTAAGGGTGCTGAGTGATGTTACAACAAATCTACGGTCTCCTCAAACAAAATATTACATACGGAAACTCAAATTGCAACATACATCTCGTAAACCCATTAGGAAACGGTTCAACAAATTTTAGAACCGCAAAAAGAATATAATAACCATCTCATTTTAAGCAAGATCAACTGATTGAAACAAAAATGAATAAGAAAAATGTTGCAAACGTATGTGAGAGTCTACTTGATTTATGATGTAACGCTTCTATCAAACATGTATGTACTAGTTTGGGTTAATCATGCTCAATAACAGCGTCTAGAAACTTTACAGGCTTCTGTAGGGCAACCCGGTTTAACTTAACTCTGCATATCCTAGTTCACCTGCACAAAAGGTAATTTCAGAAAACAATATTTGGGATATTGTTTTTATCTCTAACGGGTCAAATATATCAAACGAAACCACAAACATAGAAACCAAGTCAAACATGTAAAAATAATAATAACCCAAAGTGTGTTATATGCAAAAAGATTGAGATTGTTATTCTATTTTAGTTTAGTCCCAAAACATATAAGTATGTCTAAACAAGCACCATCCTCCTACTATCCACACACCACTGATGTGTTATGCTATACATAGCGCATGAGATGTTTTTTCCACATGCATGAGGGTTTTTCTAGTTATACGAGCCATATGGGAGAAGGCAATACGCGCTACATAGAAAGTCCTTGACGAACAAACGTAGAAGTAATTGATGTGACGGCGCACACTACTAACACAGGCAACCATGGCCATATAAATGGCGGTGGTGGTGTATCTATAGTAGCTCCCAATATATATTCGTCTTTCTATTTTATTTCATCCCAAAAGAATGTCCACTCCAAAATAATTTATCAAGTTTCCAAATCTCCCTTTAATTACACTTTATCACAAAACTGCATTTAACTACACATTCCTAAAACTGTTGCCATTCAAAAGGGTAAAAATGACATTTAATGCATGAATTTTTTTTATTATTTTTTTTGACGGCAAATCTGTCTTATTCCTTTTACTAAATTACTTCAAACTAAAGCATAGATTATTTAATTATACGCTCCTAAAACTATGTGATTATTTAAATTTGATGTATATTAATCAAAACCACATTTTAGTTATTGTTCAATTAAATACCTCAGTTAGAAGGTTTTTCAGATAGTGGTCAAAATGGGGCCTCAAGAGACTCATCCCATACATCTGCACTACCATTAGAAGCATCATCTGCATCTTCCTCCATTGAAAGCCGAATATATTCCCGATGTGCAAATCTGTCCCACTCGGTCAATGTTGGATTCTCACGCTCCTGTTTACACAAAATGGTTTTCTTATCATTCCACCCTTAATTATTTTTACCTTTATTATATCTATACCTAACAAATAAGTAACTGGTTGCGCCACATGTCACAATTCTGTGAGCCCATTATTTTTTTCTCGCTTCTCTCTTAGTTTTTGAATAATATGCATAAATTAATTTGTAACTATTTATTTATTTAAATTTCATATTTTTAAAATTAAATGATTATTACTTTACATTAAATTTTAAAAATCTAATTAAATATTTGCATTGTGTTTTATTTGTTTTATAAAATATATTTTTCATATTTTACAAGTTTATCACTCACTGACGATCAAATTAAGAACTTGATTTTGTTTCATATTGAACTTTTTTTAATATTTTCTAAAAAACTTCATTACTAGCTATTTAATATTTTCTTTATTCAACCCGTATAGTACATGAGGTTTCTAGCCTAGTTAGTAATAAATAAGAATTCCAAACCTGACGGATGAGAAAGGGGTCACGAGATTCAAACGCCATGAACTTATTAAGGTTAAATAGGATATTGAAACAACTTCCAGAAAGCTTGCTTCCTTTCAAGTCATGTAAGGTGAAATACTCCTCATCCTGTAAATCAAACATTCCATTATTAAAAAAATTGTGAAACAATATGAGAATTAAAGGTGGCAATATCAACCCATTTACTTATGATTATACGAATGGGTCAATCTGGGTTGTGTTTTCATCTACAAAATGGGTCCATTAAAAATTAAGCTAAAAGGGGAATGGGTTCAACAAACTAAACAGATGCATATTGTTCCTACATACTTTAACTGAAATGTAGTTTAGACATCTACTTTTGTTGTGATTGATTAAATTTTACAAGTTTTTTTCTTGATAAAAAAATATATAAAACTTCTTTTTTTTGTGGATAGTCAAGTCCTCCAAACTTTGTTCCTATGAAAGTATATAGGGTCTGTGTTTGCAAGTCAACCCAACCGAATCCAGCCCATTTCGACCATACAAAAAAAGACCCATTTTCAAAATGAAACCATTTGACATGTCACCCAGCCTGAGCCCGGCCCATTACACCAAAGGACCCAAGTACCTGTGGTTTAATCATGTCAACTATTTGACATAATATGTCCTCAAAAAGAACAGGCTCTTGAGCCATACATTCCATCCGATGCAACTGTTCTTCATATAAAAACTGTAATTCGTTTCTAGTCAGGACCCCGTTTCCATCTAAATCAATGCACTTGAACCTGAACAAATAAGTCATTTTCGTTATAACTCGTAAAAATATTACATTAATGGAAATAATAATTTAATTCAATGCACCAAGTGTATAAAACGTAGTAAAATTACAGTTATACCAGTACTCAAGACTAGGTGCAGATGATTTATCCTCTTCAGATAAAATGAAGTAAACAAAATCTTCATATCCCATTTTCCCCTCAACTTCACTTGTGAACTTTCTTGGAACCTGAGATTTACTGATGCATTAAAAGAAACAGAGGTGGAGAAATGGCGGGTTAGGTAATAGGTGGTTGATCCGAAACATTTTCTGACGCCATTTTTATATAAATAAACTGATGTGTCAAAGATGATTATGGATTTTTGATTTTGATAAAAATACAATTTAACAAAATGATTTTGGAGATATTCTGTTGGGCATCTTTCAACCCATTTTCATTTAAAGTCAGTTTTTGGTTTTACCGGTTTTGACTAGTTAGAGATAAAACATAACTTTTATTGACGCAATCATAAGTAAATGGATTGAAATCACCATCACTTATAAATGTGCTGTATAAAGAAAACAATGTTACTGAAACATTAACAAGAGATAAAGGTGGCAAAATGGGCAGATGGGTTGGGTAAGGGGCAGTCGCGTTTACATTTTTTTTAATTTAAAAAATAATCTAATTTACTTAATAAAAATGATTTAGAAGAGTTATGCATTGAAAGTACATCGAAAATACACTTTAGGCGACTTTTAACCTTTAAAGCAGCTTCATTTTATTTTACTTGTTTCACCATTTAGAGATAAAACATAACCTTTTTAGAGGTGACAAGATAGGAGATTGGGTAACGTGTTGGTCAGGTTAACCAAAAACACTTTTTTCCTGAAGTTTTTATCAAAACTTTGAAGAATAATTATTATTCTTAGTTTATTAGTTGTTTGATAAAGTTTGAAGTAGATAAGGATTGAGTTTGATTATTTATTTGATTGTCTAATAGGGTTTGAGTTAGATTATGAATAGTATAGGTTGAGTAAAAATAGATGGTTTAGGGTTATTATTTTGTGTGGTTTTGAAACATCAATGGTTCTTGTTTTTATTCTTTTGTCAATTATTTGGTGTTTTAATCTGGGCCAATTTTCCAACAAACTTAGTGTCAAAAACAATTATACTCTTTCCCTAAAAAGTTAATTTTTTTAATAAGATGATTAACTCTAGGCAAGTTTCAATCCATCCAACACTTCCCTTATAAGCATATTTATAGGTTTTGACCCATTTATAAACAAATGGGTTGAAATTACCATCTCTAGAAGTACTAGAAAATAAAAGAATACTTTAACTATTCAGATAAACATTACAAACCTGGGAGAATATTCTATCGACGATTCTGTACGTGAGTGCATGGTTACCGTATCTTATAAGATTCTCTTTATCAATCAAGAAATCATGGTCAGTGTCCAACTCCCAGAACTTGCAGTATATCACATAGAAGTGCTCATAGGAGAAGAATCTGCATGAAAACAATATAATAAATGTTCTTGAAGTTATGAACTTATGATCACATCTTTTATGGCTAATGGCAATTCATACATGTGAAAAAAGGAAACTCATTTAAAGAAAAGTAAATAATTATAAATTATTACCTTAGAACTTTGTTTATGTCTTCTTCTTCATCAGCATGAAGCATTGCTGCGATTAAATTTCCACGCTTGAGTTCCCTGAGGGTAAGACGTCCATTGCCCGTTCTATTCACGTAGTAAAAAATTCTGTATATAACCGTTTCAGCTGGTAATATAAATAAAAAGTATATGTGAAAATGAATTAGTGAATAATATTCATCCCAATCAATAATAATATGAATAAACAGATAAAAAAGAAATGTACCATATCTCTCTTGAAATTCAGGTGTGCTTTGTAAGAATTCTAACCCTGGATGGGTTGTTAAAAGTTCACGAAGTATCGGTTTAAAATCCTCCTATTTTAAAGTTGAAAACCAATCAGATAAAGAAAGATTCAATGTTATTGCAAATGTATTGAGCAAATTGTCAAACTCAAATTTGAGTCTCTCACCAAACACACAGGCTAGTGGTATAATTTTTTGTAATATATAAAGAATAAACACTATATGCAAAATTATCAAACATGTCAGCTGTCAGCATCACTTTTAGGAACTGAAATAGGCAATATGTAGCAGTATTCTGAATAACAAGTTTATATCTTTGAAATAGAAACAGATTCCTGATTCAAAAGTAGATATACTAAATTACTAATAACACTCTAAGGGTATTTGAATTTGGTTTGAAGACCCACAAGAAGTGATTACCACTTTTGGTAGAAAATATTATACAAAAGTGGACATTTTAAAAGGATATAAAATACAATTCTGACATCTGAATGAAGAAATAAAGATCTTCACAGTGATGGAATTTGAGTAAGAAAATGACCTGAGTTAGGTATCCCAAATCAGGCTGCTTTAACAATGTGAACATCTGGGTTGCTATATCTTTTGTCAACATGTTACCGTTGACCCAAAAATCCAAAAATGCATCCCTTAGAGCATGTACAAGACAAATACACAAAAAATGCATGTTATTTCTTTTACTAACAAAGCATATATATAATAATGTTTCATAGAACAATATAAAAGAATTAATAATCTTCACGGTCCATGACATAACTCATTACATAACATTAAGAATTTAAGACGGAAAATAAATCATAACATCTTTAAAAGCTAAAAAAATAGTAAAATTCACCTGGTTACAACACCGGTGCTACCAACGTCTATACTTTTAAAAAGAGTGGTAGAAAAGAATGATGGCAGCATGCATATTTCCTTTGTGACAGGTTTGAATTCTGTTCAGTTCAAACCAAAATAAACAAAATCCCAATAATTCAGTTATATTGTTTAGTGGTCTAGAAAAGTAAAAATGCAACATAAATTTAAATCTCACCATCCACAGAGAGTCCATTGGCATGACCATAGAAGAACTGATTACTTCTAGAAAGACAACTCTCTTTTAGTTCATTAGGGGGCGGACGCCCATTTTGAAAATAGAACTGCAACCATTGCAAGTATTGTGGTTACATCTAGAATTTTTAAAATACCCATGGTACAAGCTAGAGATGAAACTTTTAAATCATTTACTTACATCTAAGTTATTTTCCTATAATGGGTCAAATATAAGAAGTACAAAAAAGAAGGCCAAATGACTCAACTAATTTATACGAAAAAAAAAAAGAAAAAAAAAAGATTAGTTCAATAATAATATACTTTTGGTAATCATATTTAACACTATAATATTTATTAAAAAACAAACGAAAACTTGAACATAAAGTGTTCAACCTGACGGCCCTAGTGTGTTACTGTGTTTTGATTCAAGATATACTACACATGTTGACATGAACCCGTCTACACAACCCGACCAACCTCGCCATATTGGCCCGCACCACCCAGGCTGCAATTTTCAACTTCTACTACAAGATAGAGGTGTCACTTCAACCTTTTACTTATGAGCAGATCATCTTAGACAATTTATCCATAACGGTAACATAATGTCAAACAGAAAAATAATTAGAAAGTAATGTTGAAAGACAACCTGCTAACCCATGTTACAGCTGAGTGAACAGTGAGGACTAATGATGTAATTTCTAAAAAGTTGGGACCTTATCATACCACAAAGAAAAAGTGTTCAGGTCAACCCAATCCAACTTCCCGGACTTTCATCCCAAACAAAAACTACCCATTTTGATGCTGAACCCATTTACCCGACCCACCCATCTAAACAAACAGAAATCAGTATTTAGGCTAGCAGACCTGAGGTATAAACTCTTTGATAGGCTCATTGAGTAGTTTCAAAGGAGAACCTAAAACAGACGGGCCCGCCCTCTGTTTTGTTATACGTGGTGAACCAGAAGAGCTTCTTGGTGAAAGTGGAGGCACGTTGTTCAATGCAGATTTCGGGCTGGAAGTTGCTCCAGATACATTCAGTGACACGCCAGCCTTAGCCTTGTATAACAAAGACTTCACCTATAAAACACAAGTTCAGCTATATAAAGAAAAGGCTATAAACTGCACAAAAGAGACGCTAGAATGAGTAATAATAAGCTGTGAATACTCATACGGTGAAAACATATGGCCGCTTCTAAATAATGCATATTGCATAGTGCTATATGGCGATAGTAGTGTAATGAAGACATTAAAAAGATCTTAACTATATTGATTAGCCGTGAAAAGAACTTATGTTAAACTTTTAATATAAGAGAAATGCTTGCATGATTAAAGTGCTAAAAGTAATGTTGAAACATTGGATAAGCTAGCTTTAATGTTATGACTATTTATGGTGTCAGTATGTGCTTATACAAATGTTCAGAAGATAACTCTAAACATGTTTGTTAATCATGATACTTTGAAGCAATGAAATCAAAAACCCAAAGATTTGATAATATTAAGATGGCAAACTAATGAATGTGAAAATCACTTTTCTAATTACCTTCTTGCATTGAATAAATGATCAATAAACATACCATTTAAACCAAAATAACAGATTCCTAATATAGTAATATAGATCAAAGAAACTACAAAGATAATGGCATTAAATTTAACCATCAATCAACTATCATCATATGATTTACATCAGCCTTCAATGTAATAACAAAAAAGAAACCATAAAGAATCAAAATGAAAGATGAAAGCACAAAAATATAACAATTACCAAAGAAGTGGAATCTGGAAGCGAAAGCCATTGTTCAAACAGCTTATCGGCAACATAAGAATTCGACTTAATAGCCAAAGAAGACACTTCATTCAGCTGCAACAATTCAGGTTCAAGATGACACACATCCATTTGATTTCAAATCAATATCTATATCAAATCTTGAATTCAAAATCTATCATCCAGATCCCAAATTGAACCCACCGCAATCAATCCGTTATTAGAGATGATACAAACGATTAAACAAGAATCTTGAAAAAGGGGTTGTTCTCCTTTTCAAATCAATCAATCAATCAATCAATTAATCGCGTACATGTTGTTGTTGTTCTTGATTTTGAAATGAAATGAAATGAATCATTGGGGACGTAAAAATGTGGAATTTTTTGAGGCATCGAGATGGGTGTTGTATTGTGGGTTGTGTTAGTGCGATCGGAGTGAAGTGGGTGGTGAAATTGGTGGAAAGATTAAAGAATTTGAGATGAGAGAGATTGGAAGAACGAAAATGGAGGTATGAGAGAACACATGAAGTGGGATGGGGGGAAGACAATGTAACTCGCTCATACAAATCTTTTTTTTAGTTTTTTTTTTTTTTTTTTTTGGAAAAATGATGCAAGCATGTCATATTTTGTGTATCCTATAAGACATTTTGGTTGTAAAATGACATATTACCAAACTAGTGTTTATAAAAAGTTACTAGCATGTTGCATTTTGTTTTTTGTTTTTTCTCTTATTATGTAACATTGTTACAATTAGATGAGGGGTGGTGAATACTAAGGTTGAAACAAAAGCTTTTGAAGGCTGATGAGAGTATCCTCGTAGAAGATGTCAACATATTGTGAGATAGTTGAGACACGAAAAACGAGCAGTTTACGTATAACTGTAATTTATTTAGAAAAAAATGGAATTTTATCTCATACTTCTTCTATGATAACGGGGCGGTAGAGATGTATGTTTCATTGATGTTATCATGCTAAATAATAGTAGTGTTGATTAGGGGATGTTGAACGCCAAGCAACATTTACGTTAACGTGTTTGCATGTGTGTATCAACCATGCTATATTCAATCTTAGCATTGGATGATAGATGATAGCATAATGTTTCGAAGATCAAGACAATAAGATATTGTACGCAAACAACATTTTGTACCGTAAACTTTCCCTACAAGAATAATATAAAACAATTGTACGTAATGTATTAATGTTTTTGTGGGAAAGAGAAAGATAAATGGTAGATACTTATGTAACCGTCATGTGTATCACACTTAAAAAAAATACAAGTGTTTTATATAGTTCTTAAAGTTTTTAGTAAAAATATCAGTTTTGGAAAGAATATCCATCTGCTTAAATATGTGTTTTGACACAAGATTTCTTATCTTTCTACTCTAATAAAAGAGTAACTAGAAATAACACGTGACAGCGCTACATTCATTCTTACCAAAATTTTCCCGCTTCTCTCTGATTTGAAATAATTACCTTAATTACTAATAATATTATTTAACTCTCTTTTAGATTAAAAATAGTTCTTTAATAAATTATGAAAGAGATACTTTATTAATGTTATTTCTAAAAAAAACAATATTATGCAATAAGAATTGTTTCTAAAACATTAAACTTTTCTTAAAAATATAAAATATTTTTAAAATGGTGTTTTTAAAAAGTAAATTTGTTATAAGTTAAAAATAATTACAATTGGAATTATAATAAGAAATTTTTAACAGTGACATATTTTAATCTGGTTTGTTTTGAAATAAAATGTTTGATTTTTTTTCTAGAAATAAAAAAACAAATTTTTAAAATTTTGATGTTTTTTCTTTATTACTTAAAGTTTTTAGTCATATGTAATTTTAATCATATGTTATCTTGTAATACACGGGTTTACTAAAGCTAGTTATACGTATACACTAACTTGACTGTGAAAGGATGATCCTTAAGGCTATGCCTCCACTATCCTTCTAATGTTTTTATGGTGTTTATATATACTCTTTTTTCACCCGAACGGATGAGGATGGCATACACGACCTCCAAGCTCATGTCAAATGGGCTTTTGCTGGTCTTCACTCACAAATTTGCCATTTTTGTGTACTCTGTCTTGTGGCCTGCATTGTTGCACTTTATATTATAGTTAGTTATACGTTATGTTAACGTTACACATCAATTATCTTTCTTGTGTTTAAGCCTACTGGCATTATAATATAATGTGTGTTTAAATTCTAGAAAGTAAAATACTATATGGTATTTAAGAGTATAATTTTGTTGCTAAATTTGATCTTTCTGGTAATTGATGGTGAAAAGTTGTTAATTTTGTAGGCCTGGGACTTGTTGCATATGATTGCCAAGTCACAACATGTAGAAAAATCGTAATAATTTCTTGGAAAACTTGAGAGTCGTAAATCGCTTTCAGATTGAAACTATTTGGGGTTCACACCAAATATTCAATCGGATAAAACTCAAGTTTCAGAAATCGAAGTATGATTTTTGTGTGTGTTCTTGATCATGAACCAGAAGAAGAATATGAAGAAGATCAACCAAAAAAACGATGGGAAACTGCCGAAGGCGGTTTTCTTTAAGCGAAATTACACTTTTTACCCCGAAGTTTAATATGTGAAATTTTGGAAAAAAAGTTTCACAGCTCGATCCCAGCCAGGGGCTCTGCCCCTTGGACCCCGCTCCCAGGGGCGCTGCCCCGGGACCCCCGCCAAGGGGGCGTTGCCCCCTTGGAACCCCCATCGCTTAGGGGCTTCGCCCCTAATAAGGTTTTCAATTTCAAAATCACAATAAACTCAAACAAGTGTGCACTCCCCGCACCTCCTGACTTGTTTGATGGATATTATAATCAAATTGGTCGTTAGTCAATCCAATTACACTAAAATATCTAACATTCCTCCCCTATTTTACTGTAATCCTTGATTAACTAAAACAAACTCACACAAACAACAAACTTATGCATAAATGAAATATCGTGACGATTGAATTTCATCTTAGTATATTACACATTTCAAATATTCGAATATCAGGGTGTCACTATGGATTGACCCCTTGCTATTCATAGTGAATACATGAAGATAATATACACAAAAGTTTACATACTTATATATTCTTACTTGACACTATATTTTACTAGCCTTGTGTCCTTATCCTTTATAAGCATATCAAAGCCAAGCCCAAGCTTCTTGAAGCAGCTAAACTTCATGCCCATATAGGTAGCTCTTTTACTCTTGCACCTGCATATGCAATTTTTCAAAAGAACTATTAAGAAGTTAGACTTCAACCTCCTCAACTTGCAGGGTCTGAACACATACCTTAGGATGTTGCTACTAATGCGTTCCAATCTCTAGATGTTAAGCTTTCCGCATTGAATTTAGCATCTAGTGTTATACTAGATGGGAATTGGGTATCTTAACATGAGAGATTTTAGGTGGACTTCAATCCCATCCCTAAAGCCGACTTGTGCACAAGATCTCTATTTAACCCTTTAGTTAGATGATCGGTTAAATTATGTTGAGTTCTCACAAACTCCACAGATATCACACCATGCATGATGAGCTCACAAATCATGCTATGTCTAACACCTAAGTGTCTAGACTTGCCATTATACACTTGATTATAAGCCTTAGCCAAAGTGGCTTCGCTATCACATCTAATAGATATAGATGATATCGGTTTAGGCCACAATGGAATTTCATAAATTAATTTCTTAGCCATTTAGCTTCTTTACCAGCTGCTGCTAATGCCACAAACTCAGATTCCATTGTTGAGTTAGTAATGCAAGTTTGTTTCTTCGATGCCCAAGAGATGGCACCTCCTCCAAGTAGGAATGTCCATCCACTTGTGGAAGAATGATCTTCCATATTTGTAATCCAACTTGCATCCGAATAACCTTCAATAACAGAAGGAAATCCAGAATATGTTAAACAATAATTCATTGTTCCTTTTAAGTACTTAAATACTCGATTAATAGCTTGCCAGTGATGTGAACTAGGGTTACTAGTAAATCTATTAAGTTTTCCAACAGCATAGGTTATATCAGGCCTAGTACTAATCATGGCATACATGAGACTTCCAATAGCTTTTGAGTATTCAAGTTGAGATACTGCAATACCTTTATTAGGTAGAAGTTTAAGATTAGGATCTATAGGAGTGCTTACAGGAGAACAATCTTTGAAGTTAAATTTCTTCAAAATTTTCTCAATATAATGAGATTGAGAAATTGAAATACAATTGTTCTCATGCTTGATCTTTATACCAAGGATCACTTCAGCCTCCCCCATGTCTTTCATAGCAAACTTAGATGACAAGAATTCCTTAGTTTTATCAACTTGACTTTGGTTAGTACCAAATATTAACATGTCATCTACATATAAACAAATTATAACTCCTTTACCAGAAGTGTCAAACTTGCTATATACACACTTGTCTGCTTGGTTTAGCACAAAATCATTAGATAACACAACATCATCAAACTTTTGATGCCATTGTTTTGGTGCTTGCTTCAGACCATATAAAGATTTTATCAACTTACAAACTTTATTCTCATTACCAGACATAACAAAACCTTTAGGTTGTTTCATGTAAATCTCCTCATCCAATTCACCATTTAAAAATGCAGTTTTCATATCCATTTGGTGAATCACAAGATTGCGTATAGCTGCAAGTGCTAATAACAATCTAATAGTAGAAATTCTAGCAACAGGAGCATAAGTATCAAAGAAATCGATACCTTCTTTCTGTCTAAATCCTTGGATAACCAATCTAGCTTTAAACTTATCTATGCTACCATACACCTTCATTTTCTTTTTAAAGATCCATTTACATCCTAATGGTTTACATCCAGGGGGTAAATCAGCCAACTTTCAAGTATTGTTTTGCATAATGGAATCCATCTCATCTTGGATTGCTTCTTTCCAAAAAACAACCTCTCTAGAAGCCATAGCTTCAATATAAGTCTTTGGATCCTCAATATTAAAGCAATATTGATATTGAGATTCAATCTCATTTTTTGATTCTTCAACTAAATAAAGTTGAAAATCATCACCAAAAAACTTAACTTTTCTTGCTCTTGTATTTTTCCTTGGTTCAGTTCTAGTGGAAGGTATATCTTTGCTATTAACCGAATTACCACCAAATGTATTATCAGTTTGAGAAATGTTGGACATCATGTCCTTTGGTCTAGGTATAGAAGTAAATCTTTCTTCATCAAATATTGCATCTCTTGACTCTATAACCAAGTTCACAGATACATAATCATTAGGTTCTAAGACATAAAATCTATAAGCCTTAGAATGTTGTGCATATCCAACAAAGATACAGTCTATACCTCTTTCACCTAAAGTTTTCCTTTTAGGTTCTGTAATCCTCACAACAGCTCTACATCCCCAAATTTTAAGATAACTTAAGTTTGGTGGCTTTTTGTCCCAAAGTTCATATGGGGTATTCTTATTCTTTTTATTAGGAATTCTATTCAATAGATAACAGGCTGTTAACATTGCCTCACCCTAAAATCCTTCACTCAAACCCGAGTAGGACAACATAGAATTAACCATTTCTTTTAAAGTTCTATTCTTTCTTTCTGCTACACCATTTTGTTGTGGTGTATAAGGAGCTGTAGTTTGATGTATTATACCAGTGGATTGGAAACAGACCGGATCATAATACTCACCTCCTCTATCAGTATGAAGAGTTTTAATCAACCCATTTTGATGAAGCTCTACCTCTTGTTTATAAATTTTAAATTTATCAAGAGCTTCATCCTTAGCATGTAATAAATACACATGACAATATCTAGAGGCATCATCAATAAATGTAATAACATACTTTTTATTACCTAATGATGGTGTAGCATGCAAGTCACACAAGTCACTATGTATGAGATCTAAAACTTTACTTTCCCTATTAACATCTTTAAAAGGTTGTCTAGTTATCTTAGTCAACATACATGTCTTACATTTTTCATTGTTCATATCAAAAGCAAGAATCAAACTCATTTTTGACATATCTTTTAGCCTTTTATAATGAACATGTCCTAGTCTAGCATGCCATAATTTTGATTTGTTCATATTATTACTAGAACTAGTTGAAGCCATACAAACAGATTCATTACCAAAAGAAATATCCAAATTCAACATAAACATACCATTACATAGATAACCAAATCCAACAAAAGTACCATGTCTTGCCAAGATATACTTGTCACTTTCCAACACTTGTTTGTAACCACAATTATTTAATACAATACCAGACAATAGATTCTTTCGAATTCCAGGTACATACAACACTTTATTTAATACTAAACATTTTCCAGAAGTAAACACAAGCTTCACATTTCCTAGTCCCTTGATTGGTTCGGTTGCAACATTGCCCATTTTTAATAATGATCCATCTTCAATTGGTTGAAAGTCCTTGAACCAACGAAGATCTTTACACACATGAGTAGTTGCTCCCGAATCAACCCACCAAGCAACATCATCATCCTGCACATAAAATGATTCAGAAATTAGTGATATATAATTCTCACCCGAATTATAATTTGGAACTAAAATCTGACCTTGTTGCTTTCCCGGATCCTTAGATCCACTTGGACCAGCATCATTCTTGCCTTTACCAACTCGACAATCCTTCTTGAAATGACCAGGTTTGCCACACTTCCAACATGCTAACTTTGGCTTCTTGTTGGGGCCTTTGTTGTTATTGAAACCTTTAAACTTTCTTTTGCCTTTAAACTTGTTGGCATTCTTTGATGATTCACTTTCTTCCACCATATTCACCTGTGAAGGTCCAGCCATGTTTTTGTCCTTAACTTTGTCACTCTCTTAACCCCTTAGAAACTTTTCAATTCTAAAGTGACTACCAAGTTGGACCAGACTCAATTCCTCCTTCTTATGTTTCAAAGTATGTTTGAAATCTTTCCAAGAAGGAGGCAGTTTGTCAATTATACTAGAAACAGAGATGGATTCATCCATCCTCATATCATGTTGAACAAACTGTCCCAGAATCCTTAACAATTCATTGTATTGTTCCATGACAGGCCTTGAATCCACCATTTTGTAATTTATAAAATTACTAACCAGAAATTTCTTAATTGAAGAATCTTCTGCCATATATTTGGATTCAAGGGAATCCCACAGTTCTTTTGCAGATTCAATATTTTGATAGATATCAAACAGGGAATCAGACATACCGTTTAAGATGTGACCATGATAGATGTAGTCATCGTTCTCCCACTTGCATCGCCTCCTAGTCTGTTCCAGAGTCTCGTTTTCCATCAATTCTGGCATGGGAGTACTTAGAACATACACAACCTTCAGAGTGGTCAACAGGAAATGCATCTTCTTCTGCCATCTTCGAAAGTCTTGTCCTTCAAACTTGTCCAACTTCGCGAATTTGCTTGTCATATCTTTCACAGAATCACCATCCGTCATCTTCAACAGCGTATAGTTTCAATCTTTGTAGAAAAATCGTAATAATTTCTTGGAAAACTTGAGAGTCGCAAATCGCTTTCAGATTGAAACTATTTGGGGTTCACACCAAATATTCAATCGGATAAAACTCAAGTTTCAGAAATCGAAGTATGATTTTTGTGTGTGTTCTTGATCATGAACCAGAAGAAGAATATGAAGAAGATCGACCAAAAAAACATTGGGAAACTTCTGAAGGCGGTTTTCTTTAAGCCAGGGGCTTTGCCCCTTGGACCCCGCCAGGGGCTGCCGCCCCTTGGACCCCGCTCCCAGGGGCGCTGCCCCCGGACCCCAGCCACGGGGGAGTTGCCCCCTTGGAACCCCCATCGCTTAGGGGCTTCACCCCTAATAAGGTTTTCAATTTCAAAATCACAATAAACTCAAACAAGTGTGCACTCCCCGCACCTCCTAACTTGTTTGATGGATATTATAATCAAATTGGTCGTTAGTCAATCCAATTACACTAAAATATCTAACACAACACTCCCATATGACTGTCTATTTATTCCAAACCAAAATTATACCAAAATTTACATCAACATGTTGCTTACTGTTCAATATATGTTTGTTGATAATGTTGTAATCTTCATCATGTATCAATAAAAGCATGATTTATTGTTATTTTAGGGGTATCAACTCTCGATGATGGCATTAACATCATTAAGTTTTTTTGTTGTGTCTAGATGAGTTTGAATTGTAAACAGGTTGATCCATCTATTATGTTTTATAAATGAGTATTTGTCGGGTTGGGTTGTAACTAAACATGTTGGCCACCTAACCCATTTGATATTATTAGTATTATAAATTAATATACATGTTTTAAAGTTCAATCATTTACAACCATTAAACTCATTAAACCAGGTTACAACCCATCAAATTGTTTTAACCTACCAACTTGTTTAGACAAACATGTTAAACGGATCATGACCAAAGTACATGAAAAAGAATCTAGTGTAAAATGTGGGTAATAGTGTAGTTTTATTACGAAATAAATATACATATATATAGAAAAGAGGTTGCATCAGTCTCACAATGCCTAAATAATCACATCTTGAAGACTAACATGTGGAGAAGATGACCTATGTATTATAACACTTCAGACTCATTTAGTCGTGGTGGTCCCGGTTTTCCTCAACTTCGCGGCCGAAGAGTTGTTGCCTGATGTCGTTGTTTGGGTCTCTGATGCGCCCCCCTGTAAATATAATAAAAAAGTGTTGATTTTGAATATATTCCAATGATTGTGTTGAATAAAACTACTTTATAGAGGAAATCATGTATGCACTATTTACGGACAAAAGTATAGACTATTCGAGGAAAATTAATATATGTATAATATCAAACCAGGGTCACCTAATTGAAAAGAGAGAAAAATCTATCATACCTGAGGTTGAGGTCTTTGTATAGTTTGTGTCATAACTAATTGAACAATTTCAACAACCCTTGTTTGACCATAGGCTAGAACTCTTTGGCAGTAAAGAGATGCCGAGTCTCCAGCCCTGGTCTTCAGTTCCGACAGGGTACGATCAATCTCGGCTTCATGCTTCGTAAGGTAAGGTTTTAAGAAGTTCGCGTATATATATTTTGTTCCCTGAAATAATATTTATAAAAAATAAAAATGAGAAAAAAATAAATAAAAGAAACCCACCTTGAATCCTTGTTATTTCATTATGGAAACCTTACCTGTGTTTTGGGATACCACAAGTATACACAAATGACCACCTTTGCTTCACTATACATGGGGAGCCTTCAAATTACAACAAAAGTGAAAAAAATTACAAAGTTTCAAAAAATTAAAATGAATATTATAGTGATGGTTGCAATTTCAATTTAAAGTAGAGAACAACAATAATTACATAAACAACATAGATGAAGAAGGAGAAAGAAGAGAGACTGCCAATAGAAACAATAATACATGTGATACGGTTCCCATATATTATATATACTTAAAATAGGTTTTGTATTTAACATTATTCATATTTCATTAGTAGACAAAGTAATGAAGTTTGTTTTTATTTTTATACTTTAAAAGTGAAAAATAGCAAAATATATTTTGGGGGTAATTTGTTCTTATCATCCATATCTTTTAATTTATTTGGTAAACTACCATTTTTCAAAAAAGCGTAAATAAAATAATAAAAAAAATGGCTAAACATAGGTAAAAAAAAAGGCATGTAAAATGTCCAAGTAGATCGTTAAAATAATTTATAGTTATTAAAACATTACAAAAAATAGATTTATGAAAATGAATAACAACCAAAGTTATATATCTGTTTTTCGAATCCACTATTAACTTTTTAATAATTGGTAATTATAACTTTTCGGGTAAGTAATTTATGCGGAATATCTTCCATATAAACTTTGAAGAAAAATGAATAGCTAATACGGATATCCTATCAAAATTGACTACCGTTCTAGAGAATTAAAATCTCACTAGTCTTTTGTTACACACTTACCATGAAACAAATGCATCACCAAAAGGATCCCAAACGGTCATTGCAGCAATTATTATCCTGAAAGATTACGATTAAGGTTTAGAAATAAGATTATACATAACTTATCTTATGTTACAAGTGGCATCTATAAAGTAATATAATACCAGTATTGACACCAAAAGCGAAGTTGTTCCACATCTGGTTTGTTTTTCTCTATAGATTTGAAGCATTCATAAGCCGGATATAAATATGCAAGCAACAACCTAAACATAATACGAAATTAACATAAATGTGACCCAATAGTAAGTTTAATCAATGTTTCATTTAAGTTACTTCAATTTTATATTGTTTCATTGTTAAAAATACTTACTGTATAAATTAGAAGTAGTCACTAATTTGTGACCTAAAATTTAAAGGTCTAGTAATCATGTTTCAAGACTCTTTTAGTCACTTATGTCATATTTTATAACGAAATAATGAGTATAAAACTTTGTTATTATTTAAAGGTTTTTAGATTTCTGACGATTATAAAATTTTGTTATTGATTAAAGGTTTTTAGATTTCTGACGATTATGAAACTTTGTTATTATTCAATGGTTTTTAAAATATGTAGTCAAAATTCTCGATAATACAAAGCATTTGATAGAGACATACGCTAGTATTCGGTTGAGCATATATCCAAGCATCTTGCCCTGTCACAAACAACTGAACAATTAATAGCCGAGAACCATAAACCATGGGAAAAAGAACAAACTTTGATACTGCATTATCAATAGGCAAAATAGATGAAGTAACATGAAAGATCAGATGCAACATGTTTATTTTTACAAGATAATAAAAGTATTGAATTTTTATTCATATTATTTTTAAATATTTGGTCAAATACTTTATGAAACTCCTCCCAAATCAAGTGTTAGGCATTTATTATGGGATATATTCTTATCTATATATAACTCTTACTTCACCTTACTTTATTCCTTTCTTCTTCTTTCCTAAAGAAATTAATAACTAGATTCAGTCAAGTACCTTGTTTCTAGATTGAGACATCATATCTCCTTGGTTCCAAATAATTCCAAGAAAAGAATAGATTTAAGGTTCTAAATTTCAACTAGAAAAACATAACACCACTATTTAGTATTTACAAAACCAGACCAAAATGTTCGGCTTAAATTGAACTGGTTAAGTACTTTTGAACTACCTTAAATTGAACTGGTCGGTTATGGGTTACACTAGTTGAAACGACAAAACAAATCAATGATTGAACAAATTTTCAAAAAAATTGTTATTGTTTATCTTCCCCTCAATCATATTTTGTTCTTTTAGTTTTTATCTTTTGAAAATCTCATTTTCTACCTTGGCTTCATATTTTTTTTTCCAAGGCTTTATATTTTGTTAGCATGGCAAAATACACAAAATAATAATTAATTTATATTTTATTTTAAATTGTACATTGACATAGGCACATATATTCACTTTTCAATTTATCTATAATTTTATTCGGTTTTTAAAACAAGTCTAACATGCATTGCTAAAACAATCGGTTCAAGAGGTCTGTTTATGAAAGCATCGCAATAGAGTGTTATAAGAAGCCCTCTATCATAAAAACTAACAGAAGCCACAAGCATATTGCCTTCACTGATACACATTTAAACACCACTAGAATAATAAGTTTTGCATCTAACAAAACCTTTTTACTCCATATGTGCATCTATCATTGATGGCCAATGTGCCTTTGGCAACAAGCACATATACATTTCAAAAGGTTTTGCCCAATTTTGTGTTCACAGAGAATGATATTTCTAAAAAAACCGTTTGTAGGACACTCATTCGTATATGAAAACATCAAATTGAAGAACATGAGATTCGTTCTAAACCTAGAAATTTCAAACACAAATCAATCGAAATTGTAATCAACTAAATGACGTAATTTGAACGACGATGCATTTACATTTCAGGAATCGTACGGAGCAACAACCAACATGAAGAAAATACAGATCCAGAAATTTCAAACGCAACCGCTTGAAGATCACTAAATCGTTAACATTATACAACAACATTAAATCGAAGAACATCAAATAAACCTACAAATTTCAAACAAAATCAACTAAAATTGTAACCTACTAATTGAGATGGCGAAATCACAACATTTACATATCCTAAATCATACATGCATACAGAGCAACAAACGAAAACGACGAACACATAATCGAGAACTCAAAACACAATCAATCCATTACCTGAATGTGATCATAAAACAAGCGTAATGCGAACAACGATGCATATATATATATATATAATCATCCTCTTATAAGCATAAAACTGAAAACTAATCTTACGATTCATTGATTATGGATAATTTGATCATGAAACCAGAATAATGCGAACAAGGATGCACATAATCATCCAAAATATGACCAAAAAACAGAATATTATCTTACGGTTAATTGATTATCTGAAGGAATGGAAGAATGTTGATCGTATAGAAGCAATGCAGGCTGAGGGGACGCCGGCCGTTGAGCAACGGCAAACCGTTGCGACGGTCGACAGAGGAGAGAGTGATCGGAGAAACGATCCGATTGGTTAGGGGAAAGTTTCTCTTTATTATGGCTTTTTTTTAATATTTTGGTGTGAGTTTAGTATTTATAGGGCTCGGTTATTATTTAACTAAACCGAATAACCACACATCCCTCCACCATCAAATCGCAAGCCTCTAAAATTTCTAAAAACATGGACGGTTTGAAACGAAAGCGTAAATTATCGAGTAAACGAGTTGCCATATATCTTCGCCTCATGTATCTATAGTCAGGGACGCACCCAATAACTTCTTTCTTCAAGTCAATTTTTTCTGATTTTCATTTATAATCAGTTCAAGTCATATAAATAAGTATTATAATATTTTAAAACGAGTAATAAAATATGATTTCATTAGAAAATGTAAAAAAAAATACATTTTGTAGTAGTTGTCTACATGTTTTCATCTAATGAAAATCATTCCATTACATTGTATAGTAGGAGGCAATAGATTTTAGCTTATTATTTTTATTAAGAAAATAGGCTCTTCATTTGATTTTTTACGTGTTTATTTTTTGTAAAATAAAATATTTTGGTTTAAGGGTGGTAAAGTTTTCATAAAGGCCAACATTCAAAAAGCAAAGAGTCGATTGAGAATCGTTAATGTATGTTACATATTAAAAAAAAAAAAAAACTACAGGTCATTTGACCCCTTCCTCTCTTCTTAGGCCCCGCTCATGTCTATAGTTCCTTTAAAGGCAACAATGTTAGTCTAATCGTAAGCAGAAAGAATTCTACTGCGATAAACCTCTGACGGTGTTTGAAAAAAAAAACATACATCCAACACATAAGGTTGTTCTATTATTATACTTAAATATCCATGCAAAACCTCTACGAGGTTTTGTCAGTTTGGCTACAAGACAGTGAGTTAACCTACAATGAACTATTGGTTTTAAGGAAAGTGGTTGAATCGTAAAAAAAAATGAGTATACTTGTTCCATTCTTTTGTTAATCAGTTTGATCGATTCAACCGTGAACTAACGAATCAATATGTTAAGCTTTTGATCTAGGTTTAAAGTTGTCAAAAACAAAAGGATAAACAATATGTAACTGCTTATCTTTTTCAGAATTATGTTCCTGAATATTTTTGTGTATATATAAGATTATAAACTATGTTTAATTAATTATTTGTTGATAACCTCATTTTGTCCAACATGACGCCATAACAACTTTAAAAAGAGCACCAATCGCCATTACTCAGCAAGGTATTTGTCCTTAGGTCGTGCATAACGATAATGAATTAGATTTTGTGATCCGTATATCAATATATTATGGTTAAAGTATATTTAATTTGGCTTACAATTGGTCTTTATATAACAATGGAATATATCGTAGTAACTAAAAACGTACACATTTTTATTTTATACCTTTTTATGACCTATTCATATGTTACTATCAAATGTTGATTTAAAGATATTCATGTTATTCTAATGCAATTTTCATATACTTTATTATAATACGAAAACCAATATTCATAACCTCTAATTAACTAATCTATTTGCCACCAATTCTCATATACTTAACATTATGTATGTGCTTAAGGTAACATCAATGTCAAGGGTCTCAACCCCTAGGGTTCGACCGCTCTTGACATCATAGGTTATTTTTCTTTTAACTCGTGCATAATAAATAATACTCATTTGATTCTTTACTTATTCATAGTTCCCAACTTACAATTTAGCATGTAAAATTACAGAAACAAGATTTGTAATGTTCAATAATACATAGTAATTTAGAATGTTATAAGATACAACATTTACTAAACCATGTGTAAACAATCTTCAAATACTTGAGTTTCTTTTTTTTTTTTTTTTTTTTTTTGAACTCTACCAAACTAGTTAATACGTGACTCGAACTCCTTGGTATCTAAGAATTTCCCCAATAAGCTCGCCTCTACCCGACCCAACATACCTCCCGCATATCTCTCCATCTCTAATGAACAAAAAGGTCGGGACTTCAACGACATCCATATCTTTCAAGAATTGCATACAACTATCGTTCTCGTCACCATTCATGCGTGCAAAAACCACTGTATCCATTTGTTTTGATAGTTTCACCACGGTCGGATATACCTTCACGCAAGGACCACAATGTTTGAGGCCGACATCGAGCACTATGAGTTTTTTGTCCTCTTTGTGATCGGCTATGAGCTTCTCAACGTCTTCTCTGTTATGTAGTTGTACCTAATAATGTAAAGTATAAAAATAAGAAATGTATTTAATGTCTACATTTTTAACATTCGATTTGATATTTATTTAGTTAAATTAGAAATGACTGAAATATATATATTATAAATTATCAATAACACACCAACTTGTGTAAATGCACACTGAAAACACTCATTATTTATATCACACCTACACACATACACGTATATTTGTGTAATATAAACACACACCAAAGTATACACATCTTATGATTCATATATGTGAGTTGATTTTATTCATGAATAAACACACACCAACCAATTTTAATCAATAACTCCACTTATATCATGGCTCAAATAAATAACATCATTCTCTTTGAATTATAAAGAGGAACAAACAACAATCAAAATTTACATATAGAAAAATTATAGTAAAACATTTTTTTAGAATTATAATAGGTTTTTTATAAAAAAAAAAATATAGATGATAGTTTTTAGTGTTGATTCTACACATATAAAGACAACCCAATCATATAAAACCAACTGATTAATGTGAACAATCAAATATGGATCCATCGGTTTCTTAATCGGTTTGATTTCTTCAATTATTGCTTATAGTTATTTCTTGATTTTTCTTGCTTCAACCTCTACTTTTACTAGTATGATAAATCTAACTATATTTGTAGTATACAAAAAGTCATTTTTATAACCAAATTTAGCTGTTTAACCCCATCTAGAAGATCAACTAATAAGAAATTATCCACATGCTTATTACGACAATCAAGATGTTAAATATAAAGAAAATTTATATCAAATTATTTACAAAAGAATATAAATGATAGTTTTATTCTTGACTTCGATAACTCTACTATGCATAACATATAACCATATCCATATCATAAAAAGCAGTTAATAAAAACAATCAAAAACCAAACAATCAGTTTCTCGATTAATTTAACTATTACGATTATTTCGATTATAGTTTGACTACTCAGATCTGTATACTAATAAATAAAAATAAATCTGGACATTTGTCAATATTCTAGGTCATTTAATAATTGGTTTTACCGCTTCTTTCTTCTCTTAATTATGAATGCTATAATAGCTATTAATTAATAAATATCCATAACAAAAATTTCAAATATGTAAATTTCAAATTTTCAAATGTGTAATACATGTGTTTATTCAATTCGTATAATACACAATATTTAAGACATAATTTTTTTATTATTAACCATGTAACAGTAAATTTATTTAACCCGTATATTACACTAGATTGTAACCTAGTTTTTCTTTAAACCTTAATGTTATTAGCATGATAAGTATAATTATATCAGTAGTATTTAAAGAAAAAGTTAAACTTTTGTGACCAAATTAACTCTTTGACCCAATCTAGAATATCACCTTTTAGATAATAAAAAAAAACAAACAATTAACATGCTATATATGAAAAATAAAAATGTTTAGAAAACGTAAAAAGTGAAGAAGATGATCGGAAAAGTGCTTACGACGGCGGAGTGACTATCACCGTAATACAAGACGTCGCCGGCGAGGCGGTCGGGTCCGATGCCTTCTTCCTCATGAATCTTCTCCATACTCTTATAGAAATTGAAATGCGGCACTTTCTCGATATTCTCCCTCTTGAAGAGCTCCGTCATCTCCTCCGATTCATCCCCCAAAACCAGCAGGAAGACGACGTCGTTGCATGTTCTGCTCAAGTTCACCATGAAGGGGTAGATCTCAGAGCTCTTTTTGCTGTTTTTAGCAGCGAATTCCACCACCACCAGTCTCTGTTTCGCCTCTCGTAACGCTGATTCGAATTCCGCCACCGTGTGGATGTGTTGGACGTTGTCTTTTTCTTTCTCGGTCTTGGCGGCGCCGCCGGCGGTGGTGCCGGTGGTTCCGGTGGTGGTGGCTTTGGTGGTGAGGGGTTTGGTGGTGGTGGTGGTGGAGAGGTGGAGCTTGGTGGGGTGGTGGTGGGTGGAGAAGAGGTGGAGTTTGGTGGTGGTGGTGGTGGTGGTGGAGTGGTGGTGTGTTGGTGGTTTGAGTAGGAGGTTTGTGAAGGATGCTGCCATGGTGGTCGCCGTAGATAGTGGTGGTGGTGGTGATGGTGGAGGGGGGGTGTGATGGGGTTGAAATGGAGGTGGTGATATCTGGTGAGGGGTGATGGGAACCACTCGTTTGAGGGTGAAGCTCGTCCACCAATCTCCACCATTCACTTTGATTTTTTTTGTAAGGATATTTTAGTGGATTAATTGATTTCATAAGAAATTATTGACATACTAACTTAGAGCAACTCGTAACGTTTGTTAAGTTGTTTGTGGTCTTAAAGTCATGTGTTAAAGTTGTAGAAATAGTATTTTGCATAAAGTGTACGTTAAGGTTATGTACATGATTAGATCGTCAAATGATCTGATTATTCCCGGACCCTAGGTAAAGCGGGAGCTGAGTCGAACACTGCGTATGCTCTCTTTATTGCATAAGAAATTATTAATATTTTGATATTTTAATGTCAAAACGTTCTTCCTGCACGTTGTGAGGAACTACATAACTGGTATGAGTGTGAAATTACGCATTTACGAAAACATGTTTTAACTCCTATAAATATGTATTTTTTTTTTCTCATTTGTTCATCTTTGTTGTGAACAAAAGAACAAAAAGAGGTTCTTGAAAAAAATACTGTCTTAAAATAAAATAAAATAACGATTAGGCAGGGACTCGAACCTGTGCCTGCTAGTAGGAATGCCAAAACACAAACCAACTGTGCCGCTTCACCTTTAACAAGTGTGATGAATTTGTAACAAATAATAAGTAAAGAAATGCAATAACCATATAATTCAATTATATGTAATGATTGATAGGTATATAGGGGAGAGAAAGAGAATGGGTAAGCGATTAGATTTCGACCCATGTTTCATAGTTGTAGTAATGTATCCAAGTGGTTATATGAATTCTCAAAGTTGTCTGGTTAAAGTTGATAATGTATTAAGCGATATTTGTATACATCTAATCAATTCAATAAGCTTAGTGTAACAATTTTATATGTGATTATTGTAAAAATAAGAAATAAGCATTTTATCAAAACTAGCATGATTTTGATCTTTGAAATGTCACATCTTCTATTGACATTATGGTGCATATTATTCTTGGTTTAGAATATTTTTGTATGTCAAACAAAAAATCTAGTACAATTGTATGGAATTGAAGATGGCCAACACATATATAAAGATTTGACGGGTTGTATCATAAAAATATCTTATAAACAATTTGAAATATGCTTTAGTACATATGATTAATTAATTTAATCAAATACATTAGTTGCATAATCTTCTTGCCATAATCAAGGCGTTCAACCAAACATTTTAAAGTTTCTGCTAATAGTTAAAATACTCATAAGTAATTTTTTGTGCCAATAGTTATCGAAAAATATAAAGATGTAGATTTGTCTACACGCAAAGATCAATTTAATATAACTAGTTTCCTCACACTCAAAGAAATATACTTGTTATTATCATGAAAAAAAGTTAGGTGTGAAAATGAATATTTATGAAATTTTAATCCATATTTAATTGAACTAGACGTATTATCAGTTAATTGTTTGGATCTGTCTAGTATGTTGGACCGGATTTAATAACCAAATAACTATAGACCCTTAGAATAAATGTGGACATCTACTTTGCAATTTGCATGTTATTGTTTAGAGTACTACTTTGTGAGTTTGCTCTATGTTACTTTGGAAAAAAAAAAAAGAACAAGTTAATTTAAATTTCCTACCCCCTTGTTCTTCTTTCTCTTCCATTTTGATGGATCTAAAGGGTGTTATGGAGGTAACTAAGAGACCAAATGAATAATTTTAAAAAAGTTAAAAATCCACTTTCACTTTAAATAAGGGTTATCTTTGTAATTTACTCTTATTTGTATGAAATTTTAAAATTATTACATTTTACGCACATGTTATAGGGGTACACTTCATAATTTTTAGAAAACAGGTTAAATCAAAATAGAAAATATTAAAATACCAAATGAACTTACTATATAATTAATTAATTACACTATAATAAAACTTGGTTATTATTTAATGAAACCTTTTTCATAATTACCTCCTAGTTAAACTTGAAAGTATAATCACTAAATATTAGTGAAATTTTATATATGTTACAATTAAAATCACTTGGTTTTACTACATTTTTAACGTTTACAAAAAAAATTTACGGCATTAAAAACGTGAGAGTTTTTTTTTTTTTTTTGGTTAAAGAAAAATATAAGAACATCAGACGTTGATTAAATTTTCATATACAAAGCTATATATTTTTCTAAACGGGCTAAAAGTACTTATATCAAAGCCTAAAGTCTAAACGGGTTATAAACCGGTTTGAAAACCCCAAACCGGTTCCTTTTGCCGGCTTTTGGCACCTCTGGGCTCTGGCTCTAGTAACTAGTGCACCTCTTTCACATTTTGCATATTGGGCTCAGAGTAATGATATCAAAGCCCAGAATAACTTACTAAAATATCTACATTTAAGATTTGTCCCACAACAAACTTGTGGAAACGACATCATTTTAGTTGAATGCAAGAGAAAACTTGTACGCTTCAACCATAAGTTAAAAACATTCGATATGAATCGTAACATCCGATATCCTTTAATAAAATTAATAACGACTTTTTACATACTAATTCTATGCACACGTATCTTTAAAACTACTTTAACATGTTTAAATAGTTTTATTGTGATTAATAGCTAAAAATATGAAATTTAAAGGAGTAAACATTTAAAATTTGCAAATCACCGGTTTGATCTCGTAAGTATACGAGACTTTACTTTTAAAACTTGATTCAATTGTATCAACAACCTAAAAATATACTTTACTAGATTAGTACCCCGTGTATTGCACAGGTTGGATAAATAAAATATTAAATAGTTATTAATAAAAATTAAAAAATTATAAAACGATCTTTTGATATAAGATATGATTGACATTAGGTACGAGTGATAAAAGGACGATATCATTTTTTAAACTTTTGTTTAAATTTTTTTTTGTCTTTTTTAACAAAAGTTGGTTTTTAAACAAATTGTTTCAAAACAAACCGTTTTTAAAAAAAAGTGTCATTTTTAATAATTTCTTTATTATAACTTTAAATTTAATTATTTTCGTTTCATAGGAATTTTATTTATAAAAGTCACAGATTTTTTTTGAAAAAGTTTCTTATTTTATAAAAAATTTATTTCTTTACAAATTGTATTTGTAGAAAGATATATTTTGCTAATTTAATAAAAAATATTTTTAATATGAAAAGAATTAAATAATATCATTTGTATTTAATGTGATATTTATTATGAGAGAGAAGCAGAAAAATAAAATTTAAGAGCTCTAAAATTATGAAAAGTGGCATACAAAAACTTTTTTTTATTAATATAGATAGACTAATTTTAGTAAACCCGTGTAAGAGCAAATAAAATCTATACTTATTAATAAAACAATAACTTTAGTGTCACGTAGTCTTTTCTTAAGCCTTCATTTTTTTCAATTCCCGCCTAAATATGTATATGTTCTTAGTGTTATTCTAGGTTTATTTGACTAAAAGTCAACTTTTAAGCCTAAATTAGAGCACATCTTTTTCTGAAAATTAAATCATGCCCGATATTTCTTCTTTCTTCAAGTAATTTATCAACAAAAACTGTAGAAATCATTTATGATTTTCTTCATTTATGAAATCGATTCCTTGATTGTGTGTTTCCATTAAACACTCGGTTTATATTCGAATTTTGACAAAAGTGACGGGATTTTTTCATCGACTACTCTCCAATTTGAAATAATTCATGGGTATCTTTTTTTAAAAATGAAATCATACCCGATTTTAAAATATTTTTCAACCATCCCAGCTTTACAACCCTCGCGATTTATCTTTATAAAGTTTGATGATATCGCGTTCGACAGACTTCATCAACGTTCTCATTTTGGCTTCGGTTTCATCAAGTTTTCTTCAATAAAATGTATTTGCTTTTTGTTATATTTGAGCTTTCATCCTCTGCGATTATGATTTAACCTATCATTGTCTACAGTTGTATTTTTGGATTAATATTATTTTACTTTCATTTTTTTTATTTGAAGGTGATCTACTTCAACAATCCATTTGTGAAGAGCTATTACATGCTTCTGCTTTTTAAACTTCTTTATTTTTTTTTTATGTGTACTACCATATTATTATTATGTTTGATTGGAATTCAATGGATATGTGTGCAAATTGTTTTGATGTATCTGAAAGTAATATCGAAAATCACACTTTTATTCTACCGTTGACTTTGGCACCTTCAAACAAAAGGAGTTCTTTTAAATTTCAAAGAAGACAGTTTCTGTTAGCAGTGTGTTTTGCAATGACAAAAAAAAAAAAACAAGGACAATTGCTATCCAAAGTTGGTTTGTTTTTAAACATGGATCATGGTCAGCTTTATGTTGTATTATCTCGATTTAAAAGTAGACAGAGATTAAAACTATTAATATTAGATAATGATGGAAAAATCACCAACAAAACATCAAATGTTGTATACAAATAAATTTTCGGATGTTTATGAATTTGAAATATTGTTTTTCATGTTCAATTTAATTGTTATTTTTATATTCTTATTTATAAGTTTATTTCATTTCATACTATACACTATTTACACGTATAAATATTAATAGAAAAAACCTACTAATATTAGATGTAGCTAATGTTAAAAATTATACATAAAAGTTGATATATAAAGTAATATCAATAACATTATAACTTACGAACTTTTTTAAACAACAACAATATTTTTGGATTGAACCCGTGTGTTACACGGGTCTTTAGCCTAGTATTAAATATAATAAAAATTTATTAAGTATAAAATAATATTTTATGATAAAATATAATTTAAATTACATATAGTAAAAATAATATGTAATAAAACAATTATATCAACTTTTTAAAGTTTTGGTTTAAAACTTTTTTCCCAAAAAAATAATAAATATTTTATTTCAGAACAAACAGTATTAAAAAATATCATTTTTAAAAAATTTCTTATTATAAATTTCAATTTTAATTATTTTTTGTTTATAAAAAATTACTTTTTATAAACACTAATTTTAAAAAAGTTTGATGTTTTGTAAAAATCTATTATTCTATAAAAATTATTTTTAAAAGTAACATAGATCTTTTTTTATATTTATTAAAAAACTATTTTTGTTCTAAAAAAAGTTAAATAATATTGTTGATAATTAAGATAATTATTTAATAGAAGAGAGAAACATGAAAATTTTATTTAAAATAAATGTGGTGTCATCACGTGTCACCCTCAAGTTACTCTTTTATTAGAATAGAAAGATGAGCACAAAAGACCACCGACTATTTGATTTTTTCCGTAAGTGGGTTCGGAGAAGATTAAAAGAAAACAAGAAAAATACAAAATTTTGTTCTAATGTCATATGTCAACCAACTATTGGTTCATTTTTTTATTTCTTTTACAGATTTTTTTCATAACAATTAATTTCACTAATTTTTTTGAATGGTAATTTTTATTACTAAAAAAAAATATTCATCAAACATGTATATCATAGTATTTGAACCAAGAGTCACTTGGTTGGGGAACACATATTTTAACATCAAGTTATCCTCCTAGAGACAACTAATTTCACTATTAAATTGATTTTCCTTTAATAATTTGTAGTATTTTACTTTTTAAAAAACAATATAAACACGCATTCTTCTTTTACTTTTTATGGAACATTGATATAAAATTTATGAAAGATAGAGTTTTTTCAAAAATTTATATTTTTAATATGAAATAAATATAGAAAATTTATTTTTTTATTATATCTATCACAGGTAAATTATAACGCTCTAAAATAATTACTTTTAAAATTGTATCTCAATAAAAATCATATTTATTTAATAAAAAGTTGTGCTGAGTTTGGGTTGTGGTTGTACTAGACAAATCAATTTGGTTCCTTGCTTTTACCCTTTATGGACCCTAGGTGATGTGGATGTGGCTGCACCATAAATGACGTGGATGTGGTTGTCTCAGCGTCATGGTTGCTGTGGTGGTTTCTTAGTTGGTGGTGGTGGTTGTACATCATCATCGATCGTCGTCGCCCCACGTCGATCAGTTTAGTTCAATGGTTTTACCTTTTATGGAGCCCCACATCGTAGTGATATAGTTCTGGCGACACTACGCTTGTGGTTGTGGCGGTGGTTTGTTACTTGACAGCGATGATGGTTGTACGTCATCATTGATCATCCCAGCAACCAATTACCACTCCCTGATTTTAATACCTTAGTTTTCCCCTTTTTTCTTCAATTGTTGTTCAACCCGTTAAGGTTCTCATGGTGTTTCATTATGTCGATGATCATGAGACAATGTGCCCTGAGACACTTTTTTTCGAATATAAACATTTGCTTTTTTTATTTGCTGGATGATTTCAATTAGGGTTCATAAACTAGACTCTAATATTGCTATTTGCTCCATTTGTTATGTTTGTTTTCTTGGATAGATACTTTCATTTGGCATTATGTTGATGATGGTGAGGTTATGTGTCCTGAGACACTTTATGTATATCTAAACCTTTGTTTATTTTGTTACTTGTTAGGTAGATAATGTCACTTCGGGTTCACGAACATTTTGGTGTTCACATATAGTATACTTTAGGTTGTTTTGGTTATACTGATGATTGGGAGTCCATGCGCACATGTTTGTAGCGATGTTAGGTCGATGACGATGAGCATTGGTTTGTTTGAGGCATCATACTTTTGGAGTAAACTCTAATATTTTATATAGCTTCCCTATGAATTGATGTTGATGTTGGCTAAGTGTACGAAGGGCCGGTTATGGTGATGATATCTATTCGGTGATGACAAAGCTTCCCTCATTTAAGACGTATTGAGTTTCATTTCAGCGCCATCCATTTTTTAGTCGTATGTATATGATTATGGACCTTGTTGTCTGATTGTGTGGCTCTACACTTTGGTTAGACGCTACATGCCCAGTCGCCACTATTTAATAGGCGATGATGATGCAAAGAAATGTTATTTTTATTGTTATGGCTGGATAAACGCACTGTTTGCTATCACTACGAACTACCATTTATAAGCCTTTTTAACTTAAGTTGACTACAAGCTTTTTCTGAGCCTTGGTTCAGCTCATCCATCATGCGTGCAACGTGTGTCGATAGACAACATAAGTATAATTTAATTACCTTTTTTCGCTCTCTATTAGAAACAATTTAATTATTATTCTTATGTAAGATATTTGAGGTATTTAGAATTTTTTTTCCTGTGAAAACGGAGATACATTTTTGGCTTTCTACAAAACATCGTTTCTACAACCATAAATAAAGTACATACGTGTCATTTTATTTGATTTTCGTTGCTAGTATGTTATATTTTTGTCCATATTATATACTAAGTTATATACTCGTGTGTTACACAGGTTAAAATAATAAACATTGTATGCAAGAACATAAAATTGTGAATATGACGTTGTGAGGTAGTAAAACATACCTAGACTTGAGAAGATGAAATCATGATGTACATTGAAGCGAAGATGTTGTTTTATATTGAGTAATCGTTTATTGTAATTGGGTTTGACTTCATGAATCTTGATATTTTAAAAATGCTTGTTAAAAAAACTATGATGTTTAAAGTATTTTAATTTTAATAATGATTAGCTGGAATTTAATTTAATTTTAACAAAATTAACTCTCATTAAAAAGTTAATGAAACATTTTATTTGTATTTAAAAAAAATGATTAATATAATAGTAATTTTACATTTACTAAGGAAACTATTGTAATATATTAATTTATAACATTCATTATAGTGAGGATATGTGTTTAAATTTTATGCGGATCCTAGGTGGACATTTTAAAAAAATATGATGTGACTTCTATTAATAATATAGATGTTTGTAAATATGATGTTATAATGGATAATTTATGATTTTGTTAATGATAACTTGCACGAAATAACGATTAAATTAAACGAGGAACAATTTCACATGGTACAAAAATGACATAGTTTCATCACAATTATGATATCTAATGTAATTCCATTTTTGTACATACAAAAAGAAACCAATAAAGGATTTGTTTGTTTTTACTTAGGCCTAAATTTTGATATTTATAATCTTTTCATAAAAAATAGAATTTAAATAGAATAGTATAAGATTAATTACATATATTCTAAAACTTATTTCGTGCCCTGAACACTTTTGTTAACAATGATAGCTATAATTTTTTAGAATAAGATCATCACATAAATCTCATTTATTATCAGGATATTTACTTAAGAACTTTACTCTAAAACTTTTTAACTATATTTTACTTACGTGTTAACATTTTTTTTCAATTTTAACATTTAATAAAGTCGCAGCGTTTGTTAACCTTTACTAATAGAAAGCTTGCAATTTAAAAAACCACAAACCCTCTCTATTTCTACCCTGGTTTATTTCTATATATTTTCTCAACCGACTCTTATAAAAAAGTTTATATAATGTCGAATTTTATAAATAAATGAATTATCATCAAGTTTTCATGAAATTGAATTTAAGAGAATAAAGCATTACTTGTATTGCAAGCATCATCTCTTGCATTTAGTATTCTCAAGGATCATTAGATACAAAAATTATTAAATTAAGCCCGGTGCTCTTAATACACAATCAATTTAAGCAAATAAACGCGAAAATACTATAATACATTTATAAGTGCTTATCAGACATCTTAACCACCCATTAACAGGTTGCCTCGTACACAAGACATAAGGCCACACATGCTAGTTGAGGATGAAACACACTAGACTCGCTTCAAACGTGGTATAATACCAAGTTTGTCCCATGTACACTTGCATAATACTCAATTACCCCCCCCCCTCGGGTCGCTACGCGGTCGTAGGCACATTTATACGCAAGGACCAATCGTAAATTTTAAAGATTGAGTGTCAATATCTACACGTCTATAAGATTTATGACCAAATTCAAGATTTAAATAAAACCTTGAAAACCAACCGTAACATTTTCTCTGAGGAAAAAAAGAGGAGAATAGGGGGTTACTTAACACGAAATATTATGTATTATTGGTTATTTATAATTAAGGGAGAATTACATGTTTCCCTATGCAAATTTAATAAATTACATATATACCCAATTTAAAATTTTAATTACATATATCCTCGTACAAAACTTAGTCATTTACATATATATCCAAACCAAAAATTTTAATTATATATATCCCTTCATTAAAAATATATATTACATATATACCCATTTGAATATATTTTATTAATAATAACATATATAATTACTATTTTGCTCTTATTTTTACTAAAACTATAAAATTACATATTTGCTCATGTCTTAACTAGCTTTTTTCTTTTTACTAACATTTGATTTTAATTATTTGTTTATGTTTTATTATTAACATTTCTTACTTTCTTATACTATGTTTACCTTTTTTTATAGTAACATGCCTTGGTTCACGTACGAGACAGTTTTAATCACATCATGCAACACGTTCCAAACACTTATTTTTTCTTGTTTTTAGCATTACGAGTAATTCTCCGGTCTTAGATCCTGCTTTTGCACATGTTTAATTCAAAAACTGACAAACCCCAACCTTCTAATAAATTTATTCAAGTAGCTCGAAACAACTAGAAACTAACTCAGAACAAACAAACTAATTATATTGAAATTGTCTTATCACCATCCACCATCCACCATCCCTATCACATGCACTGTACATTAGTGCACGAAAAAGTAACTGGCCGAACAAATGTGATTCGACAAAATTTCAACATGCAACTTCAGAAATTATATTTATAGGCATATAAATGCTGGAAGAGATGATCTTCGATGTTGTAGGTTGAAAATCCTATCGAATCATGATTTTTCGTCCAATTATATTTTTCCGCACTCCATTGGTGGCTGCTAGTGAGGGTGGTGGACGATGAGAAGACGATTTCAACGTAATAGTTAAAGTCTGTTTCAAGTTTACTTCAAGCTATCAAATAGATTCAAGAATGTTCGAGTTTGACACAAATAAACTTGTGCAAAAGTGGGATTTGAAATAGAAGAATTACTGGCGATGCAAAAATGAGTAAATTTATGTGTTTGGATCATGTTGCATGACGGGACTATAAGTGTCTCTTATGCTAACCTGAAAACCTTAGCATTGAAAGGTAAACAAGAGAAAAAAATAAAAAGAAAGTAAAAAAAAAGTTAGTATAGAAAAATTAACAAATAATTAAAACTTGAAAGTTAGTAAAAAAGAAAAACGTAATTTTATAGTTTAAATAAGAGTAAAATTTTAACTATACAAGTTATTTATAATAAAATAATCAAATGGGTATATATGTAATATTTATGATTAATAAATTGGATATATATATATATATATATATATATATAATTAAAATTTTAAGTTAAGTATATATGTAATTGACTAAGTTTTAAAAGGAGATATATTTAATTAACATTTTAGCATTGGCTTTCTGGTCCAATGGTATGGGGATGATGGTTACGGTTTGGGATTTTTTAGTTTTTAGGTTTAAAACATGACTCAAGTTGGTTTTTCCCCTAGTGGTGGGTCTCCTTCTTGGGTGAGTCAGACCTCAAGCTTCAAAATCAACATGGACAGTTGAGATTCTATCTCAGGAATACTTACTCGGGTATTGGGGGTAGTCTCAAATACCGTTCAAAAAAATTTAATTAAAAATTTAAGTTAGGCATGTATGTAATTAATTAAGTTTGTAAGGAGAAATATGTAATTCACTTTAATCTTTCTACTTTAATAAAAATATAACTAAGAGGGACACATGACAATATCATATTTATCCTTATCAAAATTTTTCTCGATTCTCTATTTTATTAAATAATCATATTATTTGCTAATAATATTATTTATTCTTTTATGTATTAAAAATAGGTTTTTAATAAATTAAAAAATAGAACTTTTTATTATAAAAAACCTTTTCAAAACATCAAATTTTTTTAAAAATATAAATTTTTTTAAAATTATGTTTTTAGAAAGTAAAAATAATTAAAATTAAGAGTTATAATAAAGAAAAATTTTCAAAATGACTTTTTTTTTAAATGATACATTTTGAAACAAGATTTTAGTTTATTATTTTAAAATATTATTTTATAGTTAATATATTTTTTTAATATATTTAATATTTCATTTATTTTAAGTCGTGTAATAAATGAAATTATTATTAAAGGCAGTTAAAATATAAATCATTTTGTGCATTCTCTTCTTCCCCACGTTCAAGTATATATGCACACATACTTCTAGCTTCCACTAAAAGCATTCATTCTTTGTTTTGCCATTTAAATCACTCCACCACCACCACCACCACCACCACCATATTATTGATCATGCCGGAGTCGACGGACACCGTGTCGTGGGGGCTGAGCCACCTGTTCGTGACGGTTTTCCTGTTCAATTTCTCCCAGTTCATGGTGATTCCGGCGATAACCGACGTCGGAATGGCGGCACTTTGTCCCGGAGAAGATGAATGCTCCGTCGCCATTTACCTCACCGGAGTTCAACAAGCGGTATGCCTTCTTCTTTTCAGCTATCACGTTTATTCTTTGAAGAAGTGCGGTTTGTTAATTATATGAATGAATATATTATTATTATTATTATACAATTAAAAGCTATATTCTGTATTTTTTTTATTATTTCTTTTTCTACCAAGAAAGAATTTAGAATAAATTATGAATTTCGAATCTAAAGTTGTGAATTTTTAACACGTCACAGGACTGGAATTTACATGTTTAGGTGTAGTCGGGTTTGAGTTAATGAGTTTCGAGTCGAATGGGTCATGTTTGGATGCTTTTAATATTAACACCAAAAATTTATTGAAAGTTGTGAGAACACATGATGTATTGTAGTTTTGTATGTAGTGTGTTGAATATGATGTATAAGAGTGCTACATAACCAGTTAACCACCCCCACTTTCTCCATCTCACTATTTTGATTATTCTATACGTACTATTTCCAGGGGCATTGTAGGGTTTACGTTATATAAATTTATTACTTGTTATGAGAAAAAACCTCCTCCTAACAAAAAATTCTTTATTTATTAATTAATCATCAGATCACTGGAATCGGATGTTTAGTGATGATGCCCCTGATCGGAAATTTGTCCGATCAATATGGACGGAAATTGCTTCTCACTTTCCCGATGATGCTTGCTATTTTTCCAACAGGTAAATGTATGATCTATTTTCAAAAATTATTTTATATCTTTATGCATCCTTATGTCATAGATTCATCTTACTAGCATCTTGTGACATTCTTGAATCCTCAAAAACCATTATTTACTCTAGTTATGATCGACCTGTAGGATGTTGCGAGGTGTAAGCACTTATGATGTTGCGAGGTGTTAGCACTTATGAGGCACCCATTTTCTTAATTGTTGTGACATTTTTAAGAAATAAATACAAGAGTAATCAAAACCCCTGACTTCTAAACCGTCCTTTAAAAGTGGACATGAATAGTTTTTGGACATTTGGTATTCATGACACTAATATCATATTACATCCAAAAGTACAAAGTAGGTAAAGCATGATGTACACACTAACATGTTGATTGGAACTAGTGATCTTGGCATATAGCAGGGAAGAGGGGTTCTTCTATGCATACTTTGTGCTCAAGACTCTCACCTCCATGATGTGTGAAGGGAGTGTCATCTTTCTTGCCCTTTCTTATGTTGTAAGTTTTCACATTCTACCTTTGCTTTTGAATTTGTACTCTTGGTATAAAGTGAGAAAATTTTCATGGTCATAAGAACTTTATATTCTAACCTCTACTAATTAGCTAATGAACTTTATAAAAGTGTTCATTTTGGTAATTTTAGTTTAGAAAATTAAAACGCAATTTCTCAGTTGTTTTGTAAGTTATTGTGGAACAAATTAACAAGTATCTTTGGTAAGATTAAAGATTAAAATAGACGAACATATCAAATAATGGTTGTTTTTATTGTGCCCTTTCCACATGTCGAGGGCTCAAGAATAAAAATAGATTAAACGTATATTATCAATAATTAGTATGTAACATTAAGCAACCTTAAGCAGCCACCAAGTGATAGAGATTTTGATTCTCTCAAGGAAGCTTCAATCTCGTATTAAATCTTTAGATGTAATTATTAAGTAAATAAAAATATGCCGTTCAAAGAAAAAGTAAATAAAATATATTACACTTGGAAACAAAATTGCATTGATCAGCAGTACTAATATTTCTAGTAGTAGTACTGTGAATACTATTACTAATAGTAAAAATAATAAATTATATGTATTTTTATACCATTACTAATTATTTTAACGCGTCTTATTTTATTACGACCACCATAATAATATTCACTAGACTACGGTTCCATAAGACTACAGATTGTGTATATTTTAGGACTTTAAACATGATGACATGGATACAAGTGAGTCTGTAAACAACATTACAAGATAGTTTATAGGTGTTCCAAACCCATTGGGCGCCAAACACAACATTTTTTATATTATTGCATTAATTGAGGTTTTAAACACTAGTTAATCACTGCACTTGATTTAAAAGGGGTTTAGTAAAATGATTTTTATCTACATGATATCTAGGTGACATTTTAACTATACCTGTAAACAAAACGAACCAAACTAAACGAAGACTTATTCGTGTTCGTTCATTAAAAATTAAAAGTGTTCACCAACGTTTACCAAACGAAAGTTTTTGTTCGTGTTCATTCATTAAGGAATTAAACTTGTTCACGAACACATTACCGAACAGTTTACGAACATAAACCGTACAATTCACTAACACAAACAACCTTATATTATTTAAATAACAAATTAACGTAATACTCATATACATGAATATGAACAAACATAATATTGAATACTCACAAATATAAACAAATATAAATATAGACATTAGGCTGATTAAAAAGATAAAAGTTTCAAAATAAATAAAATTAGGTAGATTAACTAAATACTAAAAGTTATCTTTCTAATCTAATAAAAAAATATCTTGGGGTGACAAGTGACGGCACCATATTTATTTTCATCAAAATTTTCCCGCTTCTCTCTTCTATTAAATAATTACCTTAATTATCAATAATATTATTTAACTTTTTTTAGAAAAAAATAGTTTTTTTAATAAATTTAAAAAAGTTCTTTTTATTAATGCTATTTCTAAAAATAATTTTTATAAAATAAAAAAATTTTACAAAACATCAAACTTTTTTAAAATTAGTGTTTTTAAAAAGTTAATTTTTTATAAACAAAAGATAATCAAAATTGAAATTTATAATAAAAAAATTTATAAAAATGATATTTTTAATATGGTTTGTTTTGAAACAAAATATTTATTATTTTTTTTTGGAATAAAAAGTTTTAAACCAAAAGTTTAAAAAGTTGATATAATTGTTTTATTACATATTGTGTTTACTATACGTAATTTCAATTATATTTTATCGTAAAATATCGTTTTATACTTGATAAATTTTTATTATATTTAATATTTTATTTGTTCAACCCGTGTAATATACGGGTTTATCAAAAGCTAGTAAAATATATAAATTAATCTCCTTACTCTAATAAAAGAGTATCTAGGAGTACACATATCAACAATATATTGTTTTGTAATAATTTTTTCTCGTTTCTCTCTATTATTTAATAATCACATTAATTAATAATAATATTATTTAATTTTTTAGATTAAAATAAGTTTTTTAATAAATTAAGCAATAATATTTTTACTAATGTTATTTATAAGGAAATAGTTTTTTCAATCATATTTTATTTTAGAATATATATTTATAATTAATAAATTTTTATTCTATTAAATATTTTTTATTCAACCCATGTAATACATGAGTTTACTAAAGCTATTATTTTATAAACGAACATGAATAAATATAAACAAGTGCACACGAACAAATGTAAACTAACATCTTGCCAAATGTTTACGAACACAAATGAACGAACGCGACCTCTACTCATGTTCGTTTATATAGTTAAACGAATGAAACTTCTTGTTTATGTTCATTTATTTATTAAACTAACAAACGTAAATGAACTTTCCGTCAAACAGTCAATTTGTTTCTCGTCATAATTTTAACTAAACAACTATTCCAGCTAGTTTGAAACAAATCGTACAAGTTTAAATGCATAGAGTACAATCTGAATAGCCATCGAGCATATTCTGACTCCTACGTGATACATTTGACTTGATGTAATACGATCACCGTCAGGCTGATAAGGTGCCGGAGCAACGACGGCCGTCGGCGTTCGGAATCTTCTCCGGCATCTCATCATGTTCCTTCGTCTCCGGCAACCTCATCACTCGCTTCCTCCCATCAATGGCCTCCGTCTTCCAAGTAATCACACACATCTCTTAATTCACACATCAATTACTCAAAACCTCTGTTTCTGAATCGTGAATGCATTTGTTTGGTGATTTTAGGTATCTGCTGCTACGGCAATGGTTTCTGTAGTGTACATGAGAGTTTTTCTGCCGGAATCTAATATCACAGCGGCGGTGGTTGCTGTTACGTCGGAAAAGGAAATAACGGACGAATGTCTTCTAGAAAAGGGGGATATTGCTAATCGGAGACGTTTGCGTTCGATTCCTTCTTTGCACGATTCGTTTTCGTTGTTGAAGAGCAGGTATGTCGTTCTACAACCATTTGTTTGATAGGAGTCGTCATCTGTATTAGAAATCGGATGATTACGTACAACCAAATGGGATTTACTGTAACAGTCTTTTGTAATTTGATAATAGGGTTTAGAGACAGGAATTCAATTGAGTGGCATTTTTAGCTATTTCTTTGATATTTGATGATAAATTCAATTGAGTAGCATTTTTAACTATTTATTCAAACTTTGATGATGGAGATAAAGTTGGTAAATTCAATGTGAATGCTCTTAGTCTTCTTTTAACAAAATTAGGCTAAATCTTAGTCTTATGCAACGAAAGTAGGCTAAATCTTAATGGTATGCAAAAAAAAAGTAGGCTAAATCTTAGCCTCTGAAAAATAGTTTAGGTTTTAGCCACCGGGCTAAAATTTAGCTGTAAGTACACATGTCTTGATTTGATTTGTTGTTTTCGTGGACTCATAGTATCTTTCAAGGTTTTTTTGTAGGCTAAACTTTAGTCTTTTTAGCCGGCAGAGCTCACTTGTTGTTCTCTGATTGATTGGTTTTGAATATGAGTGGCTAAAAAGCAAGGTTATTTTTAGAAATATCAAAAGTCAATAGTCATTTTGGTAAAACGGAGTCAACTTGGTCATTTTGGTAGTTTTCCGTTATGCATAACGTTGGATATGTATAGAACAGGATAGGATATGTAAATGTGAGCTTCATTTGAATTCATGTGGATGATTGCTTTTGTGTATAAGAATGGACTATAATTTGGGCGGCTAAGTGGGAGAATTGAAGTGTTTGTTGTTTGAATATTGTTACTTTCAGCTGGACATTTTCACAAGCAGCTATTGTGGCATTCTTCAACATGCTTGGTGATCTTGGCTTGTTTTCTGCATTATTGGTAATTCATATAGTCTTTCACTCATATAAACGGCCATGGATTTAGCTGTTCTTTGTGAGAAAACCACAAGGTCAAGTACGAGCACTATTAGTGATGATCTTTATCATTCAATGTATGAAGATATAGATCATTTTATTCATTTGTTGAATTTGTTTGCATTTTGTAGTACTATCTGAAAGCTGAATTCCATTTCGACAAAGACCAGTTTGCTGACCTGATGATCATACAGGGGGTTGCTGGAATCATATCTCAAGTATGCCTTTCACACCTCCTCGCTCCTCATGATTATGTTATCAGATCTTTTTAAAGGTTATAGTTTGTAAATATAAATACATTGTATTTAACACATGCAGATGATTCTCATGCCCATGCTAACTAGGGTAATGAATGAAGAACAACTTCTTGCAATTGGGCTTGCTTTCAACTGCATCCATGTAAGCACTAGTCGTATATTGAATTCCCATAAACCTTCAAGAAATCAATGTTGATCCTTTGAACAAGAAGTAATTTAATGCTACACTTGCATTTTTTTCATCTCCTGTTTATGCAAAAGATAAAATCAGCCCTTGCTCTTAGTATGCAATTCTAACATGTTATTGGGATTGAAATGCAGATTTCTCTTTTTGCTGTAGCTTGGAGCTCCTGGGTACATACTTGCATTTATGATCAAATTGCAAGCTATAAATTCTTAACTACACTTAAATTGACAGTATAAGTGCTGTATGCATGTAAAATCCTCTCTAATATGTCTTGGTTTTGCTAACCAGTTTGTGTGAATATAGGTTGTCTATCTTGCATCAACGTTGCAGATTCTGTCCGTTTTTGCAGAACCAAGTGTGAGTTCATGCCTACATTATTTTCTCTGTGTATTCCTATATCTACTAAGTAGGGCTGTGAAAAACTTGGTTCAAATTGTTTAAAGTGAAACCTGATCGGACTGGGACCAGTTTTGTATGTTCCGGTTCTTGGTCCATGGTACGAAATTTTGTTCTCGATCTGGTTTGTTCCAAAGCCTGATTTTTTCTTTTTGTTATATTTCAATGAAACAACATCATTGAGCAAGGATTTGTGCTTGAATCATTAGCCTAAATGTTTGACTCTGGTTCCCAGTCTGGTTTTGGACCAAATTGGTTCTACTCTGGCACAAATCCGACTCTGAACCGTTTCTATACGGTCCAGTTCTTCGTTCCAGTATATTTAAATTTTTGGTTTCTATTTAATCTTGGCTATGGTTGGTTTTGGATCATTGCATACCCTCTCTACTTGATTTATTTTTTGCTTTTATATTTTCTACTCTGTTTCAGTTAAGGAGCATTGTATCCAAACAAGTTGGCCCCACCGAGCAGGTGATTTATAACATTAAGCGCTTACACTAATGTAAAAGTTCGACAAAAATGTGTTGGTCGCCTGACTACTTCTATAAAACTACAAGTTGGATGCTCATGTTGTTTCTTGATGGGTTGTTGTATCTATCTTTTAGGGCAAGGCACAAGGGTGCATTACAGGCTTATGCTCATTTGCTGGTATCATCTCCCCATTGATTTTTAGTCCTCTAACAGGTCAAGAAACATTCAACTATTCAAGCATACAATTTTTCATGATTTAATATCTAAATTTGATTGTAGCTACTAAACTTTTTCATTTTCTTTTTTCCTTGCAGCTTTATTCCTATCTGATCGTGCTCCATTTAAGTTTCCTGGTTTTAGTCTTATGTGTGCTGCCTTCACTGTGGTACATTCTCATTTCACCATCTAGTAATTCTTTTCCCGTGTCTTTAACCAGCATATCATGCTGGAATTAGTCCAAGAGTGTAAAGTTGTAAACAAGCCAAGCTCGAGCTCTAACTCATAACATAGCTCGGGCTTGGCTTTGTTTGTTTATTATTTATTAATTATTTTATTTATATACATATAGTTGTCTTGACATATATTTAAAATTATAATTTTATATATAACATGATATATAGTATTTTGTTATTTTTCATAATTATACATATGATTTATCATATTAGGCTCCTGACCCTAGTGAAGCTCAGTATATGAAGCACGGGCTCGTTTATTAAACAAACTTTAATCTAAGGTTGAGCTGAGTTTCGAGCTTTTAGCGTGCCGATCACGAGTATCTCATGAGTGGCTAGGCTCATTTACAACCCTAAAATACCAACTATAATTATATCCGAGTATAATGGCGTAAAAAGAATATTGATTTCTCGTTTAGTTGCAAAAGAAATGAATAGCAATCAGTTCAAAATCCTGATTTACTTAGATTCATATAATGTTCTTCGTAAAAGATCTTTAGTTACATGTAGTGATGCACATAGGATCTTTTTAAAACCGGTTTGGTTTGGTCAATGAAAAGTCAAAATATGATTGAGTTGAAAGCGGTTTGGTTGAAACCAATTTATTGACCGGGTTTTGACCAGTTTTTTTTTACCGGTTTCGAGTAGTTTTTGTCTTTTTGACCGGTTCGGTTCAGATTTAACCCATTTCGAATGTGTTTCATTTAAATCGGTCCCTAATTTTCAGTTTTATTGGGTTGAAACCGACTTTTTTTTATAACGTTTTCAAACTGGTTTCGTTTTCGGTTTTAGTTCAGGTTAGCGGTTTGAACCGGTTTTTTTTTTCCCTTTTTTTTCCACCTATATGCATGTGGCCAAATGGGCATATCTAGTGGGTTGGATAATATTTCAATACGTAGTTGTTGTATTGGTCAAAATGGGCTGGGCCACACTTTTTAAGAAAATAGAACTAAGCGATGTACTACAGCACTAGCACTAATGGATTAATGCTTCAAATATGATCATAAAAGTTCTACTAATAACTTCTAAGTTTAAACCTCTTTGACCCGTTTAACATGTTTCTTTTTGTACTATTTTTTATCTGACCTGAATAAAGTCAACTTAGTTATAGTTAAATGAGTTCAATATTGCCTTGATTAAAGATTAAGATTTTGAAATATGTTCATTTGCAGATGATAGCTTTCATCCAGAGCATCATGATCAAGACTTCCCTTTCAAATTCAAAAACCGAAGAAAATGACCTGGTGGCGGAACCCTAACTACCCCGAGTCTCCCTTAGATTTTGTAAATATTAAGAGCCTGTGCACAGTGGTTGATTAGTTGGTAGACTATATCCTGTATTATTCCATACATCAAAAAAATGCGGAAATGCATGCATCAATCTCAAATGACCCAACACTCCAGACCCGTATATGCGAAAGTCTCATGCATCGGGCTTGTCCTATCATTTCATTGTTTGAAGGGTCCCTGGAAGAGCCCGTCTGTTAAGAACCTCCCACCCTTCCGTCGTTTTCAAATTAGAAATATATAAAAATGCTTTTGAAACAATTTACAGGATATTAAAATTTTCCAAAGTACTCCCTGTACTAACTTGTACTAGCGTACTACTATCTTGTATTATTTCATTACTTGAAAGCATCATACTTGGAAGATCCTTTTTTCCCTCAAATTTTAACATGATAAACCATTATAAGAAGAGGTGGGATTGTGGCCTTGTGGGAAGAGCTATTTAGTTGATCTGTTAAATGGTCCAATTGTCACTCGTTATAACCTGACAAACATCTAACAAAGCGGTCTAGTCCAATCCTATCAAGTCGAATTGTTAGTGAGTATGATTTCAAGTGAAAACACTAAGATTGTCTTCAACGCTTTCATCTTCATGGGCAAGTTGCATGGTTCTACAGCGGTTGACACACCATATCTCTCCTCTATCTTTCTAGACGGGATGTCCTCTTTCCTTCCTCACCTCTTACATTCCCTGCCCGTCCCCACAAATTTCTTTCATCTTCTCTCTTCTTCATGTATCTTTTTCGTTAACGCACAAATGGCCATGAATTGTGGCGGTATTGGAGCCAGTTTAACCGTTACTAAGTTAAATCCAAATTAATTATCCCTTTTTAAATTTAAAAAATAAATCTAATTATAAAGTCTAGTTTAAATAAATCTATTGCATATCAATTACAAATCTTGTTATCAGTCTATAAAAATTATTTTTATTCCAAAACAAAAACAATAAAACATCCGAAAAATAACCTTCTTCATGTATTAATGCTTTACAGAATTTGCTCCATTTAAAAGTGATCATAAAAATATAATAATCAGATTTTAGAATCTCACAGTTACAACCTAAGATTGTATACTCTTGTTTGGTGACATTACACTAACGGTTAGTTTTTAAGATGGTAACCCTTTAATTTAAAGTGGTGAGATTTGCCTAATATTTTTCAACCAATTAAAAACCTCCACATCAGATCAATGGATAGATAGCATTTTCTACATGAACCAATACCACCACTCCACGTGTCAACCATTATCCAAACTATTTGTTCTCTCAACAAGCACATCCACACAAATATAACCACAAAAACCACCACTTGATCACTTTATACTTTATAATCCCACACCCTTCTCCCTCACAAACCAAAACCTCAAAACTTCAATCCCAATGGCAAGTGTGATCTCATCAGCTGTTTCAATCCCATCATTCACCGGCCTCAAGGCAACTGCCGCAAAGGCCGCCCCAGCCGCCACCGTCAAGGTGGCGGCCGCCGGCCCTAACCTTTCAGTGAAAGCTTCATTGAAAGATGCGGCGATTGCAGCAGTCGCTGTTTCAGCCAGCGCGTTGCTTGCAAGCAACGCACTGGCTGTCGAGGTCTTGCTGGGAGACAATGATGGTGGATTGGCATTTGAGCCATCCACCTTCAGTGTCCCCTCCGGTGAGAAGATTGTATTCAAGAACAACCGCGGGTTCCCGCACAACGTTGTCTTCGATGAAGACGAGATTCCGGCTGGTGTTGATGCCTCAAAGATCTCAATGGGTGAAGATGATTATTTGAATGCAGGTGGAGAGGAGTACTCAGTGACATTAACTGAAAAGGGGACTTATAGTTTCTATTGTGCACCACACCAAGGTGCTGGTATGGTTGGCAAAGTTACTGTTACATAAGCTTTTATTATTCATTTAATTTTCCATTTATAATAAAGATTTTTATATATTTCGTTTTGTAAAGAGTTTAATGGCACAAAATTTATCAAGCATGCATTGTTTGATTGTAGTGTACAACTAGTTCATAAATGTAGGTAAAATTGACAATGGACTTGTAAAATGTGAGATGGACACATGGTTGTGATGTTTGGGTTGATGATTCAAGCTGTTTATGGCTATTGTGTTTTGAGATAAGATAGGCATTATAAAATGTTTAAAGTGGGGTTAAACAAGTAAATCTGGAGTGTGAGTATGGGCTTGAGCTCAATTCATTTAATTTAAAAGAGCATTTTAACTTGTTTAATTTAAGAGAGCTTGAGCGTTACTTGTTTAGAGTTATATTTCTAAATCTAGGCTCAGATTGTTTGTTATTTATTGGTTGTTTTAAATATACATATTTATAATAATTTTTGTATATATTATTTTATTATTTTTATTCTAATTGTATTTATAATATATAATTATTCTGTAAGTATATATCCAAGATATCAGATAGAAATTACTGACTTTTGTTTAGGTTTGTGAATCTAATTAAACTTGATTTGTGAATCCTGGGCTCGCTTATGAATATGGTTTGATACAAGAACTCGAGCTCCTTTAAGCTAAGTTTGATCAAGATAACAGGCGCATTTGGTTTTTGATGGTTTTTTGTTTATTTATATTGTAACTAGTATTAATCTCCCATGCGTTTTGCGAGGTTTGTCATTGTTGGATGTCTGTAGTTGCAAATGTAGCACTCTTGTACTTTTAATTCTTCTAACGCATCCAAATATAAGTCATATTTGTTTTAATGATCTTTGTAAACATACGTTACTTTTTATATATATCAACAATAACAATCAAGTCATGACCTATGTATATCTAAACTCACCACAACATCTCTATTTACAAAACTTTAGAGTGTCATAGTTTCATGTCAAATTATCACTTTTATAAACCTAAAATTAAACGCAACCAGAACTAAATCATTATTTGAAGTAATCAACGTAAGAAGCATATAAAACTTTTAGATCTAAACACTAAAAAGGCAAATATAAAATGACCTACTTGGTTCAAGTGTAGTTGATATTAGAGCTTTCAATCATTAGTTTGTTAAAATATATAAATAGAATTATTGGCAACTACATCAAGAGCCAACATGCTTAGTAGACTTTATTGTTTAAGGATCCTGAAAATCGTTTAGAGCCAACATACTCGGTTGACTATATTGTTTGAGACTTATGAAATAGGTTTTCTCTTTGTTAAAAACATAAAATAATTATGAATATAAACTTGTTTTTAATTCTGATACATTAAAATAAAGATTTCGCAAAACCATATTTCAGTAAAGAAGTTTAACTTTATGAAAAGCTTTATAACAGATGGTCAGTTGGGTCATGTTTTAGATCTTTTTCTGCTCTTGCATTTGATCGGGTTCAAAGCTCTTCATTTGTTACTAATAACCATTCATGAACTTATCATTTTTATTAGATTGTAGGTATATGCATACTTTAAATATATATACACTTTATGTATAAATAGTCATGTATGTAAAAGAAGGTAAACTCTACTAATGGTTATCATAAGTCCTAATGACATGTTTAAACACTAAAGCATGCTATTCTGATGACACATACATAAAAATTTGTTGTATCATGAACCTATATGAACATTAGCGTAATTGTGCAGCAACATCAGCGTAAATCTTTTATCTACCAACTTATAAATAGAAGTAAGTGTAAAAGATCAGTGAATAATTTTGAGCTAACATTTTAAGCAAAATCATCAAGGATTGAAAAGGGTTTCTAAAAAAGCATATATGCTATAGAGACTTGTACCATTATGTTTAACTAATTTGTAACTTACTATTTATTTGGTGAGTTTTAATTATAGAGTAATTCTTTTAAAGTATATTAGTTTTTAAGATATTTTGTTTTTCTCTTATAATCTTTAAAATATAAATATTTTACTAATTTTTGAAAACAATGTTGATTCGTACTTATGTATATATACATTTCTATATAATTTTATTCAAATCCAGTTATGGTTAAATATAATTTATTTTATAGTGTATCAACTTCAAATATACTCTTGTGACATGATTATTTATAAAAATACGTTTCGATATAAACTCCAAAAAATCATTTGCAACGCGCATCCAAACTTCACCTGTTAAAAGAACTTTAATCATCTTTAGGAAGAGAAGTTAGTTTCTCGTTTTGATGATGGGATATTAAACCTTATTTAGAGCATTCAAAATTTGTTCCTTAAAAATATATGAGTAGAATCTTTATATTATATAGAATAGTTTTGAGTAGTTGTGAGTGAAGCAGACATAAATGTTACTATTCAATTTATAAATTTAAGAAAATACTATTCAATCTTTATAATTTTTTTGGCAAATTGGATTATAATAATCCAAACTATTATCTATTGGCCGATAACAATCCATACTATCAATTTGGCCGCTAACACTCCATACTATCAATTTGGCCGCTAACACTCTCAACTTTCACTTTTATTACCAACAATAATCCTAATGATATAATTTTCAAAATTTTACACTTGATTTGTATATATTCTAGTCTCAATTTAGCTTGTATGCTTCTTCATATCATTCATAATTATTATTGTGAACCGAATTGAGTTCAAATCGAGCGTAAAATTTTAAAAATTATGCCACTGGGATTGTTATTGGTAATAAAAATGAAAGTTGGGAGTGTTAGCTGCCAAATTAATAGTATGAATTATTATCGGCCAATATGTAATAGTTTGGATTATTAAAATCCAATTTGCCTAATTTTTTTAATATTTTAAAAGTAACTGTGAGTATAAGAGAGAAAAAAATAATGACAAAAATAAAAAAAAATTTATTTAATAGAAGAGGTGATAGAAAAATAATAATTTGCAAAAGATAAGAAATTAATTATGAATGCACTTAAAAATTTAATCGTTAATAAAGTTATTACTTACCTCATAAGAGCCTCCAACCAAAAGTCACAAATGACGTAGCCCACTTCCAAACTAATGATGAAATTGTTGCCTTTTCTTTTTGTATTTGCTAAACGCGTTCCTTATGTATTAGATCTATCACCCTATAGAGAAAAAAGAAAGAGATTAAAAACATAAAGATAAAATGATTGATTTTAATAATAAAAGATAAATATTTGATAAAAATAATAGAAGTTAGAGTACGTTTAACACAACCCATCTTATTATTACACAAACTTAGATGTTATTGTTAGATGCCATGTTGAATAAACGACGAAAAAATATATATATATTAATTATCCGGTTAGATTTATCTAATAACTTAACTAGCTTATCTTATCATCTCTAGCAACTTGTGTTCTTACCGACAATTTATATTTCAGTATTCTTAAATATAATTTTTTATAATTTAAGAAATTACTTGTGTGATAGTCCACCATTAGGGTAGTACCAATAGCATATGTATTGGTTCACCTATTTCTTTGCTCACCATAGTCACATGAAAAGGATGTTTATAGTTTATAAAATATAAAAACCAAATGCTATATATAATTTATTAATATAGTATCGTGATAAGCGTGACCCTCTACTATATTGTTATATAGGTGATGAAAGGTATTTTGTTAGGTAATACAGTAAAAGATTTGTAATATTTCGTTATTTTACCTTTTTTGTTAACATTTTAAAAAGGTTTTATGTTTGCATTTTAACAAGTAAAATCACAATAGAAACGATTTTTAATTAGAAGAAACGTAAGTGCTCACTGGTTTGTATAATTCTTAGTAATTAGAATTATTTTTGTTAAAAAAACATGTTTTGATGGTCAATGAAAAAATTAAAAATTACTGTCACTAATGTAAAGAAATTCTAAACATTACGAATATTAAAAAAGTTACCATAAAACCGATCATTATTATTTGTGATAATGAATTGATAATCACATCTCCTATTCATTTGCTTTATGTCCCATAATCGTTTGCTTTGACTATGATCGATTGAAAAAATAAAGAATTCATAATTATGTTTCCTCTTCATAAAAATTCACAAAATATAATGATCTAATTGACTTGAGCGATTAAAACCTAACCAAAGCTTGATAGATTCACTTCTATCGTCATATGCAACTCATTGAATTCGATCAATTATGCTTCAATGATTCACTTGACTAAAATTTACACATGTAGGCAAACTAGACAAAAATCCGTACATGAAAACGAATCAAACAGAAATCAACTACAAATGTGTCATTAGAGGACAAACACAAAACGATGGGGTCTTGCTTTAAATTGAACAAATAGATTAGAATCTAGGATCTTGCTTAACTTTGAGTAACGTAATCATGAAATTGCAATTTGTGAAGTTAAATAGAATTGTGAAGAAACTCCTACCTGCAGTCTTAGACGATTTGGTTGGGAGTTGGGAGGAGGAATCGTACAGACTGCCTTGAAGTATAATTTTCATCAAGCGACGGATAAAATCCTTGGGAGCACGAACGACAAGGAAAAATGAGAAGAGGTGATATAATAGTAATTTAGACATTTTTCTTTGTAAACATTCAAATTTCAATAACAAATTTACAAACCAAATATCACATAAATTTAGAAAAAAAGTTGTAATTCCATCTCTAATTTCAATAATGAAATATTTCGTGAATCAATTGCCCCTTTTAAATCCTACAAGGTATTTTGATAACTTCATGAGTATTAACTACTTTAAAAAAAGTGTTGAGTTAATCTTTTGATTTTAACAAGGTTTAAAACTACGTACGTGGAAGTGGAATAAAACTATTATCTACGTCGGTTTTATTTTTTAAATTATTCGCCGATTAGGAAAAAAAATTCTAAATGACTCACTTATCTGAGTTATCTTTATTTTAAGTAATTTTTATGCGCAATTATGTTGGCCAATGGTGTACTTGAGCTCCAACAAAAACCTTAATAGAATCTCACTAAAGATACCAAAGTATAATTTTAAATAACTCACACCACCTTTTAGTTAAAAGTTTCAAATTATCAAATTTTACACAAATAAAAATCAATAATGATAAACGATGTTAATATCACATATAAGTAATAAGTAATAACTCTTAACAACAATAATATGTAATAAAAACTAATAACTTTTTTGATAGTTCCAACGGTTATATTTTTGACTCTTACCCACCCCACCACATGACCACACCCCCCAACTGACCACCGTGAGGATCTCGTCGGAGATGACGCCGTGGTGGTCTTCTCGCCGTCTTGTGAGTTACGTGATGGGCTTTGAACGTAGTAAACCACCCGTAGTGGGGATCCTACCGGAGATGGCGTCGTTTGGCTGGTGACCTCTGAATCGATCTTTGCGTGCAGTGACATTGTCGCTGGAGATGTGTGTTTGTCTTCTCCGCCGATGGTTTCGAGGGTTTGGAAAGCTCACATGTAGACAGTGAGGGTTTCTCTGTCTAAGAATGTAGAAGAAGAATCATATGAAGATGGTGGTGGTGAAGGTTGAATTTTTGAGGTTATTAATATGGATAAAATGAAGGGGTAGTGAAGCTAGCTAAAAATAAGATAAAAAAATAGTTATGTTGTGATAATTAGAAGATTAATACTTATAAAGTTATTTTTTAATGAAGTGATTTTTTTAAATTAAAAAAATAACAATTTTGTAGTGTTGTATGATATGAGTATTCCTATAAAATGATGTGATATGGTATGGTATAGTATAAAATAATATTATATGATTAATGGATATATGATGTTATGTGATGTGCTATGTATGATACGAGTATCTCCACCGTCCTTAGGCTATGAGGTAACTAGGTTGATTATTAGATAATTAAATATGGAGGCAGGTTGACGTTTGCTTTTATGATAAGTTAAAAAGGGATCTAAAGAATTTAATTTGAGAATCTTATTCTATAGGAGGATGTTGGTTGGTGCTATTGGATTTGGAATCATCAACCTACACCTAACTTCCATTTTACACCCTTATACTTTTATAGGTCATCACGCACCTTTTCCTATATGTGTGATCACCATTTTGACCCTTTAGTTTTTGCATTAAATACTCTAAAAGTAACATTAGCCCATATTGAAGGGTTGTCCAACTTTGACATGCTCAAAAGTTACTCTCTTATGTATGAACCGGATGCACTTGTAAGATGTGAAAGATTTTAATAAGGAGCTTATTCAAGAGAAATAATGATTCATACTTAAAACAAATGAGATTGACTTTTGTTATGTTTGGAGTTAGGGGCTTGTAAGTTTCAAATGTTAGACCCGACTTTCATTATCTAGATCTTCGATTTTGGCTGATGATTAATACTCATTTTAGCAGTTTTAATATTTTCTTTCTTATTATTTAACGCTTAAATATTTTATTTGAGTAATTTATGTGTCTTTTGTAGACTATTAGATTAATTCCTAAACAATCAATTTCAAGTTTTTAATTTTTACCCAACCCATCAAACTTAGCTACCCGATTAAAAGAAAGCCTAATAATAATTTAGGCAATATAATAATGTTAATTTTCTTAAGAGTTTTCTCTTTTTATATTTATGTTTATGCTATTCAATGTATTCCTCGTAAACAGTCGCATACAACTGAACACATAGGTTATGCATGCATTGATACATATGTACTTTTTTTAAGGGTTATTGGATTTTAATAATCTCAAGTTTTATTTATTAGCCGGGATTAAACACAACTCAGGAAATGTTTGCAGACACTCCCAACTTTTAATTTATTTTTCTTCAATGATCACTTACTAACTGAGAGTTAACTGTCGTTAGTTTTTTTGATAAAATGGGGCCAACATTGAGTCATTTTTCAACTACGCCGCCGCCCAGCCTCCATCAAGTCCGTTTTTTGGAGTCTAGCCTCCAACGTCACCTGAAATCTATCTCAATTAGTTAAATGGTTCAGATCAGAAGGTGGAGATTGATGGGTTTTAGAGTGCGGAAGTTTCAGATTGACGGAACATATGATTGATTTCAATTTTCTGCTTAGCGTTTTGGCCGTAAAAACAATGTATGTTATCGAAAAACTAACGGTGTTAACTCTTAGTTAGTTAGTGATCGTTGAAAGAAAATAAGCTTAAAGTTAAAAGTGTCTGTAAATATTTCTTGAGTTGGGATTAATCCCGGCCAATAAATAAAAGTTTGGATTATTAAAATCCAATAACCCCTTTTTTAGCGGCAAGTGTACAATTTTGTTTCGAGAGTTATGTGTTATTTTAATCAGGCTTATCTATATATTTTTCATTCAGGACCATACTTTCAATTCTCTTAGAAGAAATTTACAACTAGAAAAACCCTTTAACTCAACCCTGAGTATTTTTGTTTAAAGTGATACTTAAACTCAAAACCTTCCCATCTTCTTATACTTATGTGCCTTTGGTACATCATCTTAACCATGATACATATATACTTTTATACATACATACACATATGTACATTACATGAGCATAAACACATATACATACAAGGAAACATAAAACATATTAAACCATACATACTACACACATTCCATCATCCATGTGGGATGCATTTTTGCATCAACTACACATCCTCGCTTTGGTTTGCGCTACAACCATATACAATTACGAAAACATAACCTTTTAATCAAGTAAAAATATATTTTTTATATCCATTTCAACTGCACATTAGTGGAAAATTAGAGACGATACTTGACTGACTACAATATCATTGGTAAGAGAGTCAACGCACTTATGAGCATATTTCTAAAACAATTACGCTTATTCATTTTCATATACTAAAAATCATTATTTTCTAAATTTAATATTTATTTTTAAAGTTTCTTACATCTCATTTCTCATATCTATCTCTATTTCATTTAAATAATACTTATTACATGTTTAAAATTTTTTCTCTTTGTTTAATTCACAACCACTTATAAAAAACCATTAAAAATTAATTTATATAGTGACCCCTTAAATATAAGAGATTATTATAGTTTTCTCCAAAAATACAAGGGCTGAAGAAGATGATAGAACATTGGATGTGAGAGTAAAATTACATGATTTTTTTATGTTTCTCCTATAATCTCAAAATGAAGGTGTAAACGAGGAAGTTGATGTAAATGCTCCAGCGCTATATGATTATATAAAGGGTTATTGTATTTTAATAATCCAAACTTTCATATATTGGCTACGATTAATCTTAACTTGGGAAAAATATTTATAGTCACTCTCAACTTTAAGCTTATGTTTCTCCAACGGTCTCTTACTAACTAAGATTTAATCACCGTTAGTTTTTTTTATAGAATAGGTAAACTTTGAGCCATTTTTTTTTAACTCTACCGCCTCCAATACTCTATCAGGTTCGTTTTTGGGTGTCTAGCATTCACCGTCACCTAAAATCTATCTCTAATGAGTCAAGTGGTTCAGATCAGGAGGTCAAGATTAACAAGTTTCAGGGTGCAGACGTTTCAGATTGACGGACCTGATGGTTGATTTCAACCTTTTGGTTAAGTGTTTTGGCCATATGAATACTCCACACCATCAAAAAAACTAACGGTGTTAACTCTTAGTTAGTAAGAAATTATTGGAGGAAAATAAACTTGAAGTTGGAAATATTTGTAAATATTTCTTGAGTTGGGATTAATTCCGGCCATTAATAAAAGTTGAGATTATTAAAATATAATAACCCTTATATAAACTATTGTATGATTGCACATTTACATCATTAAAATTAGACAAGTTAGATTTTAATAATCCAATCTATGACATATTACCTCGACAATAATCCATGACCAATGATAATCGTAACTTTTATTTTTTGCCAAGAGCAATCCTAGTAGCATTAATCATCATTGATTTAAACTTGATTTCTACTCAATTTTCATGTCATTTCACTATACGTTTTCCAATTCCATTCACAATCATTATCGTGAGCAAAATCGAGTGAAAATCAAGTGTAAATCAACGAATGATTATACTATTAGAATTGCCATTGATAACAAAAATAATAATTTATGATTAACACTTGTCAAACTGATAGCATGAATTATTATCGTCCAATAAGTTATAATTACATTATTAAAATCCAATTTACCTAATTTTGAATAGTTCTACACTTTGACAAAGAAATGAAACTACAAGGGTGCTTAATGCAACATTTTTATACATGAATCTTCCAATTGGATATCGATGGAATATTAATATATTATTATTAAAATTAAAAACAATAAAAATGGTGAAGTAAGCAAGGCAAAGAAGACTGGCTTGAATCCACGTCGACACCCGCTCAATGGGTGCGCATTACGCCATCATCGTTTTCCAATGCTTTTAGCAAAGCACGAAATTTCACCACATCCTGTACCACACGCAGTAACAATTGTACCTTCATCTGGTCCTAGCATTTTCTGCTCTGGAAAAACACCAGCATATATATAACCGAAAACCATTGTTCGTCAGTAGGGCGGTATTCTCCATTGTTACACCTTTTGTTTTCTTCTGTTTAAACTGTTTCATTTCATCTTGTTGATTGATTATGTGATTGTTTGATTACGTATGAATATGTAGATCTTCGTTTTCATCGATGTTTGTGATCGTTTGATTGTGGTTTGGATGTAATCGAGGAGTTTGATCGTTGTCATTAGTGTGTTTTGATCGGTTTTGAGGTGTTGTGGTGGAGTAATGGTGGTGCGAGGAGGAGATACGGAGAGTTGTTGCAGTAGCAGAGCGTCGGAGGCGTCGCCGGCGGCGGTGGCGTTGGCGAGTCGGAAACGGAGGCCGAAGGTGGAGGTTTATCAGGAGGTGCTTCGTCGGCTTCGAGAGGCGAATTGTGAAGAAGCGTGTCAGCCTGGGTTTGAAGATCAGCTTTGGGCTCATTTCAGTCGTCTTCCTGTTCGGTAATTTCGAATTCGGTTGTCTGTAAGCCCTAGATTGTTCGTTATTCAACTAATTCATTGATAGTTTGATACGATAGTGTTTATGTGGCTATGAGCAATCACTCATGTTCTATATTCGTATACCGCAATATCTCATCAGATGTTCGTGTGAATAAATAATAATCTGCTCATAACCACTAATTTCAAGTTTTCAACCTCTTTGCTGAATTTGAAGTTGTTCTGTTACAAAAAGTTTTTTGGATGTTGTAACAGGTTAAATAAAGCATAAATTTGAAAAGTAGAAAGAGCAATGATTATTATCTTCTTATTAGGTGCTCCCTTCCTTTCAGGAAGGATAGATACTTTGACTATGGTGATGAAACTGTCTAATTTTAACCTTTGAAATCGACGAGGTTAACATTTGTTCTGAGAGGTGTTAATCTTTTCAACCTTTGCTAGAAATAGAAAAATATTCTTGTGTGAACCTATAACAGATTTGAAGGGCACATAAGCATATAATAATACTATATTTGACCATACAGGTTTAATAGTGCATATTTTTATTACTCGAAATGTACGAAAGCTTGTTTTCTTATTTTCATTAGTCTAATATGGTGGCAAACTTGTCTTTTTCTAAAGATTAAATTATGCACAGATTTTTGTAGTAGTTGTGGGGAGCTTGTTGTTGGGATCTTTGGTCAAAAAGCAGATTCTAAAGTATCTTATACAGTAAATTTTGTTGTTTATCCCTTTAGAAAGCTTTAAGTACTTAATTTAACAGTGGTTGATTTCATGGGATCCAATAACTTTAATTCTCCATCTTTGGATGCCTGTTTCTGGTTTACTATTAGTTACAAAGTTAGCTACAACTGTGATACCACAACGAGCTAAAGACAACTAGTAGTTCTCCTGTTTCATAGTTTAACTTTGTGTTTGATGTTAAATTACATTATAAATTGTGGTTCCGGGACTGGAATCCATTAATTCATCAATTCCATGGCAGATATGCGTTGGATGTGAATGTCGAGAGGGCACACGAAGTCCTTATGCACAAAAACCTGTTACACATGGCACATGACCCAAATACCAGACCAGCATTTGAAGCTCGCCTTGTTCAGGTAGAAAGGAAAATTTTGATTTACAGCCTTCACTCCTTGGTAAAATGTAGAAGTTAAAAAGTTTTTGGTTCTTATAGAAATATGACCTTTGTGGTATTGTGCTGTTTTTATTGTCTTCATTTGCTGATAAGATGGTTGCATATCAATTAAGGGGCAATTTCATATATCCCCTTCAATACTTACAAATTATCATACACATACCCAAGGCATGCTTAAGGGGGATATGCAATATTTTGGAAGTTGTGTTTTTGGTGTATATGATATTCTTGAAGTTTTAGGGGGGACATACAAAATTCCCCCTATGCATACCAAAAACACAACTTCAAGAATACCCATATGGTCAGCCATATCCTTGCAACATGTAGCTATTTATTTTTAATATAAAATTGTGATCACTTTTAATACCTTTCTTGAAGCACCACAAACTAAAAATAAGTGTAATAATTCAAAAGGTGGTATAGGTTTGACATTGAAAATAGAAACTGACTATTTCTTATGGAATAAATGGCATATTAGTCTTTTTAAGGCATGCTATCAAATGTTAAAATTGATGGTCTGGACTTACCTTGCACAAGTCAAAGAAAAAAGTCTAAACTCTAGCAGAAAATTCCACCCGGACCACAGTTTTTTCTTTGTTGATTAAGTTAGTTGATAGTCTCCGCATTGCATATGTTTTGCAAGTTGAATTTTTGTCAATTTTGTATCACATATATAGAATGTTGATTTCTAAAGTGTTATGATAAGAGCTAACTCCTTTAAGCATTCAAATGAGATTCACATGTCAGCAACTTTGCAGCTTCATTCTAGTGTTGATGAAAATGGTGCTGAATCTACTTCAAGCTATACAAGAATGAAAGATTCTCAAATTTCTATCCATCCATGCAGACCGAGGCATGATTTTGAATTTTCTAAACCCAGGTCTTAGTTTTAACACAAAAGAGTAAATTTTTTTTCTTTTCTTGTGGTTTTCAGCCCTCATCCACCACCTGCATTTGGTTTATCATCAAATCGTGAATTTTCTTTTGAGGCCAGTAAATCAAATCTGCAAGGTGGAGACAAAGTTATGAGTGCCAACCAGCACTTATTTCGGTAATATTTCTGAAAGGTTTGATTCTATTTGAGCCTTCAATTCTTTTCATGTGGTCGTATAATAGTAGAGGTAGCAATTACGACCCACTTATGAGTGAGTTTATTTGTTCTGTGTTATCTGTAACGAGTCAAATAAAAATAGCTTAAAAGGCCAAGTGGCCAAACGGGTGAATGTTGCACAAAGTGTATTTTTAATGCATAATACCTTTTTAATCATTTTATTAAAAAAAATTAGATTGTTATCGAAACAACATAGTTTTTTATATCATATTTGGCACACTAATGTTCATAGAAAAACTTATTATTTTTTGTGACAAAAAGTGTTTCGAGTCAACCCAACCAATTTCGACTCACACCAAAACTACTTGTTTGGGCTGAACCCATTATCCAACTGCCCGACCCGCCCATATTGCCACCAGTAATATATAGCTAGTTCCTTATCCTACTAAGGAACTTCACTATATCTTTTATAAGGAAGTAAGTTTGAATCCCATCAATTGTTGTAGTTTCAGATTTAAGGCAAGATACAATTACTCCACATATGAGCTGCAGAGCTGGACAACCATAATATTAACAAATTTTGATTTTGGTACCTCATTAATGAAATATGCACATGCTAATGGCTCATTTAGTTGAAAAAATGTATAAATGAATAAAGCCTTATGAAGGAAATTATGTATACCATGTTGATGATGTTGGGTTTGTGGAGGCCTATTCTTGGGTTTGGGCTCGGTTTAATGAAGAAAAGAAGACCGTTTATTGGAATTGATGGCTCAAAGTTTACCTATTCTTGGGGCCAGCCCTTATCTCTTTTATTTAGTTAGGAACCCTATGTTTGTTCTCCATTCAAACAGTTCTTGTACTTGTATTTCCTCACGAGTGTGAAAGGCAAAACAATAATAAATACTGGTCGTAACCCGTGGACCTAGGTTACAAGCCATAACCAAACCACGTAAATCCTTATGTGCTTGTGTCTTTACTTTTCTGCAGGTAGATTGTGTCTGTGTGCAACCTGAATATATAGCAGATGAAGTTTGATTATCTTTTACTGGCCCATAATCTGTTTGTTTATTGGTTTTTTTTTTTAACGGATGATGTAACAAGACTTCAAAATCCTGTAGGCCTTTGCATGAAATTACAATTTCAACAAATGATAAGCCTAAACTCCTATGTAAGGTAATATAACTTCAGCTTATTACTTACAGATATAGCTATATACTTTTTAAGGTTTTAAATTATAATGAATATACATTTGAAAACACAAAATTGTCCTTATATTGTATGGTTTAAAAATAAAATTTCCTTTCTTTGCTTTGTATTCAGTTGACTTCGTTGCTCTCTGAGATTGGCCTAAATATCCAAGAAGCTCATGCGTTTTCAACAACTGATGGCTACTCATTAGATGTCTTTGTTGTAAATGGTTGGCCATACGAGGTATTTCACTATTTTATTCGTCGGTATTAATAAATCATTGGATAAACAAGATACCTATCAGAAATTGTTTCAAATTTATGTCATTATATTCGATGTTTCTCGGGCAATGCTAACTTATTTAAATATATTTGAAGGAAACTGAGAAACTGAGAGCTTTATTGGCAATGGAAATACCAAGGGTTGAGGTAGTCAACTTGTTGCCTTTAGAAAATAATGCAAATTTACGTATACATGGCAATTTCAATCCATATACTTACGCATGGTCGATTTGGGTTGTGTTCTATCTCAATCCCTTCTAACTCGTCAAAGAGGTCAAAAGTCGAAGTACCAATTTTGGTTGCATTTTTCTAAAAGATTAGTTTTTGTAAGTCGAAATACCAATTTTGGTTGCATTTTTCTCAAAGATTAGTTTTTGTAATTGCAATTAGAACTTTTATAAAATTTGTTATCGTGGACAAAATATGTTTACAGGTCAACCTGGCCCAGCCCATTTCACCAAATATGTTTTGACCCACTATACAACCTGACTAATCTCTCCTTATATGTTGAAATTCATGCAGGAGATACCTTGGTCAAAAGATCCACAGGTTTTGCCTTCTAAGGAGATGGAAACAAAGAATTTTAAAGAAAGTTTTCAGCTGCCTGAGGATGGTGCTGATGTGTGGGAAATTGATGTTAAGATGTTAAAATTTGAATACAGAATTAGTGGTGGATCATACACTGATTTGTAAGTTCCTAGTTTTTTTTACAAATTACTTGTCAGAAATATGATGAGATTTTTGTCGAAGTTATTATTTAACTTGTACAGGTATAAAGGTACATTCCACACTCAAGATGTGGCCATCAAATCTCTCAAGGATGAGTATTTATATGAGAATGTGCAGAGAGAATTTGCTCAAGAAGTCTATATAATGAGGTTTGTTACATGAATGTTGGAGTTCAGTTCCAAGTTATAAGAGTTTAATAATTATCTTGTTTTCTAGATAATCACTAGTCATGTTTTTTTTATCTCTCGGTAAGTATTAGTTAAGGTTTTATAATAAAATTATTAGTTCTATAAGGACAGAACATGAGTTAGATGGCAGATGCGATTGGCTTCCTATTCGTAGGTATTTAGTTGTTTTGATTATTTACGAACAGAATGATATTTTATAATTTTTTTCGCTGATTTTCCATAAATTTTTAGAATATGCAGATTGTGCCTTGGTATTTAATAATTGATACGTGATTGTTAGTATCTGAATTTGCAGTTTGGTTGAATGGGTTGATTACGTATTAGTAAAGTTGAATTATTTCAATAATAATCTGATTATTTTTAATAAACTGATTTAGGAGCTTTAATGTTAAAAATGCACTCAAGGCAATTTTTGACTTCTTTGTCATCTTCAACCCATTTGACTTTTCCCTTTTAGCTAGCCTATGAATTTGAACCGTTAGAGATAAAAACACATCAGGAACCGACCCATTCATAAGTAAATGGGTCAAAGTGATACATGTAGGAAGAGCTTTGTACACTGATGAAGGTGGGACCAAGTTGGAGTCGTATATAATTAAAGGTTTTTTACTTTCAAGGTCTCTGTATCAGAGTAACTATTATTCAAAGCTAATAATTATTAATGGAAATGTGTGAATACCCTCTTTTATGCTGTGACTGCTAGCATAAAGTTAAAAGTATTATTCCTACAATTATTAAATATTATTTTCAGTATTCATGTTATTACTATATTATAATTACTATTTTTAGGTCATTTTAGCTTAATCACTACATTATTGCTCTTATCTGATTGCAACAACTATTTGGGTATTTTAGTTTCCTCTAATAGTATTTTCACCTCTTTTTATGTTTTTTGCTTCTGTTTTCGTTTATTAGCTATGGTATTTCCTTAATCCACATATTTGGACATTTTCCCTTAGGTCCATTATCACTATGAACGCTTAACTTTCTTCAACCAACAGGAAAATCCGACACAAAAACATCGTGCAATTTATAGGTGCATGTACAAGACCTCCAAACCTTTGTATTGTTACTGGTAATTCTAAATGATTCCTTATTTTGAGTTTTTGTAATAATTTTCTTCCTTGCTTCTAAAGTATGAATTGCTGGTCCTTTAATGTTATATCTTTAAAATATGTTCTTTGTGTTTTCCAGAATTTATGGCAGGTGGGAGTCTGTATGACTTCCTACATAATCAAAGAGGTCATTTTGATGCCCCAACAATACTCAAAATAGCAATTCATGTTTCAAAAGGAATGAATTACTTGCATGAGAATAATATAATCCATAGGGATCTTAAGAGTGCCAACCTTTTGATGGATGAAAATGGAGTAAGCATATTAAGTTTGTTATTCTTGTGTATATTGACTTAGAGGTGGCAATTTCGATTAGTTTTCCTAAAAGTGGGTTGATTTGGGCTGTATTTTGTCCCAATAGGTCAAACAGGTAAATTTTCAAAACTTAGCTAAGTGGAAACAGGTCAAGTGGGTTGACCGGGTCATTCGAGGAGAAAGTCAACCAAGGTGTTTTCAAATGAGTAATACCTAGTAATTTTAAAATTTAAAAAAGTTGTATTATTTTCATAACCATGTTCTTTCTGTAGCATTATAATTGGGCAATTGTGGATGAAACCCTATGCAAATTTGCTGAATTTACACACAAGTCCCTTGAATTTGGTTTTGTATGATAAAACCCTATAACGTTTGAAACATAAGTCCCTACACTTTATTATCAACATAAAAGTATTTCTTTTGACTTTCCAAATTTTCATGAAAATGTCCCTTTTTCATGAATTAAGTTCCTGAACTATATTATAAGGAGTTTTTGGCTAAATTATAAAGGTTTAAGAAATTAATCATGCAAAAGCCAATTCGATAGACTTGCATCTGAATTTAGCATTACAATGTTTTCTTGAAAATTACAAATAATAATCTATTTAAAACATGATTAATTTATAAAATTAAAAAACGGGAAAAAAATTATTGATGGGCTGACCGTTGACCCAACTCTATTGGGCATGAATTAAATATTTAACCATTTAAACCTAAATCCGTTTACCTCGTCACCCGACTTACCTGATCCGTCCATTACTCCGTTTTACCACCTCTAACATAGTTATTTAACTAAAAGTGTTGGGCCCACAAACTCTTATGATCTTATCTGATTCAGAAGCCAATGCTTATGTGGCAGATTGTCAAGGTTTCTGATTTTGGTGTTGCTAGAGTGCAAAATAAGTCTGGTGTTATGACTGCAGAAACTGGAACATACCGGTGGATGGCTCCAGAGGTTAGTTTTTTTTTTAACATGCATTTTGAGATGAATTTTGTAGAAAACACTAATTTAAATAATTGATTATTTGATTTTGATTCTTCATATCACAACAATAACTTTTAAAACACTCCACAAGTACTTAAAATATATTCTTATTCTTTGGTTCTTGGAAGGTTATTGAACATAGACCTTACAATCACAAGGCAGATGTCTTCAGTTTTGGCATTGTCCTGTGGGAGCTGTTAACAAACAAGGTTCGATCATCCTCCAATCCTTGATTCTTTTTTATATGCTAAACTGAAATTCAATATTAGGCAATTTTATATATAACTTCCTAGAAGTATAAAATTTGATAAATATCATTCTAGTTACATTTTAAAACATTTAAGTTATCATATATACCTATTTATAGTAATTTAAGTAAAATTAGTTACTTATAAACATGCTTTAAGAATAAACAAAGAGAACGTCATTCATAGTAGTAACACTGTTTTAGTATTTGTTTAAATTTAATTTGATTCCTGATGGACGTGATTTTCTACCTGGAATTGGTTCGATCCCCTCCCCCCCCCCCCCCGCCCCCCCCGCGGGGGCCCCTTCTCCCCCAAAATAATTAAATAAAATAAACTTCTTTGTTATACATCACCCTTTCTACCCCCCATTTTTTATCTGTAGACCAACAAAATAATTTGTGCATAAGGGTATTATTGTCAAACCATAAAAATTGTTAGTACACCAATCTCAAAAGAGCGGTGCAGATAACACCTCTGGATTGATATTCTTAGTGCTTAAAATGATAAATTTGATATTATTAAATCTTAAAGGACATATTTGAATTTCTAAACTTTGCAGAAGGATACATATGAAAATAATCCTTTAATACTTGATGCAAATACAATAAATTTTTTGCATAAGAAACTTAGCTTTGTACTAATAATCTTTTTGTTGTTGTTGACATGACAGCTTCCCTATGCTAACTTGACTCCACTTCAGGCAGCAATAGGTGTTGTCCAAAAGGTACATTTTCACAATCTGAGCTCCATTTTTTTATTCAAGACTTTCGAAATTGAAAATCAGAGGTGTTTATATTTTAAAAAAATGGACTTAAATTCTAGGGTTTAAGGCCAGTAATTCCAAAGCACACTCATCCAGAGATTGCGGGACTACTTGAACGATGTTGGCTGCAAGATCCGTCTTTGAGGCCGGAATTCTCTGAGATAATCACAATTTTGCAACATTGTTCTAAGATGGTAAATATCAACGTCTTGGTGGCAAAATGGGTGGGTCTTGTTACGGGTTGAAACATTCGAACTTTTCTCTAGGTAGGAACGGGTTGGACTGACACACCTTTTGTCCAAAGTTTTGTTTTTAATTTTGTTTTAGAAACAAGTAGGGTGCCTTATACCAGTGTAAGAGAGTTTTGATGCTTGACTTAGGTCTCGCTTTTCGTAGGGTCTAGGGAGAGACCATCTGATGTGATGTACGCAACCTTACCCTACACTTTGTGAGAAGACTGTTTCTTGTGGCTTGCCTCTTTGCACAAAGTGTAGGAAAAAGTTGTGCCCATCAGATCGCTAAGTGATTTGGCTCGTGCGCAAAGCAAGAGCAAAGTAGTACGTCTTATACGATTACATAATTTATATCATCTCAATAATTATCTAAATTTTTAGGGATATTGTACGTGGCGGTCATCAAAATATTCAATTTTTTTCATTATCAAAGTATTCATCTTTTTTCATTAAGGTCAAACAAATATACATTTGTGTCATTAATCTCCATTTTGACCAAAAACACACAGAATGAATGCCCTTAAGTTTTTTGAGAAGATAACAACTTTAACATGTAATAAGTCTTCACCTCATCAATAGTTTTGAATATTTTGCAAAAGTATAAGGTTATACTAGTCCTTTGATACGTTTTTGTTCGAAGTTAGTATAAACGACACTTGCATGGTCTATGTTATTTGCATGGGTGCTAGTCTTAGTGAAATAAGTTGAACACTTGGTGGCTTCCTATGTTCCCAATTTTAATTATAATTCTTCAAAAGATTTTATGCATGAAAAATTTACACTTTGGACTACTTTTCTACGAGTTTGACTCATTTGACCCGTTCAAGAAGAGAAAACATTATCTGAATCATCCAATTAATAAGTAAATAGGTCAATATTGTTATCTTTACTACAAATCACTAACAAACTGAATTTTATTCATTTATTCTTTTTAAATGTAGGTAGTAGAAGAGAAAAGATCTATCAAGAGAAGAAATAATTTGGAAGGTGTTTCTTGACCAGATGGTGTATATAACTATATTCCACGTCAGCATGTAACGTATGGTAGGTAACTTTTCGACCCTAGAAGTGTCGGTATCAATAATTTAGCGCCCTAGTGATCTTTTCTTGTAAGATTTCTCTATCGTCCTGGAAAACACGACATGGACATAACACAAAAGCGAGTTTGAATCTCGCTTTTAAGAGAAGTTTTTGTGATCTTTGTAAAAGTTGTTAGGTTTATGTATAAACGTATAAGCTGCAAATATGGACAAATATTTTGTATTTATAATATATAGCCAGTTTGTTTAATTGTAACCGCATGTATATAACCATATTCCACGTCAGCAAGTAACGATACGGTATAACTTCACAACCCTATAATTGTCGGTGTTAATAATTTAGTGTCTTAGTTAAGATGTATTGTGTAAGATTTCTCTATCATCCTCTAAAACACTACGCAAACATAACACAAAGCAAATTTGAATCCTGCTTTCAAGAGGTTTTTGTTATCCTTGTAGAAGTTTTTAGTTTGATGTATAAACGTGTAAGATGCAAATATGGATAAATATTTTGTACTTATAGTCCATGGAAAGTTTGATGGATCATATGTTTGAAATTATCAAAGACAAAATCACAAATATGTTTACTTTTCAAGTATATTAACACTCTAGTGTGTGAGGCTAGAACATAGCCTATGAATAGATGTATAATCGACTGGAAACGAAAGCGGGGAGCATGGCATGTTAAAAATCGCCAAATTCAGAAGTCTTGAAGGTTATAAAAGGAGACGATGGATGTGTTTGGCAAACCTATATGAAAACTCTAATACAACGAAATAGCCCCAACCAACCAATTTCTCGCAAGCAACGCCTTCAACGACAAAATAAATGTTAATATCACATATGAAGAGGTGAGAAGAGCCCATGGGAAAATGGGAAGGACTAACGCACCTGGTCCAGACAACACGCCTGTCGAAGGTGTGGATCAATGGAGGAGTAAGGTATTAATGCCTCTCTACAATAACAAAGGGAATACCTAAGTTGTGCAAGCTGCACTAGAATAAAGCTTTTAAGTCATACAATAAAACTATAGGAAAGAGCAATGGAGACGAGAACTATATGGAAACTTGAGTGACAGAGAATCAATTTGGATGTATGACAAGGCGCTCAACAATGGAGACGATACACGTCCTAAGGAGACTAATAAAGAAGTATAGGGAGAAGAAGTTGGATCTCGATGTGGTTTCATTGAACTTCAAAAGGCTTATGACAATGTGTCACGACATCTTTTGAGATAGTCTAGAGGTAAAGAGGTTCCAAGAAGTTACATAAAGATAGTCAAAGATACGTATGAGGGTGCTAAACAATGGCGAAGCATAGTTGGGACCGGGGGGGGGGGGGGGGTAGTGTTAAACTTTAGTTCAATAGTGTAAATTTTTGGCCCGGTAGTGTTAATTTTTATATAAAACTCGAGTTCGCCCCCCCTAAAAAGAAACAATTTTGCCCCCGCCCCCCCTACGAGAGTGTTCAAGTTCCGCCGTTGGCGCTAAAAACAAGCGTTCATGTGCTGGTGGGACATAATGTAGCCTACTGCGTACATGCAAGAAGGTGCAAGAGGAGTGCAATCTTTAGAGTATTGTGCATAAGAGATTCCCAATAAGCTTAATGGAGAAATTCTATAGGGTTGTACTTCGTCCCGCCATGCTATATGGAATAAACTGTTGGACCAACAAAAAAACACAAGGGTAAGACTGAAGGTAGTAGAAATAGGGATGTTACGATGGATGCGTGGGCACACGAGTATGAACTGAATAAGGAATAAAGTTTTCTAAAAGAAACTAGTGGTGGCATGCATTGTAGATAAGATCAGAGATAGGAGATTGAGATGGTTTGAACATGTGAAGAGAAGTCACATGACAACACTAGTTAAGACCGTAGAAGTTATCATTGTGGAGAGCAAGAGGACTAGAGGTAGGATGAACGGGTTAGACAAGATGTGATTAGTTGCATCTCTCCGATGACATGGTTGAGGAGATGAGTTCTTAGAGACATATGATCGAGTTCTTAGAGACATATGATCAGGGTAATGACTTCTAGGCACCTTTATACCCGTATTAGTGTAGCTTTATTTTACACTTCTCAGTGTGTCGTAGCTTAGTTTTGGCCTTAACTTGTTTCTATAATCTTCTTTGCTTTAGCCTACCTTCGCTTCACATTGTTTACTGCACTATTGTTTGTACAACTTTTGCTTTGTAGTACCTTAAGTTTTGTTATTATTTATTTATGAGTAAATTACTATTTTGACCCCTGGAGTTAGGGCCATTTAACCCTATTAGCCCAAAAAGAAATCTTTTGACATATCAGATCCTGATGTTGCATCTTATAACAGTTTTGGCTCCTAACCACTAACTCTGTTAGTTTTGTCAGTTAAGTACAAGGGTATTTAAGTACCCTTAGACTTAACATAATAAACTAACAGAGTTAGTATTAGGGGCCAAAATTGTTACAACATGCAACCTCAATGTCTGATATGTCAAAATATTTCTTTTTGGGCTAATAGGGTTAAATGGCCCTAACCCCAGGGGCCAAAATAGTAATTTACTCTCGATTTATTTATTTTTCGACTTTAGCGTGTGCTCATACTCGTTTGTCTTGGATTAGTTGCCTTCGTTTGGTATTGCACTTTAATCTCCTTAATTTTGTTGTATGCTATTATCATGTGCATATGGATTGCATGTTCGTATAAAAAGTTGTTTCTTCAAACCAATGGTTTTTACAAGAGCAGTCTCTTTATGCCTAAGGTTAGAGAGGAAAGGAAAAATGTCACGAAATAATAATCAAATTTCAAAAATATTTCAATTTGGTCACTCATATATTTTTCCCAAATTGAACCACTAAACCATCAAATTGAGTTATCATCGAACTTTCTTATGTCAAAAAAGTAATGGAGGAGAAGACGTGAGAGTGAGAACTTTCAATATATGAAATTATATTAAAAAATAAAAAAAAACATGTTAGTTATATTAATAAATACAAAAAGTATCTAAAATTCACGCCACCGTTTCACATTGACATCAGAAAAAAATACTTCCTAGTTGAAACAAAAGAAAAACATGCTAAAAAACATGTTAAAGCTTTTAATTTAAATAAAACATAAAAGCTGAATGATCTAATTAACCTTTTAAACTTAAGTTATCTAATTGAAACACTTATAAAAGTTGGTTACAATGTCACAAAATTAACACTAGAGGAAATGTTTGCCCTTACCCCACCCTCCTTAGATTCTACTAGTAGTTTCGCTATTTGTGGGATTTACTAGGTTTGTTCATTTGTTAGTCACGCGAGACAATATTTTGTTTCTATAACAATCTATACTTGAATTAATTTCGCTTCCTCATTTATATTCACAAATTGTCAAGAAAATGTCTTTTACACATAGTGCATCTCAAACAAGCGAGGACCGGATGCTCAAAAAATTGTGACTTTGCACTAGAAAAACTCGTATAATTTGATATTTTTGTTAATCTGTTATTTGAGAAAAATAAACATATAAAATCATCAAAGTTTAAAAACACAAGCAATTTTGTCAAACTACAAGCTGGAGGCGAGTTGAATAAAAGCTCATTGATCGGTTAGAAATATAGAGTCAAGTAGACTCGACTTGCATTTACTGAGTTACTGGCTCAAATGTAAGCTGATATCAGATCATTTTGAATTGTTCCTTTTATTAGCCTCACTTCTAACCTATATTTTCAAAACACAAATAGGAACATTATCACTTCCTTTCAGTGACATCCAATGAGGAGTTCACCTTGTGTATGGTGAGTGTCTTCACCTTGATTCTGTAGTTTAAAAACTAGTCAATTGGCTAGGGCTAGCGCCAACCCAGACGCTTGTTGCATGCTTTTTTGCATCGAGTTAACTGTGTTTGGAAAGTCCTTCGTGCTCTTGTTGCTACTTTTAAAGAGGTCATCTTCTTATTTAACAAGTTTGCATCATATAAAGTGCCCTTCAAGCAAAACAGAGAAAGTTCCAGTTTCGATGCTAATATGATAAGCATTCTATTTGAAATAAGACGATAAGAGTGAAAATATGATAAGCATTCTATTTGAAATAAGACGATAAAAATTTCACTCGTTTCTGGTCTACTTTTATAGATTCTAGTAGGGTCCACTCGCTTTTGCTTTTGACAAGATCCCATAGTACTTTTGATTGGTTTGGCAAAATAGGACCACTAATTCACTAATTTATTCTCATCTTTCCAACTCTAATTACCCTTTTTCTGGTTTTCCTCAAAGTACCATCGAATGATTTCACCCCTAAAGCAATATGTACTAACAAAGCCTAGTCTAAGAGCAGGAAAGAGTTCAAGGCAGGTAGTCTCTAAAAGTAGGTTCGTCCCCTCTTGGTTGGCAATGGCTGGATATTTTGGTATAGGTGACTTGCAATAGTCTAGCTAGCACAGTAAAACCATATGAATTGAAAATGCCAAATGTTTGAAGAACACTTTCTGGCTGTAAATGTTTTGGGTTTACTTGTTACTTCTGTCTCATCCAGAGGAAGCTTAAAAACCAAGTCTTGCAAGGGAAGTATGCACTTCCCGCGGTACACTAGACTGGAGTTGAGACCAGTCTTCTGTCTTCTGAAGAAACTGGTAACTCATATCAATAGGCTGACCGAAACGGCTAGTCCATGGGCTACCAAAGGCGTTATCTGCAGATGACTCTGGGACACTTGGTTCATATGATTTTGCTATGAGTAAATACTACTTGACCTTAATAGCATCAGCTTATGCATAGAACGATCATAGTGAAACATTAAGAACAACATTCATCTATAGATGTCTAAACAAACATAATAATTATGAACAAAGCCTTGTTCTTATTCATTTCTATACAAACAAAATGAATACGAACAAAGCCTTGTTCATGTTCATTTGTTAACTTGACCAAACAAATAAACATACACGAGCACATGAATGGCTATTTTTTCTTGCTTGTGTGCTTTTTTTTTTTTTTTTTTTTTTTTCTTTTTGTGTTTGTCTGTTTATAAAATTAACAAACACACATTAACAAACATTCATGGTTGTAAATGAACGAACGAGGCTTGTGTTCGTGTTTGTATATTTTCTAGTAAGGGAATTTCCAGCATGACGGTCGGTGTGTGTCTGGTTCATATACAGCCCTATTCATCATACATAAAACAAGGGATGTAACCTAGGAACTAAGTTTTCCATTAAACCATTACTAGTCTACAACAGATATCCAGACAAAATTCAATTAGATTGAGTTGCTAAGGGGACTTGAAAAGTACACCAAAATTCCAACAGGATAAATAAAAGAATGAGTTAGTTATAACACCATATACACGATTAGAACCATTTAACTAACTTTATAATCTTCATGTAGGAAGTTTTCATAAGGGGTCCCGTTTAGTACCTTTCGGATGTCATCCCAGTTTTCAACCTGCTCGTGTAAAGGGCCCTTGTGTATTTTCACCTGTCGGCTTTTGAGCTCCATTCGCGGGATCCTTAGAAAATCTTGAACATCGTTCAATACCTGCAAAACCAAGGGGCATCAACTGTTTACTTTCCAAAGACTTGAATAGAAGTAACATAGTTTGGTTAGAGGTGGCAAGATGGGTGGGCCAGGTAACATGTCGAAACAGTTCGTTGTAATGACAAAACAGGTAATTTTTTGTGGTATGGGGTGACACGGGCCGTTGACCTGCAAACACTTCTTGTCCCTTCTTTTTAATTTTATATAAACCATTAATGTGTTATGATGATACAAAAACAATATTATTACAAACAGCAGGCAATTGTTTGAAAAAGCCCTATGGACTTTTGCTAATGCCTAATGGTATGTAGGCCCCACGACATTTTATTTGCATTATAACTTACCATCAAAGTTCTTTGGTTATACATTTTAACCGAAAAGGTCGTTTTTTGCATGGTTAAATCCTTTAATTTTTTAAAAAAAATGAAGGTCCTTTTTCTGTGGCAACTCCCAAATCATTACAACTAGGATGATTTCGTTATTTTTCCCCCTCTCCACCAGAAAAATTGCATATTTCCCTAAAACACAAGTTTTTAAAGCATGAGTACAATGCTCTTGAGGCATTATTTGGGAAAATATGCAATTTTACAAATTGACAGGGGGAGATATGCAATTGCCCCTATTCTATTTAAAAGGTCTAGAGACTTATTCATGCAAAAAACGTCCATAGGGTTTTTCAACGATTGCCCTAAATCACTTTAGAAGGTTTTATGCATTAAAACAAACTTCCAACAACTTTTAACCCGTTTGTCACCTTTTTGCTAGAACTTTTTGACCCGTTTGGGATCAAACAAAACCCAAACTGACCCATTTATAAGTAAAAGGGTTGATATTGCCACTTTTGATGTGGCGATTGTTGAATGTTGAAGGTCTTACTGTGTGATTCTTGATTATGTCCTCATAGTAAAGAACAATATGCCGAGTACTGTTAAAGTATTCCAGTGCTTGTTTAACCATGTTCTCAGCTTGTTTCAACTCAGGTATCAACAATGTTGTATTAATTGAGGGCTTGTAACTTGCTAGAATTTTAGCCTGAAATTATATAAATTACTTCAGGAAAGATGAAGCCCACACACACTCTGACAAACACCCCAAAAAACACACACAAACCTCGTCAGAGGAATGAACATGAGATTTGTGCTTCCCATTTAGTGGTTTAGCACTTTGATCATATGCATTTGCAAGTATTGAGATTCTTCTGCGAAGAAGATTTCTTCTGAATAGAAAAATTACTGAAACACCCTTAGCGTTAAAGTATTCTGCTATTGCTTCATGATTCTGCATTAAACCCTGATATAAAATCAAACAAGTTAGTCAAACCCTACTTTTAAATTTAAAAGAAAACAGGAAGCTACAGAAAATGGAATTTTTCCCCAAAGGCTTCGGCGTATTTGGCCAGTACGCCCAAATAGAGATAACATATAATATTAGTTGCATTCAATACAGGTGGAAATTTCCGAAATTAAACAAACAGGTACGGATTGGGGATAAACAGGGTTGAATTGTAAACAGGCGGGCACTGGTATCTGCTCAATAAACAGGTTGGTTAGGTTTCATTATTCGAGCAACACAAATTGCCAACCCTCAAGTATGTGTGCGCTTTAAAGTACCTCACATATGCACAAGACATTTATAGGCAAACAAGCATAAACTGGCCATGTAAGATGTAGCATGCCAAGGAGGCAAGAACAATGCAACCAGTTACACAAATAAGTATACTATATATTTTATGAAAATTATAAGTGATGAGAATTATTTACTATACGCAACATACCATACGCATGGTATATGTACAATTAAGTAGTTTGGATGCAGAAAAAATTATGGTATGGATAAGAGATGGAGTGCACCTGATTAAGCATCCACTTCAATCCCACTGCAGCTGTGCACTCATTCTTGGATGCACTTGTTAACCAATCAAGATTATAAATTTTGTCCAAGGTATCCACAATTGTTGAAATATTGCTTCTACGTGGTTTAACTGAGAAAATCTCTCCATTTGAGCTTACGTTTATATGACTATTTAATAATGTCTCAAACCATCCACTCCCAGATCTTTGTGTTGATGAGATAACAAAGTATCGAACAGGATTGCATGCACACTCAGCCCTAATTACAAGCCAAAAAAATATTAGCATTGTTCTTGCTAAAAGAGCAAATTGCATAAAAAGAACACCATTATTATTATTATTATTTTAATTAGAGTAACCAACTTTCAAAAGTTTTGATTAGAGGGTCTTCTGAATTGGTTACACAGTCAAATCGATGGCATGGCAGATGACGTTGAATTGTTGTGGCGTGTTAAAAGTAGTTGGCATAAAAGTTTACCCTAAAATGCTAAATCAAACTTTGAAAGTTGGTCGCCTTTTTAAGGTTGAAAACAAGGTCTGTTAACCTAAATAGAAAGCAGAATAAAGTACATTACCTTTTTATGCAATGTTTGCTTGTTAAAATGGGGAAAGAAAGACAGAAAAAAATCTGAACCACAAAAATAAAGCATACCGATTAAAAGTTGTAGGTTTGGGCAAATGCAGGTAAGATCTTTCCCATTTTTCAACAACAGGTACTTCGCAATGCCGCTCCACCACTCTTGTATCAATGAAACCAGCTTTGGTGAAGTTGCTAATTTGCTTTAGACCAATTGAACACATGAAAACACCACATACCATAACAAATGCCACTAAACTTATTCTCAACACCAATGATTTTTTTACCGGAGGTCCTACGATAATCATATCCTGAAATTCCAAGTGTGAAAAGATGTTAGGGTAGAAAAAATCACCAATATAAAGCTACTTTTTCAGTAAGATTACAATTCATAAACTACCTCATTGCCAATCACAAACCATTATAAGATAATGGTCACATCAATTTCAGTTTACATGTTTTCTCAATTGTGTACTGTTAAGGGTTAATTTAGGTGTATCCATTAAACTATGAAACAAGTCAAAGCTACATATATTTTGGGATAGAAATCATAAAAATTACTAGCCCATTATTCAGTCCCACACTATAACTGAAGATCACAACAGATGGAAATGCTCATTACAACTGAATATTATCAACACTACTTAATTATTTAGAAACATAATCATAACAAAAACTAGATTAACATCAAAGATTAAAGCCTGAATTCATAGATCAATTCCATTTTCATTGAAACTAAAGCAGGGAAAAGATAATTGACTATAACCTGAATCAAGTATACCTTAATGAAAAAGCATAGATCATCAACCATTATATATAAATCGACTTCAAAATGGAATCATCTGGTAGCTCAAATAGTAATTTCCCCTTTCCCAATTCTTCCTTGCTTTAGTCATGTGTTTTCTACTTAAATCCTTTAACTAACACCATACGCCCAGAGTGAGAGAGAAACACAAAAAGAGAATTGCCTTTAACACGAACAACACTGTTACTAGATGCTTTTATAAACTGCACCACACACTCTCACTTTTATCCTTTATCACAGATTTGCTCACACTTTTTCCACTATGTTCAATCCGTTTGTTTAACTTTTGTGAGATCGAAATAAAAGTAGCTCAAAAAATACCTGCAAATCGATGAAACAAAACCTGTTAGGGCTCAAATCAACCTTCAACAACTCGAAATCAAACAACCTATTGACTCAAGTACTCAACTAAACTATCAAAAACTAAAATCAAACAACAAAAAAGTAAAAATCGAGAACAACAATAAGCTACTCAAGGAGTAGGAGGTACAGAAATGAAGTTCAGTAGCTACTCCAAGGCAAAAGCTGAAGGTTTCTTCATGCGTTCAAAACGTTCACACCGATTCCACAACGACGATAACAAAAACAACAATAAACAAAATAGCGTGATGCGGAATCATCAACGAACAAACAGCAACAAAAACGATTTAAACACACACCGACTGTAACGATCTCAATGCATCAAACGACACAACAACATCACGTTCCTCCTAACACTCAAACAAATCATTCTCCTATTCACCGACATCGATTCAGCTGCATCAATCGCTTCGTGTTCAGCTAAACAACATCAGTATTACTAAAAATGAGAAATACGAAGCGGAAACAACGGAGAGAGTACCTTGTTGTAGATTGAAGTTTCTTCGAGGTGTTGATGAGATCAATGCATCCTCCGGTGAGTGTATATGCGGATTACAGAGTGTTTGTTGCTCCGAATAACGGTGGTGGTTGTCGTCGATCCACCGGAGATCTCTTCTCGGTGTTGAAAATTGAAATCTGTTTGTTTGTTTGTTTGTTTGTTGTAATTTGGAAAAATGACTCCTGTTTTGTTTTCTGAAACCATGGGCCGTTTAATAAGAGAATTGGGCCTAATGTGCTGAAGCGCTGACAGATGACAGATCGTGTCTAAAAATCATTTCATACTCGTACACTACTTATTACAAAATAAAACGTATTTTTTACAGGTTAAATGGTATATGTAATCTAGATCTATTTTATGTGTTAAAAAAGTTTGATTTATTATGTAAGACTATCCATAACATTAACGTTTCATTATTTCGACAGACGTATATAATAAGCTGTTATAAGTAATTACTTATCTTTTTTTCAAATTTATTTTACCATCCGCCCTATAAATCATAAATTTATGCATCATTACCACTTGTATAAGTTATTGATGCATTTGTATAAGTGGTATTAGGGGCGTATGTGGTTTGTGGAACATGGTCTTTAAAGGAGAAAATTTGTGTTTGTGTGAAGTGGACCTTGCCAGCTTGGACGTGCGAAAAAAAAAAACTCCTCTGTATTGTAGACGGTCTAATTTATTTGGGTATAACTAAACAGAACAAACACTCATATGTTTTCTCGATTGTACATTAATATAAGAAGGTTATATGATAATTTGCTTTGCTCTTTTGTCCAAGTCTCATTGTATCTATTAAAGTATTAAACACACTTTTATGTGGAGAGCTATTTTTGATTTTCAATTCTCCATACGAGACATCCTTGTAAAAGAGTTATTTTCATTCATAATTAACAAAAAAATGTTTGTCTCAATGTGCCAAAAGGAATCTTATTTATGCTATTTTATATATAGCATGTGAATACGTTATCAAAATTCTAACGAGATTCATAAATACTTTATTAAATAATAAAATCAAATAAATCATAATTTGCATTCGAATTATATAACTTTTAAACGATTATTAACATGAAACCAATGAAAAATTGATTTAAGCCTGAAAAGAATTAGACTTCTTAAGGAAATCTAATGCTTACTATGCTACTACTCAAATATTTTACTTTTACACTTATTTATGTTATATAATATAATATATGAATTTATATTAAATAAAATAGCAGGTTTGACAACTAAAATTCTATTAACATTAAACAAAGTTATTTTAAAATTAACGTGGCCCGTGTAAAGTTGGACTGACGCACATTATTATTCATCATGGCAGCCCACGATTCCTTTTTCTTTTGTGTTTTCCATCAATAATAAACGTTAAAGGAGCACTACAAATGCAATTTGTAAAAGGCTAAAAGCTAAATTATTTGAAGTTAAAAGTTATTACCGGTGAAAGTAAATTAAAAGTTGATTCATATCAAAAGAACAAAACTAAAATCCAGTACAAATGTATGATAATAGGTGTAAAGTCTAATCTATTTTCTAACATATGGTCTTGTTTGTGTTTGACTAACCCTACATGCAAACTTTCTAGACGGTCAACTATTTTAAAATTTCTGCCATCCAAACATTACTATAACTTAAAAATAAAGGTCGGTGGGGTTTCCCACCGGCCTTTCTTTCCCTCCTACTTTTGATTTTTAGCCCCCGGTACTTTTTAAAAACTTTGTAAAATATTACTTTTACCCCCCTTAAGTTTCTAAATCTTCGAGTTACCCCTGTGGAATATAAATTCAAGTCCGTTTACGTTTAGACATAACTAGAAACGACTCGGGTCAAATATAAAATGTTCTCAAGCTTAACTCTATACACTTTAAGACTGCCTACGTTTCGACATACGTCTACGTTTTGACGTAAATTTTGTTCAGAAATAAGTTGGGTCAAATATAAAACGTTTTAATGCTTATTTTTATGTACGCTTTGAGTTGACCTATGTTGTGATATTGGTTTGTTTGGAAACGCGTCGGGTCAATATAATACTTTTTCATTTACTATACGTTTGGACGTAAATTTAGTTCGAAAAATGTCGGAGCGATTGTAAGCCTATGTTTCGACATTAATTTTATTTGAAAACGAGTCAGGTCAAATATTAAACGTTTTTGTTCAACGGTCAAATATTAGGGTCGATTGTAGTCTATACTTTATCGCGTCACGTACAATGCCGCGGCAACGCGTGACGGGTAATAAATCTAGTGTATAATTATTTAGTACATTTTTCATGAAGAACCAACAGCTCAAAACACGTTATGGTTCATGAATGAATGGCGAGTTTTCTATTTACTAGAATCTCTTTCCAGAAGCAATTCAAAAGTCACTCTATGGCTAAAAAATGAACGTGTTCTTGGCTATCATAGAAACATAGATAGGATCGACGACAAAACGAACAACGAAGCTTTTGTTATGCATCTTTGTCTTTTTGTCCTATACTTTTGTTTTTTAAGTTAAAATGAATTTTAACAATCCAAACTGTTACTCAATACTCGATAATAGTTTATAGTAACAATTTAACCCATCATACTCCTAGCTTTCAATTTGATTACAAAGAACATCCTTGTAACATATAGTCAATAAATATTTACATTTAACTTTGCTCACAATGATTATTATAATGGCATGAAAAACATGCAAGAAAATCAAATGGAAATTGATTACAAACAGAGCGCGCATCATTGGATTGCCCTATGGAACCAAGTAAAAATTAATCGAATTGTTAGTATAAATTATTATTGGTCAACTTATAATTTGTATTATTTAAATCATTTTTTATAATCAAATAGAACTCTCAATTCTTGGTGTTATCAAATAATTTTAAGGGCCAAACTCACTAAACTTGATGTCAAAACTTGATCTGATTCATATGAGAGTTGTATCTAAGCAGGCAAATTTTTTATATAATCCCTAAAAAACGGTTTTTTAATTAATTAGAAGAAAATTCAGATACTATGAAGTGTGAAAAGGTTTAACCACTATATAACGATATGCAATCTAATTAAATACAGGTCAAGATGCTTGACCATAGGTACAACTCTTACTGCACAAGGTACATGTCAGTACTGCTCTAGATTTGGTCAATTCTTCTCTGGGTGAGCTGCATATAGAAGCTGTATATCCCAAGAATACTGCTATCATTGACTCGAAATGTCAAAATTGTATGAGCAAAACTTGATCAGCTCCCTTTAATCTGCAATCCAGTTAGATACAATTAAAATCACTTGACCGTAGGGCCGAATATTAGACAATGTACAAGTCTCAAGCACAAGGTACACGTCAGTATTGCTCTAGATTTGGTCATTTCTTCTCGGATAGACGCATGATTACAGAAAGACTTGGTAAAAAGCTTCATATTTAAAGAAAATTGCAACATTTCATCATCATATTGTGCTAACATAGTTTTGTAATCATCTTCTATAAAAACTGATGAAAAGTGTTTTGGTCAACGCGACTAGTTACTCAACCGACCATTTTGCCCCATCTTTCAAATCAATTTGATTGACATTTTTCAGAATAGCATGGTATTAGTAGGCAATCTTAGATTTAAACACATCAAAACAAAACACTGTTTTAGTGCATGAGCTCAAATACCTTCTCTGTGCTCATATTACGAAGGCCGGTTAATATTTCAGCAAAATCCACCGGAGGCAAGCATGAAAATTGCATTTTCTCTCCTGTGCAAGGATGCGTAAATCTACAACATAAATATATAAAACTTAATAAAACTTCATCAGACAAAGAAACAGTGGCAATTTCAACTGATTTATGAACAAAAACGAGTCATCTATTATACTTTAACAATTCAAATATGGCAAAGCTAGGATGCTTAAATAAGAAAACAGGTTACTGGATCGAGCGGGTCAAACGGATAGAAAAATGCATAAAATCTCCTACATTGCTGGTGTGTAATTAAATAATTTTTTTATATACACACATACATTAACTACTTACACAAGTAAAAAAGGAATAAAAATTCCGTTTATTGTTTAACCTGACTTGTTTTGACTGAACTAAAAAGTAGCTGTTTCGACTTTCGACTCCAGCATGTTTGACCCGTTACCCAATCCATCTGACCCACCCATTTAGCCGCCCCTAAAATAATGATAAAGGCCCAATTAAAGTATATGCTAGAAGAGGAAAACGGGCCACAGAAGCTGCCCATATGGGCCAACTGAATTATGTTTTTGGGCTTAAACTAGATCCATTCAATCAAAGAGTTAGCAATAATCTGGAAGAGTGGGGAGCAGTTACTATGTTTAATTATTAGCAAGAAGATTGAAGGTTGGGAAGCTGTTCCTATGCCTACTTTCAGGAGCAATTACTAAACATGAGTTATTAAAGCAGGCCTTTTGCTTTCATATTTCGGATCCTTGTTTTTCATTATCAAAGAAGTGTGTAATTGGAGACATTGCCCCTCTCGAATCGGGCTGTTTATCTCAGTTCCAATAAAGTTTCCTGCTTGAATTTTAGTTGTTATCATTTTGGTTCCATTGCCGGGAAATCGAAGATGGTTCAAACCCGGAACAGTTCTGAGGGCAGTGGCTCAAACCCAGACCAAATTGCTGCTCAATTGGCTGCCATTGCTGCAAAGTTGGAGTCCATTGATTCAATGAAGGAAGACATTGCAGCCTTGAAAGGAGATCGATCTAAGGGCAGCAAGTTCGACGAGGGGGAGAGCTCATGGAGGGGAAGAACTGGATACAAACCATACAACAAAATTGATTTCCCTAGTTTTAATGGAGGGGATCCTCGTGGGTGGATATTAAAGGCGGAAAAGTATTTTCGGTATTATCAGATACCAGACGAAGAGAAGGTAGAAATAGCCTCCATGCACCTAGAAGGAGACGCATTAGACCTTTATTCCTGGCTTTCAGATGATCACTCCTTGACTTTCTGGGAAGAGTTGGTACAAGCCTTCACCAAAAACTTTGGTCCAGCCGAGTTTCAAAATCCAGATGAATACCTATGCAGCATCAAACAAACTGCATCAGTACAAGAATATCGGCAAGAATTTGCCAAGAGGTCGTCACGGGTTTCGAACTGGCCTGACCACTGTTTGTTAGGGGTTTTTCTTAACGGGTTGAAGGAAGAATTAAAAGCTGATGTGCGGATACACAAACCACGAACCGTTTACAATGCTATGAGTCTTGCCTTGGAATTTGAGTCCAAATCTAACCAGCAACGACCTGTAAAAAGTTCTACCTGGGCACCGAATTCCAAACCACCACCACCACTTGATTCCAAAACCGCTACCTCGTACATCCCTCAAATATCTAACCAACCAAAAACTCCATTCAGAATATCGGACACTGAAAAACAAAACCGTTATTTAAAGGGTGAGTGCTTTAGATGTGGGGAGAAATATGGTCCAGGGCATAGATGTAAAGCGGGTACGCTGAAAATGTTAGAAGCCGATGAGGACTTGGTGGAACAGCAGGGAACTGAAATTCCTAATAATAATGAGACACAAGAAGAGACAGCAGAGATCAGCCTACATGCTATTCTCGGAAAATCACATCCTACAACGATGAAAGTCCATGGTATGTTAAATTCTACCGAGGTTTTAATTTTAATTGATGGGGGTTCCACCCACAATTTTATCTCAGATTGTTTGGTGAAAGAGCTTAAACTTGAGACCCAACCGATACCACCTTTCGGGGTTCAAATCGGTAATGGAGATGTAATCCGATGTGGCCAGATTTGCAAAAATCTTTCTGTACAGGTTCAAGATTTGAAGATTATGCAAGACTTCCATCCTTTTTCAATTGGAGGGGCTGATTTAGTTTTGGGTATTCAATGGTTAGCTACCCTGAATACGGTTCAAGCAAATTGGAAAGAATTATTTATGATTTTTACTATCGATGGGAAGCGATACAAGCTGCAAGGCATTGAATCAGGACCCCAAAAATCATCTAGCTTCCAACATTTGGCTATTGAACCAATAAGCAACCCACAAATTCCAACTTCACTACAACCTATTATCGACAAATACTCCATTGTTTTTGATGAACCCAAAACCCTACCACCTATTAGAACCCAAACCCACTCAATTCCCCTAGTTCCTAACGCACTACCCCCTAATATCCGCCCCTACCGATACCCCCATTCACAAAAAACTGAAATAGAGCAACAAGTCGACCAACTTTTGACAGCCGGGTTTATTCAATCAAGTACTAGTCCATTTTCAAGTCCAGTGTTACTGGTGAAGAAGAAAGATAATACTTGGAGGATGTGTGTCGATTATCGAGCCCTTAACAAGATAACGGTAGCCGACAAGTATCCCATTCCGAATATCGACGAGTTACTGGATGAATTGTATGGTGCAACGGTATTCTCGAAGCTTGATTTACGATCCGGGTATTACCAAATCAGAGTAACTGCTCAAGATGTTGCAAAAACAGCTTTTCGTACTCATTCGGGACACTATGAGTTTAAGGTCATGCCATTCGGGTTGACGAATGCGCCTTCCACTTTTCAAGCTATTATGAACGATTTATTTCGGCCCTTTTTACGTCGTTTCATACTTGTATTTTTTGATGATATCTTGGTTTACAGCCATACAATGGAGCAACATCAATCCCATTTGGAACAGGCCTTAAAATTACTATATGACAATCAATTTTTCGCTAAGATGTCGAAGTGTTGTTTTGGGCAGCCACAAGTGGTGTTTCTTGGGCATGTGGTTAGTTCAAAAGGTGTTAAAGTTGAAGAAGAAAAGATTTCAGCAGTACAATCTTGGCCTGTACCTACAACAGTCAAGGAAGTGAGAGGATTCCTCGGTCTAACGGGATACTATAGACGTTTTGTTCGGAACTACGGTTTGATAGCACGACCTCTCACAGCATTGACTAAGAAAGATGGATTTGTGTGGTCAAACGAAGCCCTAAATGCCTTTAACAAATTGAAACAAGCGCTGCTGTCCACACCTGTTTTGAGGTTACCAGACTTCTCACAGCCATTTGTAGTCGAATGTGACGCTTCTTCTGATGGGGTAGGGGCTATATTGTCTCAAGCTGATCACCCCGTAGCCTATTTTAGCAAGGGATTTTCCCCTTCTAATCGATTTAAATCAGCTTATGACCGGGAGCTGCTGGCTTTGGTGTTAGCGGTACAAAAGTGGAGTCATTACCTGCTTGGCCGACATTTTCTCATTCGTACCGATCATTACACCTTGAAGTTCTTACTTGAGCAACGAATTACAACTGCCGAGCAACAACGTCTACTATTGAAACTTATGCCTTATGACTTCTCTATTATTCACAAAGCAGGGAAAGAGAATAGAGGAGCAGATGCTTTATCTCGCAGACCCCATTCAAGTGAGTTATTGACACTGATGGTACCTATTGTGTAGATGTGGCTGACATCAAACTGGGACTCCAAAATGACCCAGTAATCAGCAGTATAGTCAACAAATTACGAGCTGATCCTTCATCCATTGCTGGTTACTCCATTGTTGATCAGTTTTTGTTTTATAAAGGACGTTTAGTGATACCGGAGGTTCCCGATCTCAAGCATAAGCTGCTACAGGAAGCTCATGACACCCCAATTGGAGGTCATGGGGGATTTTTAAAGACTCTTAAGCGACTCTCGGCCAGGTACTTTTGGCCAAAACTGAAACAAGATGTTCGAAATTTTGTGCAGCAGTGTGTAATTTGTCAACAACAGAAATACCAAACATTGGCCCCTGCTGGGCTGCTTCAGCCCTTACCCATTCCCAATCAGATTTGGGAAGATCTTTCAATGGACTTTATAGTCGGCTTACCTGCTTCGGGTCGTTATGATACTATTTTAGTGGTGGTTGATCGTTTGAGCAAATATGCTCATTTTCTCTGCCTCTCGCATCCCTTCACAGCAAAAGGGGTGGCTGCAATTTTTTGTAAAGAGGTAATTCGATTGCATGGATTTCCACGATCCATCGTATCAGATCGGGATGTGGTTTTCCTCAGCCATTTTTGGCAGGAATTGTTTCGTTTGAGCCAAACTAAGCTCCAATTGAGTACAAGTTACCATCCCCAGACGGATGGGCAGACTGAAGTCCTAAACCGTTGTCTTGAAGCCTATTTAAGGTGTTTTGCTAGTGAACAACCTACACGGTGGAGTACTTATTTACCATGGGCTGAATATTCGTATAACACGGGGTATCATACAGCAACAGGCACCACTCCTTTCACCATCGTCTATGGCAGGGAGCCTCCTCCTTTATTCCCTTATGTTATGGGGGAGACCAAAAATGCAGAATTGGAGCAGCAGTTAATCGACCGAGATGACATGCTGAAGCTTCTTAGAAATAATCTCAAAAGGGCCCAAGACCGGATGAGGGATCGAGCTAACCTCAAACGGAGAGATTTGACGTTTGAGGTTGGGGATTTTGTTTTCTTAAAAATTCAGCCCTACCGACAGAAGAGTTTAGCAAAACGTCGCTATGAAAAACTTTCTCCACGCTTTTTCGGACCATATCGTATTAAACGGGCAGTGGGTGCAGTTGCATACGAATTGGAGCTCCCACCTACTGCTCGAATTCATCCGGTGTTCCATGTTTCCATGCTTAAACCCGCCCATGGATCTTTTTCATCTGACCAGCAGTCCTCCTTACCCATCACTAAAGATTGGGAAATTGAATTACAACCAAGTTCCATTATCGCTCATCGTTGGGTTTCCGAAGCTGGTCACATGGTCCTAGAATTGTTGGTATCTTGGCATAATCGCCCCGTGGAAGAAGCTACCTGGGAATCGTATGATCTATTTGTAGAACAATTCCCTACATTCCGCCTTGAGGACAAGGCGTTTTACCGGGAGGGAAGTAATGATAAAGGCCCAATTAAAGTATATGCTAGAAGAGGAAAACGGGCCACAGAAGCTGCCCATATGGGCCAACTGAATTATGTTTTTGGGCTTAAACTAGATCCATTCAATCAAAGAGTTAGCAATAATCTGGAAGAGTGGGGAGCAGTTACTATGTTTAATTATTAGCAAGAAGATTGAAGGTTGGGAAGCTGTTCCTATGCCTACTTTCAGGAGCAATTACTAAACATGAGTTATTAAAGCAGGCCTTTTGCTTTCATATTTCGGATCCTTGTTTTTCATTATCAAAGAAGTGTGTAATTGGAGACATTGCCCCTCTCGAATCGGGCTGTTTATCTCAGTTCCAATAAAGTTTCCTGCTTGAATTTTAGTTGTTATCAAATAAGCTAACAGGGACTCAAGAAAAAGAAGAAACAGGTTTCATTGACTAACCCAATAGTCAAAGCATGGAGACAAGGTCTGTTGAGTTTTGAGACCAGCTGTGAAAGCTGAGAATGTATGCTTGACGGGTTCTTTTGCTGCAACCGTGACAGAGCCATGTTTCTAGAACCTCCATACACCTCATCTCCCATCAGAGGAATGCCAAGGTGCTTTGCATGTGCTCGAATCTGTTTCAAATTATCACAAAATGAAGAATAATAAATAAATAAATAAAGATAACAATTAGTATAAGATTTTTATTAATGGTGGCAGAAGGGGTGGGCAGGGTAACGGGTGAAAATATGTAATATTTGTGTACAGGCTGTAACGGGTTGAGTTGGCCTGAAACACTTTATCTCCACTTTTTGTATTCTAACACCCTTTTTAACTAATTTGCTTGATCAGTTAAGTAATCAAAGACACCTAAACCGATTCATTCACTAGAGAACATAGCTAATAATAATGTAAAGAGAATAAAACCTGATGGGTGCGGCCTGTTTCTAACCTCCATTCTACTAATGCACATCCACCATTAGCAAGTATCTCAACTATTCTGTACCTGATGATCAAATAAGTAGGCTTAATAAATCAGTTTGTATTGTGAGATAATATCATTGAATGTTTCTGTTCTTCAACTACTTTCTGTAACAAATTCAGTATGTTTGAATATAATTTGACTTGTCAAATTCAGATATCCTGTTGGATTCAAATCGCAAATCAGTCTTCAACAATGATTTAATTAGACATGAGAAAGGAAGGTGATTTCTACACCACTGAATTTATGAAATACACCACTAGCCACCGCTGCAATACTATGTAAGATGTGTTATTAATGTTGTGATATGATGGCACATTGGCGGGCTCTAGTAAATATTGTGATGTACAAATCACCTCCACATGACAAAAGCCAAGTAAAAGAAGACCTTGAATCACCTACTAGCAGCATGACGAGATTTCCCACATTTAGTGGGTCCCGTATCAGCAGTCATACGAATCCTATTTGTCAAATCACGACCAATTGGGATATCAACACGCCCTGAAGCAGGAAACGGGACCCCACAAGTAAGACTCACATATATCCTCTGAATTGTGTGTTGTTTGAATTGTTCAGATAAATGGGCGTGTGAATGCTCATCCTGTGTTGTCACAAAAAAATAGAGAGGGCATTATCACCAGAATACAGGCATTAAAAAGGAACAATTGGTTAACTTCTTAAGCAAAGTAACCATATTCTTATGAAAATGATGAAAAAAATAAGCTCCCATTGATCAAAAATAAATACTTGCTTTACTAATGATCTCAAAATTAGTACAATAAATCATTTATAAGTTTTAACCCGTAGTTACTTTTGTTACCACTAAGTCCAAAGGTTTTCTTTGCAAAGGGCATTTAAGGTGTTTGGTAAATAGTCAAACACTCATAAACTACTTTTAATATCATACTTTAATAAGTGCAGTGTAGCTTTTTTTTAAAATTTCACAAGAATAATGGTTTGTTTATAAGAAAAAGCCAAGTTCCATGGTCCAAAGAAGTCAATCACTCGTACAAAAGAAAAGTCGACCAACTTTGCAATAACAATAAATCATGGTTGGCGAGTTCATTTCGTCAAAATCATCCACTTTTGTAATCGTAATGTAGTTTTTGAATTTTCACTGGAACACTAGTTTTATTAAAACAACAAAAAGCCAGATTTGAGGGTTCAAAAGTCAATCACTCTTTTTAGAAAAGGTGAACCATTTGCAACAGCAATAAAAATGGCTGACACGTTTTTTTTTTCCTTATCATCTATTTGCGTAATTTTGTAGTGTAGTTTTTGAATTTTCACAAGAACAATGGTTTATTTACCACGGAGAGTCAAGTTCAGTGGTTCAAAAAGTCAATCAATCATTCAAGAAAAGTCTACCACCTTTGCAACAACAAGCAATCCACTGGTGCCTTTATCTAATCTATGCACGATTCCTGGACGAATTGATGCTTGATTAGCATCAAAACCCAAATCCTTTGAGTGATTAAAAGAGGATTCATCTAACTCATTATCAGACAAATCATCAGAATCCGAGAGTAAGTCTTGATCTTGAAATGAAGGTGTCGGGAGACTGCAATGATGAAGAATTCCATTTACTAGTGTTCCAGTAGCGTTTCCGGGTGCTGGATGAACAACCTGAAAATAAGATAAATAACTAATGAAAGTTGATTAGGGTTATGCCCTTGTGGTTTATCTCTAACGGGTCAAACATGTAAAATAACAAAAGAGCTTAAAAGGACAAGAATCAAACGGTTTACTGTTTCTGAAAGCCATTTTATTCAATAAGTCAAATTGTTACTGAAATGATATAAGTTATTGTGCTCAAATTTTACACATTAGTGCTTATAGTAAGACAAAAGGAAAAATATGGACAAAAAAGCATTACGTGTTTACCCAACCCGACGCAAGCCAAAAATTACCCATTCTGAACCCTGTTATCCAATTTACCACATCTAACATGTATCATCTTTTTGTTACAGTCTACATAGTGATCTTTACATTCAGGTCTAGAACAGAATGTTGAAAATAACCAAATTAAACCGAATTGAAATAATATTATTTTGTAGTCACATTTGACACACTAACATTCATATATAAACCATAAAAGATTTAGGAAAAAAAATGTTTCAGGTCAATCCAACCAGCCCATACCAAAAATACACATTTTAACCCGCTACCCAACCCGCCCATTTTTCCGCGTCTACTATATATCATCATTTTTACGATCTACATAATGATTTTTACATTTTGAATCTAGAATAAAATGTTGAACCGATTACCATGTGTGCAGGTTTATTAACAACCAATACGTTTTCATCTTCATAAATAATATCTAAAGCTATATCTTCTCCTTCAGCCTTTAAGGGTTGTAGTTCAGATATTGTGCACTCAACTTTATCACCATGTCTCACCATGTGTGACGCCTGTGAAACAAAATGTGCATTAAGATATCAACAAATATAACATCTGAAATTCAATTGTTACATCTCCTCAAAATCCCTAATTTCATGTATTCATAAATCAAGCATCTTAGTCTAAAACACTAAAACCACATACCAGTCAGAAGTTGCAATTAAACATCATATCAAGTAATTGTTCATGGATTTGTTACCAATCGTAGGTCTGTAAATGAACTGAACGTTCATGAACTGTTTGATGGGAAGTACATTATATTCATTCATTTAATAAATGAACGAACATGAACAAAAATTTTCGTTCATTTAACTAAAAGAACAAACATTAACACATGTATATTAACACATGTATTGTTCGTTCATTTACCTTCGTGAATGTTTGTTAACGTATGTTGGTTTATTTACATTTATTTATGTTTGATTATTTATATATATTAATATACTAGGGAAATATCAAACGAGAACTCATATATTTCATGAGAACTCTGATTATTTATATATTAATAACTAACATTTTTGCACATGTGTTATCATGGATAGAAAAAAAAAACTAATTTACACATGTGTAAAAAAAGAAAACAGTTTTGCGCATGCTTACACATGTGTCAGAAAAATGTTCCCGGAGTTCTCACGAAAAACAAAAGATAACTCTCCACTTTATATATATCATAAATATAAAGGGTATTATGTGTTAATATTTGGTAGAATCATATTTTGGATGAATCATGTACATTTAAACCACTAAATTACATATGTTTTTGGATGAATTATGATATAACAGAATTGTTTGTCGGTGTTCATTAATAATCATTTAAGTTTTTTTGGTGTTCAATTACGTTCGTGACCTGTTTGTTTAGCTTCTAACAAACATACATGAATGAACACCAACATTTTCATTTTTTAACAAAAAAACACGAACAACGTGTTCGATTAAAGTTAATCGAACTTCATGTTAGTTCTATTCGTTTACAAAATCTGATACAAATGCAAACAAACTTACCTTCACAACAACACGATGATTAACGTATACGAGTCCTGATCGAATGCTCGACTGAACCCTAGCTCTACTAACGCCACTTATCCTATTCGAAATCCAAGTATCGAGCCTCATTTTTCCAGCTTCTTCAACGCTCTCTTCGATTCGAACACCGGCGTAATTGGTCCGTTGACGGTGACTGCAGAAAGGGGCTTCTTCTCCGACTTGTGGTTCGTTGTTCAGATCGGGAGATGCGGGGCTAGAAGTGAAGGAAACTTTATGATGAATTGGAGTATGAATTATTGGGTTTCGATGGAAGTGAGAGATTAAGGAATTGGTTAGGGTTCTTGAAGTAGGGGTTAACGGTGGGCGAGTGAAGGAGAATATCGACGACATTTTGGTGATGTGTTTGGCCCTAATCCAGCAAATATACTGTTTAACAAACATATCTAGTAACTTACTTCTAACTTTTTCAACTAAAATAAACAAACTCAAACATGACTTATAAGACATCTAGCTTCATCTCGTTAAGACTAAACGCACACTTAAAATAGCAGCCAGCCATACATATACACCTACAGACTAAAGCCATTCTATATACCTTACACCTAAGCTAGGATAAATTAAGGACATGACATGTGAATGTTTTTTTTCTTTTTTTTGAAAATCTCGCTTTTATTCTATTAGAGATGATACTGATTAATCCATTCTTAAGGAAACGGGCTAAATATATCATCTATAAGGATTTGTTTTGTATCTGATTTTCATATCGTCTTTACATAACAGAGTTATCTGTAACATCTCTTTAGATTACATTCTTTCAACATAATATTCACCTAAATTCTAAACAGTCATTCTAAAGTCATTATAAAAACAATCATTTTTAAATTAGTTCTAAAGTATAGCCAGGAGTAATTTACATGGTTATGAGTTATTGTTTTAGAAAAAAAAAAGGTCATGTCATAAAATAGCTAATGTAAGATGTGAAGTTTTAAAGATTTTAAGTTAGTGTTCAAAACAATAACGAGGTTTACCCGTTATGTGTTACGGTGAAGCCATATGATGACCTTAACATGGTAAAGGGTGTGTCTTCAAACTTTGTAACCAACATTGAAAAGTTGCAATCGGTCAGCGGGTGAAATCGGAGTGGTTACAAAGAATTGAATTGCAGATTCAATCGTTGAAATGGAAACATATGATAAAAAAAAAAAAATTTTGCGGATGTAAGCACAATCAAGTTTGAGCTTTTTATCTACACATTGTGACAGTGTTGTAAAATAAAAAAATATAAAAGTTGCAGCATATTAGTTATGAAGATTGAAACATAGATATAAAATAATATAATGTCCTCATGTTACGGATTAATAGTTTAAGTAAAGTAACTTAATAGGAAAAAGTATCTTAAAAAACAATAAAAAAAAAAATTTGTATACCACGAGAATCAAACATGTGACCGCACATCTCAAAATCCACCACCTTATTATATCCTCTAACTCAACTAGGGTCGTCCAAATAGCTCTTGGCTCAGAGCTCGCATGAAAAAAAAACTAAAAAAAAGCTCGCGGGAAATAGCTTAATTTTAAACTGAACTGAACCGAGCAGGCTCGGTAAGACGTTGCATTATTCATAGCATTTCGTTGTTCTTTGATGTGTTACTCCTAAAATGGTCAAAAGAGATTGATAATTTGTTATATTACTCATGCTAATTCATTGCTGGTATATATCATGCATTGTTGCTTGTATATCACATCTCGCTAGGTGGTGTCGTTGCATTACCTTGAATATTTGATAGTAAGGAATGTAAACATGTTAATTTTCAAAAGGATTTCATGTTTGGGCCTTCAAGTAGTTGAGTGCACGCAAACACATGAAATAGCAAACAACATTTGCGAATTAAACTTCATCTACTACTTTTAATACATGTTTCTTCTATATTCTTGTATGGAGTAAATTACACGAAGAGTCCCTGTGGTATGCACATATTGCAACTTTAGTCCCTACTTTCAATAAATTACTAATGCGGGCCTGAACTTTGCATGGTATGCACACCGGTAGTCCCCAACGCTAACAAAGGTTAAGTTTCTCTGTTAAGTCAATGTAAAATTACCAAAATACCCTTAAATAAAAAAAAATACCCACAATATTGAATAAAACCAACCCACCCCTACCCAACCCCCCCCCCTTCCATCTTCTTCTTCTTCTTCATCATCAGTCTCCTCTCTCCACCACAATCATCCATCTCCATCATCTAAGAAATCAAGCACCACCAACGGTCACTGTCACTACCGCCGGTTATTACCACCATAGATCCCAACCGTCACCAAAAACCGCCTTTTTCCTGTTGGTTTTAGGTGGTTGTGAGACGGGATCTATGATTGAGATGGTAAAGGAAACGTTTGGTTTTCAAATTGCAATGGCGATAAGGATGTAAATGGCGATGTGGATGTAATGCGATTGAGAAGGCGACGACTATGGGATCTCCAATAGGATGCTCTATGGTTGCAAGGAGTAAGGATGATGCGGTGGGGGTGGACTGTGTGACGGTGTTGCTGGTGGTTGGGGGAAGAAGATCTTAAGGTGCGATGATGGTGAGGATTATGCAGATAGATGAAGATGATGATGGTGTGATGGAGATGGAGTAGAGGCTGCCGGGATGGTGGCGATGGTGCTCAAGAGCCTCAACTGGTGGTGGTGACCTTTGGTAGTGGCGATTGTAGTGGTGGCGGTGGTAGTGACCTGTGGTGGTGGTGGTGGCGGTGGCGGTGGTAGTGACCTGTGATGGTGGCTATTGTGAGTCATGGTGGTTCCGGTGGTGGTGGTGGGTTGAAGGTTGAGATGGTGGTGGTGGTGGGTGTTGAATGTGAAGAAGAAGATAAAAAAGAAGGGTATTTTGGTATTTTAAAAAAACTAACTGAGAAACTTAACCTTTGTTAATATCAGGGACCATCAGCGTGCACTTTTTGCATAGTATAGGCCTGCATATGTAATTTATTAAAAGTAGGGATTAAAGTTGCAATACGTGCATACCACAGGGACTATCCGTGTAATTTACTCTTCTTGTATGGTAGCAGGTTTACTGATTTTCTGTTTTTCTAGTAGTTTAGTGGAGATCAATGATACGACATCTCATTAAGAGAGTGATGATCGCTACTAAATTCCATGTACTTCTCCATTGTTAATACTTGAAAGAGGCACAAATACATAAGTGTTTCAAGTAACTTCTAGGATTTGCTCGAATGTTCTTGATATTTTCTTGCTTAAAAGCGCGAGATTTGTACTTTGTAGTTTGATTAATAACTCTACATGTTTTGTGTCTTGATTTACAATAGGTGTTTGTAAGTGCTTGGAGAAATGTTATTTAAACACCTAAGAGTTGAGAGAAAAAAGAACAATTCATAAGTTCGAAAGTTGATGACACAGTTGAACTTTGCATGGCCGGTCTACTGCTTTCTCTCACAAACCTTTTGCAATAAGTCCATTACGAATACCAAGCATTTACCAATGGTTAAGCGACATAAAAATCAAGTTTAAATATGGTTGTAAATGAAATGAAGCGAAACCTTGTTCATGCTCATTCATTTTGATTGAACTTGTTCACAAAGACTTTACGAATATATAACCATATGAAAAAAAATTTATCCGTTAGGGAATTGAACTTGTACAATGTGTAAAAATAGTAGTTTATGCAATAGAGGTATGTCAAGGATCTGGTTGATGGGGATATGACTAGTGTAGGATTTGGGCGTTTGATAGTGGCAGAGGGGGGGGGGGGTAACAATGTATAGAAATAACTTTTTTTTTCTTTGTTTTTTTTCATGTTAATAACAAAAGTATATGGGTGGGTCTCACTAATTTTTTTTTTATGATTTTATTTTTTACTACTAGGTATAGGTCAATTAGTTATCAAATACAAACACAAAATGTTATTAATAGTTAGTAGAAATGACAAAATGTGTTTTAACTTTTTAAGTAAAGAAATAATTATATATTCTTATATTTTGGATTGCATCAAAAATGGTTCATGATTTTGGGTTGGCTTTTCTTCTTTCTCAGTTTGTGTTAGACATATTTAAAAACCATGTATTGTAATTTTATATTCTTCATGTACCATTATTGTAAATTTTTTATTTATATATAGCATGTATCTTCACCTTGTTTGGTAAGGAGAATTCAATCAGTTTATCAATCATGGTATCAGCCAAATCCCTTTAATTGCCATCAATCCTTCATTACTTTCTGTCGATCTCTTACCTTACCCTTCCTTTCACATTCTTCTTTCTTTATCCTTTTTCATCCGATCCTCTTCTGATCTCTATCTTCTCTGCTTTTTTTCTCCACCTCTTTCCATGGCTGCCTCCACTTCATCCGATCTTACCCTACCCATGAACACTATTATGCATATGATTACCGTTAAACTTTCCTCCTCTAACTACCTTTTATGGAAAAATCAAATGCTTCCCCTTTAATCATACCATAATCTCCAATCTCATGTCAACGGTACATTGAAATTCTAGTTGACGGAAAGCGCGTCCCCAACCCCAACCTTGCTGCTTGGAATGTGGCTGACCAACGTGCTGTCATATTTAAAAGCTTGCTTCTTTTCACGCCTCCTCTCATTATGAAGATGATTAGCTTCCTCTCATCATGAAGATGACTTGCTGATTTCATTGAAGAATAACGATAACAATAACGAGCATAGTTTGATGATGGAAAGACGCTTTGCTTTTTGTGCACGACAAGATCAACGATTTTGGGGTTGTATTTATGATTTGATCGATAAGGTAGACCTTTAATGTTACTAACACACATAATGAATTTAAGGTTTTGAAAGTCGAAGATTTTGAACCGGTATGAAGATTAATGTTAAATGAATCTAAAGATTTTGTCTACATTTGTGAATTTCATTAAGGTTCATATTTGAGGTTTTGTGTTTTGTTTGTGTACAGGTTTTTAGCGAGATTTGGGGGTTAGATGTCATTGCTGGCGAAGATTAAGGCTTCATCATATCTTTTTCTCTATCTTATTAAAACACATACAAACTCACATGCTTCATCATCTCCTTTTCCTCTTTCATTGTTTCCATTTTTAATGTTTAAACACACATCTTTTGGTAAAATAATGTTAACATTTAAGCACCCTAAAAAACCGTAGGTTTACACCCTACATAATCGAAGAAAGTTTTGAACCTAAGTTTGGTATAATATTATGAGAATTAAATTTTAGTGTTAGATTTGTAGTCAACTGTTAAAGAAAGTTATTTTTTAATACTTTGCCTGATTTTGAAGTTAAAAAATTAAAATTTTTAACTTTGCATAGATCATATGAAATTTGTAAATGAAAACAAAAAGGGCAAACACAAAATGAGTTTCTAGTTTTTGTAACAATAAAGTTTAACGACGAACTTGCACACTGGTATAACATAAAGAACGGAAAATCTAATATAGCCTTACAACTACACTGCCTAAAACTATGTTTTTCTTTTTATAACTTAAATCTTTGTAAAACGTTAAAAAGTTATAATAAGGGTTAGCACACCTGTTATCCCTTTAATTCGACAAACACAAACTTTGCATTTCTAACATCACCACACATACACTATTCAAGATTTAAACTCATAACATTATATTAAAACACGTGTGAATTACTTCAAATAAAATGCTTACAATAGAGTGACAGGTAAACAAGCAACAAGTTGTGTCTTGACCCCTTTTTGATTAACAAACTCAATGTTACTAAAAACAAAGCTTTGAGACTTAAAAACTGACAAATTATTATGCACGACCTGTTGAACCCTATTTAAAAAGGTTCACAGTCTGAGGGGCGAGAAAACCAAACATATCAAAAGCAAAAGGGATAAATACGTGTTGATTCTCTAAGCAAGTTTTCTAGTGTTTAGCAATTTTGTTTTATTCTGCCTTCAACGCAGTCTGCTCCGAACAAAACCATTGTCTCTAAGCGCAACAAGAGGGGACACTCCTGTTAAATCTACACAAGCGTGTTTACCTCTTGCCCACCCAAACACAAGGATATCAGCAGGTCGAAGAGTAGACCTCTTTTCAAATGAATCTACCAAAAATTCACAGGGGCCTCCTTTTTAGTAGAAATTCCAGCCCGTTTAAGAACGTTGCATAAAACATCACTAACCAAATCATGCCTATATTTAAACCTAGAAAGGTCCTTGCAGTAAAGCGCATGCTCGCCAAAAGAATCCAAACACAACTCGCGACAGATTTTCATCCAAGATAATTAGAATTATATATCATGATTATTGTGTGATTTTGAGTTAGATTTTCTTTGAACGACCGACTAATAAATCTCAGCTAGCCAGAGTAACCAAATGGCAAAAGACGATCACATACGCCCACGATTGTGGACAGCGTTGGGTAGCTCAAGCCCACCAACACCAATTTCGGGGAAAAACCACTGCCTGAAGGTCCACTGCTGTAAAACCCGACCCACCAATAGTATATTGTTGCCGATAGAACTTGAATTTATGACTTCCCGTAGAAGAAGCAGTGAGGCTATCACCATTCAAACAAATAGTTTGATAATTTTAAGTTAAAATTTTATATTGATTCTTGTTACGTAGTTGACCTAGTACCCTAGTCCAACTGTCCAAGTAACACTCTTTGGGGAAAATTGACAAGAACCCCATTCAAAGTCAAACAAACCCCATCTCCACTCCCACACCTCAGGTCTACTTTTTGCTTCTTAACCCACTTGGATTCTCGACAGTATCTATTAAAAATGCTTACGATTCCATCAATCGCACACCCCCCTTTTCTATCTCCGCCATCTTTACACCCTCACACAAACCCTAAACCCTTCAATTCGAAACCCTAGAAATCAATTCACCCCTCTTTGGGTTCTATGTCTTGAAACCCTAGAAAGATCAACAACAAGGGTCCTGTAATTTGTCTTCTTTCTTGTTCGAAATGCCAATGTTCGCTGTAATTTACACCGTTTTTCATATGATTTGAAACCCTAGGAAGCCGTAACTAGGGTTTGTTTGTGTCAAAATCTTGTTTTTTGGAACGATTTTCATCTGGGTGTTGTTTAGAATTGTGTCGTTTGGTCGAAAATCAAGGAAAAATATGTGCTTTCTGTTTAGTTTTTTAGCTGTTCGCAGTCTTTTATGAAACCCTATAAGAATTAGTAAAGGGGTTTTGTTTTCTTGTTTATAATTCATCTTCTAGAGTTGTTTTTGGGTTTGGTTAAGGGTAATAATGGAGGATTGTGATCAGAGTAAGGTGTTTGTCGGTGGGATTTCATGGGAGACTACAGAAGATGTGTTGAGAGACCATTTCAGAAGCTATGGAACCGTTGTGGGTTCGGTGATTGCTAAAGATCGAACCACTGGTAGCCCTCGTGGGTTCGCTTTTGTTTCTTTTTCAGATGCATCAGCTCTTGATAAAGTTCTTGTTGACACTCACAACATTCTCGGCAGAACGGTTCGTTTTTCCTTCGATTAATTGTTAATTTCATTAATGCTTTCTTTCTTGATTGAATTGTGTTGATTGATGACTTTATTTCATGTTAAATCATCGTACTTGCTGTTTTGGTTGTCTTTTGAGTGTTACATTAGTTGTTTTTGAAGTAAAATCAAGGTGGTTATTCGGGTTATCAATGAGTAGAGGATCGGATAATTGGGTTATTAATGCTAGAATAGTTTGGTAAATCTACAGTTATAGTTGTTTTTGAAGTTAAGTTTAGGTGGTTTTTGGGCTTTTGGTTTGAAAATGATTAAAGAAACTGATAATTGGGTGATTAAGTTTGATAATGTTACAATTATTCGATTTTTGGGTGTTCTATCGGTTGTTTTTTTGAAGTGAAGTTTAGATGGTTGTTCGCTTCTAGTTCGAAAATGACTGTTACTATATAAGCCAGTTTTGTTTAGAGCTGCGTTTTACATGTTTTTCCAAATCTGGCTCTGAATAATCAGAAGCTAAAACTCTACTATCATTTCTAACCGCAATAAATCAGTTTTGATGCACATCCAGGTTGAATTTGACTTCTGTTTGGAGTTGCTGGTTGTGTTATGAAAAAGGTCAAAAGAAAACATAGATTGTGAATCGAGTGATTTTGAACATATTATTGAAATATACGGACCTTTATTGAGTTATTAACAAAAATGCCGGTCGATTTTACATTTCAAAGTACTAAAGAAGGTTGACTTTAACTTCTTTTACAAGCAAATGGTTTTGTTCGCTTTAACACGCCTTTTGTTGCTAATGTTTTATGAAACCGTCAAATTAAAACGATATATTGCAAGAACGAGTGGTTTTGAACAAACCAGGTAAATCTTTGTCCTTTTTTGTCCAAAATCACTTGTTTTACCAAATGTAGTATTTTTCTTGCCTTTACTTTGCAAGATTTATGCTTTTTTAGCAATGAAGAAGTCAAGGTACTATGATTTGAAAAGTCAAGAGGTCAATCCGAAGAAATTTTTTAAATTGCATAGTCAAATTCGGAAATCCTCTTACTCTTTGATGATAAAAAGGTAAAGTTGATAGTAGTTGTCAACCAGATGTTTTCCTTGAATTAAATTGAATTGAAATCTGTCACGTATTTTGTTCTTGTTCCAAATACGACAGTATGCCACCAACAACATGAGGTGGCAAAATGAGCGTGTTAGGTGATGGTCAAGTTGTAACTTTTATATATCCGACCGATTGAATTGAAATCCTTTTGTCCAATTTTTGATTTTGTTTATTGTCACTTAGTGTGTGAAAATTGAATGCAAAAATTATGCATTGCTTCAATTGTTATTTTTTTTGAATGAACTGATTTAGAAGGTTTTATGCTTTAAAAATACATCATGAGGGTCTTTTGTTCCTTTTTAAGTCATACATTCGACTTTTCTTGTTCGACCTGTTAGAGATGAAGTATAACCCGAATCGACCCAATTATAAGTTAATGTGTTGAAATTGCGACCTCTAGCAATGATTTGTCTTGACTGAAATAGTCAGACCCTACAATATGTTATGATATGAAATAATCAACATCATTATTATTTTTTTGTTCATGATTTGAACTATGTATTTGGCGGATTTTTTATAGGTGGAAGTGAAAAAGGCGGTACCGAGAAGTGAACAGAACCAAAATCAGCAAGAACCGAACCGAGGGCAGAATAGGAATTACAGAAATAACGGTACTAAAACTGTTGATAACTTGAAGACTAAAAAGATTTTTGTAGGTGGGTTATCTGCTAACTTAACAGAAGACGATTTCAAAATCTACTTTGAAAAATTCGGTAAAATCACCGATGTGGTCGTGATGCACGACAACGTGACCCACAGACCACGCGGTTTTGGGTTCATTACTTTTGATTCAGAGGATTCGGTCGAAGAAGTTATGCAAAAAAACTTCCATGAGTTGTGTGGTAAGCTCGTGGAGGTCAAAAGGGCGGTACCTAAAGAGGTTACCGGCGGCACCACTGGCGGCACCAGTAATGGCAACAGGGATTCTAACTTCACCGCTGGTCATCAACCAGCAGCCCAATATAGACCTAGGTACGACGTCCTTCCTGGTTATGGGCTGATTCCGGGCTATGGTGGTTATCCTTACGGTGGCGGTATGTTTGGCGGTGCTTATCCCGTTGGCGGTTATGGGTTGGCAGCGGTTTCACCTAGGGTCCCATGGGCTGGTCCTGCGATGGTCAGCATGAGGGGTGGTCCACTGCCATTGCCCGTTTATCCGGCTTATATGAACGGTGGTCATGGGTTGATGGGTATGGCGGCTAATGGCGGCAGCGGGATCAGCGATGGGATCGTGGGTCCTGTACCGAGTGGGATACCGAGTCAACTCGGTGGCGGTAGTGAGCAACTCAGGGTGAATGTAGATAACAATTCTTTGGGGTCAACTGGTGGGGAGAGTAGCAGAAATGACCAAAGTGGTGTTGGAGGTAATATGGACTGACATAGTTTGAAACTCTGCTGATACTGATTTGGGGTTGGGGGTATTGTGGTAATTTTACCATGGTATGCTTATGTTTAGGCATCTCTAACTTTGCTTATAAAGATGTTGGTTTCTTTGTATCATTTCTAGTTTCAATAATTTATGGATTATGGATTTGGGTTTATGTAAAATAGTTCTTTTATATCTGTGTTTATTTTATTTGGCTTTGAGTACAACAAAAAATGCATAAATTACAATGGTTGGTTTTCGGATTCATGACCTTTTCTTTTTGTTGGTGTTTATCATGTTTTGGTCATAGAATATATAATGGCATTTATCTATACATACAAGGTTTCACTTGATTGTTTCTAACTAGTATCAAGATCCTTGCGTGATAAATCGACATTTGGGTGATAATTATCGTTCAAATGTTAATCATTCTTTTATTTTATTTTTACCTCTTAGTTTGTACATTTTGTAATAATGATCTTTTGTATATTAAACTTTTTCTATGCATACATATTATTTTTACGATTTTTCTTAAAGCTATTCTCATGTTCTTTATCATAATTATTCGCCAACAACTCACTATGAGTCTATGATAAAACCTTATTTGTTTTGGCTCACCAAATTTGCAAACAACCACTATACCAAACCGTTAAACTTTTACAAATAAATATAAAAATTAACATGTACATAAAAATTGTCACTTTTCTTTCTCTACAAATACTTGGGCTTTCTCTCTATCTCCTCTCAAGAAGAAACGGGTGTTTTTCTTTTTTCTTTTGTAATTAAAAAAGAAAAAGAAAAATGGCATTATGCAATAATTCTTCATTTCTTCTAGGGTTTCTTGTGCTTGCATTCATCAATTTCAATGGGTGTAATGCACTTAGTTCTAACTACTATGATCAAACATGCCCCTTGGTCGAATCAACGGTCACAAGTGTGGTCAAGAGAGCTATGTTGAATGATCGAACGGTTCCTGCTGCACTTCTCAGGATGCACTTCCATGATTGCTTCATTAGGGTAAATCAAATCCATTACAAGTCACTTAAGTTCTTTATTAGTCGATAATGTTCAATCAAAATGATATTTTTCCAAGAAATTTTTGTACAAGTAAACATAAAATTCTTGAAAAAGGTTAGTATTGTGTTTTTTTAGGGTTGAAAAGAGCCCGATCTTAAGCCTAAGTCATTTAAAGCTCTATATCTAAGACTTATGAGCTTGTAAGTAATTTTTAGCCTTGAAAACAGTTTGAAATTGCTCGTTTATTATCATTTATTTAATTATGTTATTTATATATTTTATAATTATAGTTTTTATGTATGACATAATATATATCATTTAATTATTTTGATCATAATTTTATGAACAAAAATAATTAACTATTATTATGTAATTACATGTTTACTAATTAAATAGGAATTATATAGAAAAAGATTGTTTTATCTCATTTAGACTTTGATCCTACTTAAGCTTGATATTCGGAGCTCGAGCTGTGCTTCTTTATTATATTAGCTCTAATATAAACTCAAGCCTAGCTCATTCAAGTTCGATTTAGATTGATTTTTTAACCTGCGGTTTCAAGTAGCTTGCGAGCGGCTTGACGTTAAAGGTTGCTATCAAACACACTATCAAAGTTTTGAAAACACACGATTCGTACAAAAACTATTAAAAAACTATATTGTATCCTGTGATAGATTTCTATCAAAAAAATTATGTTTTTCTAGTTAATGGTACAAATCTTGATTATGATTATGTTTTGAAGGGATGTGACGGTTCAGTGTTGTTAAACTCAACCGGAACGAACCAAGCTGAGAAAGACGGGCCTCCAAACATATCGCTTCACGCGTTTTACGTCATTGACAACGCGAAAAAAGCGTTGGAGGCTATGTGTCCTGGTACGGTTTCGTGTGCAGATATCGTAGCTTTAGCAGCAAGAGATGCGGTTCATCTGGTATCCACATTCATGTTTTTATTTCAATACATATACACTCAATCACAACATCAAATACTTGATATTATGTCTTTGTTTATTAAAAAGAACACTAAACTCTAAACACTAATGTATTTGATAGTCTGGAGGTCCCACTTGGGTTGTGCCGAAAGGGCGAAAAGATGGTAGGGTTTCGAAAGCATCAGAAACTAGACAGTTGCCAGCTCCTACCTTCAATATATCTCAACTACAACAAAGCTTTTCACAAAGAGGTCTTTCTATGGATGATTTAGTCGCACTTTCAGGTAATTTCAAAATTATTATGTAAAACCAATAATTTCTTACGTTGTGTTACCGAGTTTTTTTAAGAAGGAAATGGAAATAGAGCACATAAAAATTTGTGTTTCAGGGTTATTTTAACGAGAGAAATGAAATGAATATATTTTTAGTAAACTTTCTTCTTCGTTTTCCTCCCAAATAATGAAATGAATATCTTTATAATAAACTTTCTTCTTCGTTTTCCTCCCAAATCGAAAGGATACCTAAGAAAGTGGAAGGAATTTTTTTTAAAAATTTTCATTTTACCCTTCCAACTTAGTTTAATTAACAGATTAAAATGTTCAATAGTGAAATTTAAAACTTTTATTTATTTTCCTTTCAACCCAAGAATACATAACATCTTTATTTTCTTTTCATTTTGTTTTTCACTTTCTTAAACCTTTGAACACAAAATAATATTATATCTTTTATTTTTTTTATTTCCTTTACTAAACTCGGGAACAAAGTTTTATAGAATTTTTTTGGGATGGTTCCTTTATTAAACTAAAATGATAACTAATTTTGGTCGTAAAATCAGTCATTAACTTTGAGACCGAAATTTTAGTCGCTAAATTAGGTCGCAAGAGCTTTGCGACCATCAAATCTGGTCACAAAAGGGCGTTTGCAATTGTTTTAACGGTCACAAATGGTTGTTTTTTTTTTTTTTTCATTAGTGGATTAGAATGGATGAAACTTGATTAGTTTTTGTTTGAACTTATGCAGGAGGACACACACTTGGGTTTGCCCACTGCTCCTCATTCCAAAACAGGATCCACAACTTCGCAACGACACAAGATGTCGATCCATCAATGCAACAATCGTTCGCTGCCACCTTACGCAATGTGTGCCCAATGCATAACAAGGTGAGAAACGCGGGCGCAAACTTAGATTCAACCCCGACCACCTTAGACAATAGATACTACAAGTTACTCCTTGAAGGAAAGAGCATCTTCACTTCTGATCAAGCTTTATTAACTCATCCCACAACAAAAACCTTAGTCGCGAAGTTCGCGAATTCGCGAGAAGAGTTTGAGAAAGCATTTGTGAAGTCCATGATCAAGATGAGTAGCATAACCGGTGGCCAAGAGGTTCGGTTGAATTGTAGAGTTGTAAATTGATTTTGTGATTGTTTTTATACAAATTTGAGATTGGTTATTGTTATTCTTAATTAATTTGGATTTGATTTTGATAGTGTTTTAATTTCATTCTTGCAAGGATTTGACATCAATTTTGATTGTAAACGTGTGGAGTTTTGTTTACATTCTGTATATTTTGATCATTAAATTGTAAGATAAGTTTCCTGTTTACGCTTTTCAACATTTATAAAAATATGTGTCCGATATTTGATTTAACTTTTAAGTAACGCTGGGTTCTCGAAGGGCTGGAACAAAAGTTTTACCAAACTCATCTCATCATTTTGCAACTTTAACTAATAAAATGAATTTTTGAACTTCTACGTGGTCTAAGGAAAATATAATATTTGTAAGAGGTTTTTGAAAGTTTTTTCTTTCTAAAAAGTTTGTTACCCTGAATATATATTAAACTCTAAAATGATCTGATAAAAATGTTTACTTAAACTATTATATTATACCATCTAAAAATTTATAATATTCCTAATAAAGGACAAATCTTTGCATCTTTGCATAAGATATATATTGCTTATAACTTACGGGTCTAGTGGTTTATAGTATTAGAGTTATTGCATCTAACACATAAAAGTACACTTCAAACTAAGATAAAAAACGTACTTCGTGAGTTCTGTAGGAAAAGTAAGTGTTATTTTTTTTAATAAATAAGTAATATACATTTTATTTCAACATAACAAAATTCAAACTAGTATTTAACAATATCTTAAGCTCTAAGAATCAAACGAACCATAATCGTTTAGATAATGCCTCGTGTTTGACACGCATCTAAGATTCATTTGGAATGGAGTGGAGGTAACACGCAAGCCAAGCCCGTCATGCTTTCTTAAGTTACCAACTAGTCAAAACAATAAAAGATATTAAAGTTGATAGTTTAATGATAAAAGTTAAATATTTTTATCATTTACAGATGTCAACTTCCCACTTCGAACGTATTGCCACCACCACCACCCCTACTACCTCATGAACAACGTTTACCCAAAATCGTTGAGCCAAATCTATTATTAAAATCCGCTCTTAAGCAACAATAAAGTTCCATTAATCATTGTTGATGGGATACATCGTTCATATTGTTGTTGAAAACAAAATGGCGTTGAAATTTTCGACATAGTGCATCATAATAGATCGATGACAAAAAATAGACAAAACATTATATCTAAAACACCAAACTAAAGGCTCGCTTTCTTGTCGCCGATGTTGATAACAAAACGATACTTGACATCATTGTTGGCCAATCGGTTTAAGGCCTCGTTAATTTTGTCTGGCGTAACCGTCTCGATATCACATGTGATGTTGTGCTTCCCACAAAAATTCAACATTTCCTGTGTTTCTTTCATTCCTCCGATCATGCTACCTTTCACAGTCCTTTTCCCTAGTATGACAAATTTAATCAATATATACATATGAAAACGCTATACTTGTGTGTAGGCATACAATTGAGTATTCATATAATATTTAAATGAATTAGGGTGGGTTTACACAGATCGACCCATAAACTCATTTACATCGCATTTATTTTATGGTTTAAGTATATACGGATTAATATTAGAATTTTTAACACAACTAACTAAACAATCAGTCTTCAAATTTGATACCTGAACCTAATATGAAATGTCAACGCTAGAAAATGACGGAACAGTTTAAAAACACTCAATTTTTATCAAAAATTGGATAAACTAAATATCAAAAAATCACATATATTAAATTAGAGTAAATATTGAAATGGGGAAGCTTACCAAAAATCATAGAGAAGCTAGGCAACTCTAGTGGCTTATCGGGTGCACCCACTAGCACCAATGTTCCGTTAACTTTAAGTAGCTCAAGGATTGGCCCAAGCGAGTGTGGTGCAGCCACTGTGTCCAGTATGAAGTCTAGTGTTCTCCTCTTTGACTAAACAAAACACATGTGAGAATTAATAGTTATCGAATTATGTTACGATAAGTGTTCTTATAATCATAATGGTCATCAAATCGGCCGCATAGGGACCAGATTTAAAGACCGGAAAACGTCACAATAAATTTTAAAATAATATACATAGTTTAACACAAAATATGAAACTAATTTATCTTTTTCTTTTGTTTGAACTTACAAATCTATACTAATCTTCTTACTTTAATAAAATGGTAACTAGTGGTGACACGTGTCAGAATCACATTCATTTTCATCAATATTTTTCTGTTTCTCTCTTCTATTAAATACCATATTAATTATTAATACTATTATTTAATTTTTTTAGATTAAAATAGCTTTTTAATAATATTAAGAAAGATGTCTTTTTATTAATGTTATTTATAAAGAAAGAAACTTTTATAAAATTTTTTTTCAAAAATATAAAAATATTTTTAAAAATATGTTTTTTTAAAGTAAAATTTTAGTAAACCAAATATAATTAAAATCGGGAGTTATAGTAAGTAAATTTCAAAAAATAACATTTTTAAAACGATTTGTTTTGAAACAAAATGTTTAATTTTTTTGAAAAAAAAATTGATATTATTGTTTTATTACTTATAGTCCATACTATTACGTAATTTCAATATACCTTATCTTAAGTATCTTTTATAATAAATAAATTTTATTTTATTTGATATTTTATTTATTCAACCTGTGTAATACACGGGTTTAATAAAACTAGTCTTGACACATGTAATCACCAGATCTCACCTCACAAAAACTTTACTGGCTAAACTTTCTTTAACAAAATTTTCACAAATCATGCTATATTTCTTACTTGAAGTTTTTTATTTTATTTTAATTTTTTTGAACGATAGTGTGAGGTTTTATATTTTTTTAACTACCTTAATGACACCAACCATTTCTAGGAATTTTGAATTTATGATATCAATCATCTCAAACTTTATTTAACACTTTAAACCTTGTGATCACAAATCCTTATTTTTATATAATCGATTTAAAATAAAAACGATAGAGTTTAAATATTTTTTTACATATTTAAATTATACATTTATAACTTTTAACCCATGTGATACACGGGCGAATAACTTAGTGTTAAATAAAATACAAAGTCTGATGCAAATTAAACTTGGACCCTAAAGTTGTAAATGAATAAAAAAACGCGATTTTGAAAAGAAAAGAAATTTGAAATCTTGTCTAACCAAATGTCTGGTTCGCCAGTTCAACCAGTCTAACAAGTAATCTACTTATTCAAACAGATTCAACTTGACTGGTTATATTGTCAGTTTAAAGTACAGTCTGGTTTCAAAAACAATTATAATATACTGAAAATTTTCAAACTCAAATCGTTTTTCATTAAACAAAGAAAACTAACCTGCATTTGATTAGGATCGGTGCTAATGATGAAATCGTCAGCACCCAAGTGTTGCCGGGCCTCTTTCTCTTTCGAAGGAGATGTGCTAATAACGGTTACATGGTGGCCGAACGCCTTACCGAATTTGATAGCCACATGTCCAAGCCCTCCGAGCCCAACGATCCCAATTCGCTTTCCAGTTGACTCATGTAACTTCGCGTCGATCATTGGTGAATACACTGTGATCCCGGCACATAGCAATGGTGCCGTTGCGTCCATCGGCAAATTTTCGGGTACAAGCGCGACATACCTTCAACGCAAATAACGATATAAAAAATTGCATACATTTCAAATGCCAAAAATAATAAAATTTCTGAAATGTAACATCATAGCCAGCAAATTGCCAAAAATGGGCAAACATGTCAAATGTAAAGACATGTAAAATGGAAATTTTATAAAATTTAGTTAGTATCCTTACTAATTACTCTCTAAAATTTAATCCGAAAATAGGAGGTTATTGTGAACAAAAATATCAATCCAATAATAACCAAGCACATAAATGTTACATTTAGGGGAGATCGTTACATACCAAAACCAAAAACGAAACGGGTGAAACTATAAATCGAATTTCATACCAATTTTTTTTTAACTCAATACCAGTTGATAACGGTACCATTAAGAACACCGAAAATACGGAAACCCAAGTGTGCCACAACCGAAAACATGAAAAATGAATACCGGTACTAATACTAATGTTATTCTATCAGTATCCGTTCGATACATGCATTGATTTTCATAATGATTTAACATTTTATGTAAAAATTTCACAACAATAAAACAACAATAGACCCGAGTGATTCCCAAAATTAAATAATATGAACACGTGACTTTACTGAAACAATTGAAAGTTTGAAACTTAATCATATATATATTTGAAAATCATATTATAATAATATGAGTGGTAACCAGCAAGAAAGAATTGATATCGTTGGTCATGGTGGCCAAGTTGTAGACCGGACCAGTAGCGGCTCCATTAGTGACTGGACCGGTCCCATTGAAATTGAACAGTCCGCTAATTGTAAGCAAGTGTTGGCTCGAATTATTGGTGTTGGAAATTTAGGACCCGGTCCACACGACCACGATGGCATTGAAAGGTCCACCCACTTTCTACACAATCACTCACTTCATTGACCGGTAGGTGACAGATTTACACCCAACAACCATCGCATTCTATGCTCTAGGTTCAATGTTTAAACGAGTGTGTATACATCGGTTTGGTTTAGTTAAAAATCAAGCATAAAAAGATTTATAGATTAGCAGTATCAAGATGTGTAGAAAATATGTTTTCCTTTTAGTTGGTTGATGGTGCAAGTTTAAAGGTGAAAATATTAAAGGGTGTGTGAGTTAACAGTTTAGGAATTTTTTTTTTTAAAAGTTACAAATTAAAAACTGTAAATGAGAAGATGTATGTGTGCAATGTATTATTTATAAAAACTGCAATAAAACTATGGTATATTATTTTTAAGAAAAATATAAATGTTTGTTTTAAGTAGCTCCTCATTTAGATATTTTGGTTTTGTCTACACATATAATCAGAATCAAATCACAAAACTTGATTATAAAAAAACCAGATATGTTGGTTTTGTCAACACATACAATCAGAATCAAATCATAAAACTCGATTATAAAAAAGTAAAAAACCATAACTGAGTTGTACGTTTCTCAAGTGGTTTGGGATTTTCGGTTTAGTTTTTTAATTATAGTTTGATTGTTTAGATTTTCTACCCTCTTCTTTGTATAATGCAAGTTTGAATCTTTTTAATACTTCTTTGTCAAAAATATATCACATAAAATATATATACTTGTTTTCTCAAGAGTCATAATCAAGCAAAGAAACGTTAATAAATTCACGTTAAATATGATAAAAGTTTGTAATGCATATATACCTGTGATCGGCAACCAACATTTCTGAATAACCACCATAGGTGATGCTGCCGTCCCAAAAGATGCCATTATAAGTAAACTGGACTTTATCACAGTAATTTTCCTGAGAACTTTTACAGGATTCACAATCTAAACATGTCGCTGCCAAACATCCTACTCCAACACGATCCCCAATCTTGAACCCTTTCACATTGCTCCCTACTTCGGTTATCACTCCTGTTATCTCATGCCTGGATCATAGCCAAAGAGTTTTAATATTAAAACTTATCAACCTTACAAATCTTTTATACAATAATCATTTGTTTTTCAAGATATATTAAACAAAAAAAAAAAAAAAAAAACCTAATCAAATATGACGGATAAATAAATATATATTTTTTGTCATTACCTTTTGTATCACTTCAATTCCTAAGATACCATGCCAACTACCAATGTAGTTGTCATTATTCATAAGTTAGACCGAACATTAAATCTTTTAAATAAGTCACATGCATGATGCATGTCAGCATGTGTGTATGTGTGCATGTATGTACACTATACACATACATATGTATGCATAAGCATAATTGAATTTCTAAGAATTTTACATAACTTTAGCTAACTATTCCATTTTACATAACATTTACGAGTTTATTTATTTCTTTATTTTCAACATTTAGCTGTCAATTTTTAATATTAAGATTTGACAATACCTACCAAACTTGAACTTTCTCATAAAAGAGAGTTCGCTATAATAATTCTAGTATTCAAATTTCAATTTCGCCTCAAGAGTTTCAAAATTATATTTGTGCTTCCGCTTTGCATCATATACATACATGTATGTCTGTATGTATATTAGGCATGAGCATAACTAGGATGGGTATGTTGATCATCTAGTTCGGCTTCGAGCCTTATTGTTTTCTTACACTTCACTTTTCGTAAAGTAGTTGAAGTAAACATAAAAAAAGAAATCTATTCTGAAACCCAGGCCCTTTTTCTCTCAAGTTCTTATTTTATAGACATACACACATATAACATGTTCAACCAAAAACTTAAAGTGCATACAAGTGATAGAAGAGCGATATTTACCCTGGCACAACAGGATACATAGTAATACCCCAGTCGTTCTTGACATGATGAAGATCAGTGTGACAAATTCCACAATACAAGATCTTGATCGAAACATCATCCGGCCCGTTCACTCTACAAGAAATATACAAGATCAAACATGATATGTTATTACTAAATTCAAAGCGCGTATAATAATAATAAATAATAATAATAATAATAAGAGTTAAGATCTTGTGTATACCTTCTTTTGAAGGTGTAGGGGGTGATAACACCGGAGGTGTCATGTGCAGCCCAACCGGCGACTGTGAGCTTGTGATTCGACGTCGTTTGAGCCATTGGTACACTAGCTACAACTCACCAACAAGTGTGTGTGGTTTTAGAATATACAAAGAAAGAGAGACTCGTGCTCTGTATTTATATCATTATTCTTCGTGATGCACGAAGCACTACACATATTTTTAATTGTTTATTTACTATTTTTGTATTTTTTTTTGAAGAATTTTTGGATTTTGATAACGACACCGTTAAAGGAACATTTTTTTAAATATTTTTATTATTTCTATTTGGTGGATGATTGTAAAATGTGATTATTTAATCTTAACTAGTAAAGATACATCGATGTAACGGTTAAAAACACCTGTGTAATGTGACTTTGATGCATTATTGTTAACTAAGAGTATGAATGCATTGTTGTATGCATGATATTGATGCTATAACTAACATGCAAATCTATTTTGTAAAGGACTCAATAAAAAACAAATGTCACATGTTTAAAAGCTTCAAGGATCAAGAAAGACTCAAACAAGCTCGCTCTTGCTTAGAACCCTTTGATTTGAACTATGCTAGATCTGGCGATGGATGGAACATAATGAAATAAAGCTACTTTAAGGCTTCCTGTGAAATGAGGCATGGAAGGAGCTACTACAAAAAAGTTTCTAGAGTTACGAAGAAAGTTTTGAGATCATATGTGTCATGAGTTGAGAACGGAAATAGAACTCGAATGTCCCATTATTCATTATTAGCTCAATGGTAGAGGAGTTGATTGCTAAATGATATTTGTGACACTGATCCATAAAAAACCAAGCAAACTCTCAAAATAGTAGAAAATATTTTAAAAAAAACTAAAATAAATAAATAAACATTAAGCAGAGGATTACCTGCGGGACCATCCTGTAGCGCACCGAAGCGCCCCTCCTGTTAGCACCTTCAAAAATTCAAAAACAACTGAACATTAGCCCTTTGAAAAAAAAACATTAATATCAATATAGCAAGATTGTTTTCCTAAAAAAAGAATACAATTATTGAAATATTGATTTTATATAGAATTTATTTTTGAAAGAATAATAAGATATATAAAAGTTATTATTATTATTAATTTTTTATTAGACAAACTCACACACATACTAAATTAACTTGCTCACTTAAACACTCACAACTTAAAAACATTATTTTAACACATTAGTATTTTTTTTTGAACGGCGATTTTATTTAAACAAGATATCCATTAGCAAAAGATGCTAAGGTCATTTATACACCAATTACAATGGTAATTAGATTACATGTCCTTCGAACTTCACATATTAGTAGAACTAGATAAAAGTGCACATTTTGCATCTATTTTTTCCCCCAAGTGCTATAAAAGTTTTCATTTATTTTTGAAACTATCATCACATTATTTTAGTCATTGATTTAACTAATTAAGAATTTAATGGACAGATACTATATAAAGTTTTTTTTTTATGCGAACTATACGAAGTTTGGGGAGAGAATTATTACACAAGAACAAATAATAATCACGCAAAAACAAGTAGTAATCACGCAAGACGGACTACACTTGCGTGGTATTATCTCACAGAGATGGAATTATCACGCAAGAATATATTCTTGCGTGATAATTCCACCTTTGCGTGACAATTCCATCTTTGCGTGATTAATTATTACTATTGCGTTATAATTCCATCCGTAACATTCATTCATTCGTGGTAACTTCGTACACTTCACACGAAAAAACACTTTATACCGTAACCGTTTTTTAAGAATTTATATAAATTTTTTACACCTTTTATTTATTTTTTAATCTTTTCTATTTGATCCTTCTCACGTGAGAGTTGGTCTCTTACACGGTCTCCAAATGTGAATGGATTTCCAAGTTCTAACAACTCATTACTACATTGACGGTCACCTAATAAGCAAATCATATCTAATTTCCATGAACATTTCTTTCAAGTCTTTTGCGATTACTTTGACCAATCATATAGTCAACTCATAAACAAAACATATCTAACTTCCTTGAATATTTCATTCAAGTCTATTGCGATTACATAATTTACATTGACCAACCATATAGTCAACTCATAAACAAAACGCATCCTATTTCCATGAATATGTCTTGCAAATCTACTGCAATTACATATGTCACATCTTGGGGTTGTTGTTTGGAAGTAACGAATTAAGAGAAATAGGATTGTTTAAATAGCTAGTGGCTCGAACCTTAATCAATCCTCAAGTGAAAAAAACTCGCTTTGAAAATGGATTAGATTGTAAACATGTCGAGCCAAGCGGGCTTAGTTTGCAACGAGTTGAGCTAAAGCCAATTCAGCTCGCTGGACGCTGGTATAGTATTTTATTTTTGTATCCTATAGAATAACACCAAATCCTCTAAGGTGCAGTTTGTTTTCTAAAAAATAAAATATCTACAGTTTGCGTCTCACACCTGCAGAAATCTGTGAAAAAAGATATGGACAAAACCTCTGCAGTTTGCAAGAAAAAAATATTTGTTTTTTAACGTCTTTAGATTGTTAAAATAAACTAGTGGTGGTGTACGGACGGTGGTAGTGGTGGTGGGACGGCGCTGGATGGTGGTGGTGGTGGTGATGGTGGTGAACGGTGGGCGGTGGCGGACGGTGGGCGGTGGTAGACGGTGAGCGGTGGCTGTAAGGCCCTGTTCCCGGGACACCCACAGTTGGACATTCATCGCACAAGATATTTAAATCACATTAAAATTTATTAAAACATTGCAGCGGAATAATTTAACGAAACCATTTCATATATTAATAATTACTGTTTACAACATTATTACATTACAAATAATCGTCTGGTTTCATTACTACACAAAAACATCATTGTTAAACAAAATGGATGCCAGTCAAAAATCTTTGCCAAGTAGCTTCACCCCGTGCCATCCTCAGCAACCATTACCTGCCAACTGAAAATGCATAAAAGTCAGCGTTGCTGAGTGAGTTCTAGTTTTATAATAGAAATACTTTACTTTCGTTTAGAAAACCTTTCTTTACTTTCTTTCGTGATCATTTATCATACGTACATACAGATAATATTTATTATTATCTTTTATCATCATTCATCATCGTACGTCATTCGTTCTTTTATCATTATCTTTCACTTTCATCCGGACCAATGCCATGTGCTATACCCCGACATTGTCCACGAAGCTGGTTACTGGGCCTGAAGTCTATAAATAGACTCCTAACATTGTGCACGAAGCTGACTCCAGTACCTGAGGCAAGCGACAAAGGTCCCATACGTTTGGTCAATCACAAGGATTAGACCCCCGTGTGCATCCTTCTGGGTTAGCTAAACCGCACACAGTTGAGCTAACACCCTTCATTGGGTGTGAACCTCTTTACGTTTGCTTGCAAGACTCTTCTTTCATTCTTTACGTTCCACTTTTCATTAACATTAACTTCCGCTTTCATTACATAATACTTTACGTTTATTAACATAATCATACCACGAAAAGCCACGGAATAATACATAATATGGAACATAAAAAAAACAAACCATAAACATGCATAAAAGCATCATATAATCATCACATAACATCCCCGAAAACATCCCAAGTCATAGCCTAAAAGTCCTTCTTTCCCGAAAATTTCAGAAAATTTTCTAAGTCTTTAGAAGCATGGGCACTATGCAGGCGCTTGGGCACAATGCGGGCGTATGAATACTTAGGCGTATGGGCGACTCAGGCGCATAGGCACTATTTGGGCGCACGGCCAACACTTAGGCGTCTGGACAAATTTCTAGGCGCATGGGTACTATGCAGGCGCATGAGCCTGGTTTAGGCGCATGGACACTTAGGCGTTCTAGTAATTGGGCGTACGAGCACACTTAGGCTCCTAGGCATAATCCTAGGCGCATGGCACTATTTGTGCGCATGAACCTTGGACGTTTGGGTACTGTTTGGGTGCATGATCTCAGGCGCATGAGCACTTAGGCGTATGGCCAACTACTTTTTAACTAACATCAATTTCAGATCTCAATTCATCAATCTAACCTGTTCTAGCCTAGTTTCTAACATACTAAGCATCTAACAAGCATATAACCATGAACAAAATCATAAATTTTTCCAAACATACATCCTCCCAACAGGGCACATACACATACATACGGGTACACACCCAAAATTTTAGTAAAACGTTTAAGCATGCATTTCCAGCCCCAAAATCAGTTAAAACATGTAAAACCGGGGATCTAGAACTCACTTCTTGCAACTTCCGAGTAAGACTTTTTCAAACCCGAATGCTTATGAGTTCAAACACCTAAAAACACCCAAAACACACAACCGAACACATACAAGCATATAAGCACATACTCAAAGCTGAAATGCAGCCAAGAACACCCTGATAATTAGAAAACTAACCTGAATTTCGACTTCTTCTTCTTCCTCTCTCTAGAACCGGGAGAATTCTCTGCTTTCTCACTCTAAAAATCCGAATGAAAGTTGGTACAGGGGTCATGGGTGGCCATGACCACCTTTTGAACAAATTAATAATAAAATTTGCCCATTGCACAACTTTAACCCCTCCACTTAGGTTTGTTTGTTTTTCTATCTTTTTCTTCACTTTTCTTTTCCTTTAAAATTTCCGGGTGTTACAGTGGCGGACGGTGGACGGTGACGAATTGTGGTGGTGGCGGACGGTGATGGTGGTGGTGGTGGACATTGGGTTAAGGTGGGTGGTGGTGTTTAAAAAGAGCTTCGCAGACCTTAGAAGTGGCTGGGCCAACTTTGCATCAAGAAGAGCTCGCGCAGATGTTTTTTAATGAAACGCCTTTCATAAAACAAACAGTCTGCAGATGACAATGTCTGCGCGACGCAGACAAAAGAGCCTGCGCAAACATTTTTCAGAAAAACAAACACCACCTTAAAGTGGTTGTTATAAGGCTCGTATTTAAATGGCTACTAAGTTTTGTGTTCAAAACATAGGTAGAGAACTCAAGGAACCCACTTGCACACTACACTTGAACACTACTTACACCGAATCCAAATAGAGTAAACAAGATCGGAAGAGGGTAATCACTTTGAGCTATAAGCTAGCTCGGTTTGTAAATAAAGTGAACATAATCAAACTCATGTGTAATTATATGCTTTAAAGTATAGAATTAAATATTTGTGCCATCAGATTCTAGCGTGTTACAGATCCTAAGCAAAAAGATTTTTTTCTATTACGAAATAGCCCTAATTTTAAAATATACTTTGTTCTTCAAAATTTTTTGAACCGACCTAAATAATATAAAGGAGAAGGTTCTCTGACATCTAGAGTTATACTCAGCATCACATATAGAATTATTAAATAAATTGGTTAAAAGAAAATTACGTCTCAACATGAAAATTACAAGTTGTGACATGTGTTAATACTCCCAATAGATGGCGTATCATACACCTAGCCTAGACTGACACACCTATTATTCTGATTTTTGTTTCTAATACGCCCATGCCCACGCTGCAAATACTTTGATCGGCGTATTATACGCCCGACCTCGATTTATCATACGCTTGGCCTATTTTTCTTTATTACTTCTTGACAACTTTTGGTATTTACACTTTTGATCCCTAGATTTCATCTTATTGCTTTTTTTACTTTAAAATATGTTCCTTTTAGCTGCAAGCACTTGCAAAACACAATGTATACAAAGTAAACTCGTCTTACTATATTATAAACATAAAACCACGTATTTAATTATAATTATGCACAAATAAACGCTACGTGATCATACGAATAGGATATGTTATCATGTATGATTATAACTGAGAAGTAGATTTACTAATTATACTACAATAATATTTGCGTTAAGTAAAATAAACTACAAAATTGCTAAAAAAATACATTGTATTATTCAAACCACAACAACGTAAAAAATAATAACGAAACAATCATATAATCACTTGAAAAATGTTTTTTTAATTGATGTGATAGCATCTTACTATACACAAAAATAAGTTAGAAGATTAAGGCTATGAGGATTTTAATTTTTTGGGTTAACTTATTTATTCTTTTGTGTTTTCACACCAATAATATCAATTTATAATTTGAAAGAGTTATTTTATATTAAAAGTCACTCCAACTATACTATGTGTAATTATATGTTTTTCAAAACATTATGGAAAAAGTATATGTCTATCATATTCCCACGTGTTTTAACCCCAAGTAAAAAACAAATTTTTAGGAGAAGATATTGATTTTAGAATTCATATTATACTTAAAAAAAAGAAAAAGAAATAACCGATCCAGATATTATAAAAAGAAAGTTCATTAAGAAAGAGAATCTACGGATATATTAAGCAACATAGTGCAATAAAAATAAACTAGTTAAAAGAAAATTTACATCCCTATAAAAAAATAACACGTTAGAACAAATGTTAACATAAACTTTAATCTACTTTTTTTTTAATTTACATCAGTTTTTAAATCGTATTCTTAATTCATAATAAAAACGTTTTTTTTTATGTAAAACCGATAGTGAAGTCTTATTAAAAAATTGGAGATGCATTTTAGTTTGTGTGAGACACGTCTCTCGAGAGCAAATGTTATGATTAATAATTAACATATTTTATACCAATGATCTTTTGGCTTTGGTCCAAGGTTTAAATCTTGGCATTGACGAATAATACTAACTTGATAATACTAACAACTAACCAGCCGTTCAAAAAAAAAAAAAAAACATATTTTATTATATAACAGAAAATATACTAAAGAAGGACCAAAAGGTTTTAATATTACAGGAATAATAAAGATAGGTCCCACAGCCCACCAACTCAAGGGTATTAACATGTTTAACACATCATCCCCACACCTAGAAATTTATGGGATAACTTTATAAAATATTAATTAAATTTTAATATTGTTTTAATTAGGTTACTCATAAAGTTTTTTGTTTCAATCAGGTCACTAATCAAACTTTTTGTCTCAATCAAATCACTAAAGTTTTAAAATTATTTTAATTAAGTCATTCATAAGTTGCAAAAACTTTTAAAAATTTTAAAATGTTTAAAAATATTAACAATATTTATGAAAAAACTAAATTATTATAAAAATTTTATGAATTATTTAAAAAATTATAATAATATGAGTGACTTAATTGGAACACTTCTAAAACTATAATGACCTGATTGAAACAAATAAAAATATTAGTGACGTGATTGAAACAGTTTTAAAACTTTAGTAACCAGATTGGAACAAATAAAAATATAAGTGACATAATTAGAACACTACTAAAACTTGCTTACTATTCTATGAAGTTTTTATTAATCACATTGTTTCGATTTATTTATTAATAAACGTTTTCATAGCTATTTCATGATATAAATAATTATATGTTGTCCTTTGAAGTTTGAATATCTTCATAGAATATATTTAAAACAATGATATGTTTGGGATTTATAATGAATACGATTAGTTGATGAGTATCTGGTTTGTTTCGATCATTTCAATGTTTTACATGCAATCATACGTATAATTGTATAAGGTTAATGAGTATACTCTAACAAATATTTTTTAATTTCATCTAGTCGTTACATCACCTATTTTTCTCTTTTAACTCTAGTCTGGCATAGGAAAAAGTTTTATCATCTTTAAATCCCCCTCAATTTAATATAAAAATAGAAATAAAAAGGATTGATTGTGTGCAATTTGTGTCTCACACCCGCCAAAATTTCAACGTGTTAACCATTAATGCATGCTAACGCCTCATAAGATGTAGCATCCTTGATTTTTCATACTTAACCTACTTGGTTAACTCTTTTAATGATTATAGTATTTCTATATGTAACCAATGATTAAATTTAATAGTCTGTTTATGAAAACTATCTTATGTTCTATACATTATGATTCATTGTGAAACTATCACATGCTAGTGTAATTCCAAAATAACTACAACATTTAATTATCTTAAAATTTCACATCCAAAATAATCACATTAAGTTAGTAACAATATTTTCATGTAGTTTTAAAATTTCATTTCATATTTCATATTTAAAATACACATATAATATTTCATAAAAGTTATTTTGCTTTCATATAGAAATAAAGAACTTTGGGTATATTTCGGGTAAACGGGTACGTGATTTCGGGTAATCGGCCCGGGTATTACCTATTTTCATACCCATCCCATACCCGCGAAAAACATTTAAAACTAATCACCTACCCGACCTAATACTCGTAAGGCTCGGGTATACACGTCCTATATGTTTCGGGTATACCCACCGAACTCGGGTTTTTTTTGCCATACCTTGTGCTGGTGCTGAAGATTTAGGGTCCGAAGCGAGCTAGAAAAAGAGGCATCAAACGAAAAAAAATTATAAATCCTTTGTTTCTGATGATTAATTGCATGGGTTAAATATTTGACACAAAGCATATTTAGGTAGAAAAGAGCTAATTTAAAGCGTGTAATATCTAACTTAAACTGTGTAATGAGTCAATTCTATAGAAGATACTTTTAAAATAGTATTACATAATATATATAGTGGTCAGTTACTACACAAATTGTAACTTTTGTGCAAATAGTACGAAGTCACCAAGGCGTGACTGTGTTTTTTGGCACATGGGTAGTTTTGTGCGCGCTACAATTACACAAGTTATATTAATAATTACGCAAGCTATATTTATTATTGCGCAAAGTAAGATTACCATGTTATAAAAATAATTACGCAAGCTATATTTATAATTACACAAGTTATATGATAATTACACAAGTTATATTTATAATTACACAATTAACAATCATGCAATTTATACGAACAATACATAGACATTTTTAAAAAATATTGATTTTTTAAATAAAAAGTATAGCAATACTATAATCATATTAAAAAGTATAAAATGCTCGATTTATGGTGTATTTCTTTTAAAAAATAGTGTCATATAAAAAGTTATATGCATTTAAAAAAATCAGGAAAATTAAAAAAAAAGTCAACAATTGTTAGCTATTTTTAAATCTACCTCTCTAGGCACATTCCTTGCGTGATTATTTTATATTAAATCTGAACCGAAGATCATTGGTTGTTGTTACTTCGTACATTTCACATAAATTTATCACTTTTTACCGTAAACTTTCCATATACATACATACATACATACATACATATATATACATATATATATATATATATATATAATATTTTGTGCCCCTCGAGAAACTGAACCCTAGACGGTCGACCCTCCTATGGGCCAGCCCTGATTCTGAGTATATAGTTGCGATGCATTTATTTTTATCTACATTTAGAGATAAATTTTACTAAAAACGAGTCAAATCAAATATAATATATTTGCTTTTTGAAGCTCATTTTCAAAGCAATGTAATGTTTTTAAAATTCTTAGTATGCTGTTGTGAAGTGCTTATTTTTATCTACCTTTTTTTGTAAAAGTTATTCTAAACCGAGTAGGGTTAAATGTAACATACTTTTGTGTTTTCACACTCATTACTCTATTATTTTTTAGCATGGGAAATGTGTAGTTTTAGTTTGAATTTTTTAATTTGAAATACATTAGTTTGAAGAATTTTCATTATTAACCTTAAGTTTTGGTTATTTGATTTTGGCCACTAAAGTTTAAGATTTTAGAGTTCGGCCACCAAATATTTACAGTGAAATTTTTTTCCGAATTTGGCCACTAGAGTTTAGTATTACATAATTTGGCTGCCGGTTTGTTTTTTGACTTTAGCCACTAAAGTTTAAGATTTTAAAGTTTGACCACTAAACTATTTTGAAGTTTTATTTTTTCGAGTTTGACCTCTCAAGTTTAGTATTTTTGAGTTTTTCTGCCAAACTTTTATTTTATGATTTTTGACGAGCCGGACACATAACGACCAAAGTAACACATTATTGTATGCGGGAAAATTGACCGGACTTTAGTCGCTAGCACGTGACTTTGGCCACTAAAGTTTAGTACCGTAGAGTTTAGCCACTAAACTATTTGTCTATTTATAATAAAGTTTTTTTTTTTCGAGTTTGGCCATTAAAGTTTAATATTTTTGAATTTTGCCACTGAAATTTGATTTCATGGTTTCTAATGAACCGAACAGATAACGATTAAAGTAGCACAGAGAAAAAGCTAGTTTTCATAACAAGACTTTTAAACTCCGAATGCACCATTGTGATATCTTTATTTTTATCTACATTTCGATATAAATTTTATTAAAAAACATCCTCAATTTGCGAACATCATCCACAGTTATCATAAATTAAACGTACAAGAGAAAACAAACTTGAGATTGGAATCATGATATCAGAAAGTGGACTTTTTTTCACATCAAATGTACGACCCCACTTCGATTATATATGTTATTTTAATGAGGAATAACTATCTGTTTTCTAGCGTGACCACACCCAACCCTCTCATAAGAAACCCTTAACTAAAAATAACATGTGACTCGACCGGCCTAAAACGTTTTTACTACGAGTAAAACTCGAACCTAATTGCTTTCTATTTTATCGAGTATCTCATCTCAACTAACATTTAGAAAGTGGATTTTCTATCAAACTTGGCGTCTTGGTATTCATTAGACTAGTCATAAATCAACGAATATAATATTATTATGACAAATATGAAAACACAGAAAAGGACAAATCTGAAAGGACTAAAAATCAACTTGAATTCAACATCTTCAAGTTGAAAATTCAAACAATAAAAGTTGAAGACTTTTAAGTTTTAAGTCTTTCAATAAGTAAACAACTAAACATAGATAAGTGGATTATTAACCACCAAAACACAACACAAATTAAAGTATTAATTGTTCAAATATTAATTAATAACATGATACGTATATTATTGATGTTTTCCCCTTAAACTACTCTAAGAGGTCTTGGGTGATATGTATACAGTCATATACAACTTAGATTCAATTATTTTCAAATATAACAACAAATATAATTAGGATTTCAGTTAGGCATACATAACTTATTTAAAAAAACATGTTTTCAAGTTTTCAAATATTTCCCCTTAACAACATGAATCTAAGTTGTATATGAAAAAGAAATCAGGTTTTCGGTTAGGCATGTATAACTTGTTTAAAAAGAGAGTCGTTTCGGGCTGACTGTTTGATTAAACTGGTAATGTTCGTGTTGACATGCAACCCACTAAACTATTATGACACATTTAACATTTTCTTTCAAGCACACCAACCAAATTAACATGCTTACAACTTGATTTTTACCCGCCAACCCATCTGCTTGACACCTTTAGATCTACAAGCTAAATGAGTCTTGTCCGGGTTACACGATTTTAAAATGTATGTTTGTTAAGGTTATGCTTTTAACTTGAACAAAAATATGACTTGTATTCAAGTTGAACAATTCAAACCGTCAACCCGAAACCGATCAACCTTTTAAACAAATACAATTTTTATTCGCATAAACAAATAAACACAAACACATGCAATTATGCAAACATAACACACGAATATGTAATGCACAAGCTCATAAAATATTTAGTCATAAACTTCATTTTTTAAATATAAAATCATAATATGAATCTATTTAAGTAGTTAGAGCATCTGTAACAAGGATGTTCACAACATAACCTTCTAAGTTAAGACCCTATAAAGTCCGTAGTCTTTCTTTTTTATATGTCTTTAACCTTAGCGTACTTAAATTAAAAAAAAACTTTAATTGCACACCGAAGATACATCCATCATTTAATGCTCAAAGTTTTTTCATCAATGGGAAGGGTTCCTAAAAAAACCAATAGTTATGTGAAAACCAAAGAAAATCACGAAAACTAATAACATAATTCATAACTTTTTTATTGTTTTAATTATAAAAATATTATTTAAGTATTTGGTACATATATGTTAAGCATAAATACGAGAATGAAGAGTTTTACGTATACGTAACACTATATCTAGTGAAAAATGGTTACGTATACGTAATCTATGTGTGGCGTATATGTAAAACCATGCTACGGTTTTCATTTGATTCATAACCTTATTTATATATACTCACACACATATATAGAGGGTAGTGATAAAAAAGTTTATATATTATGTGACCGTTTTAATTGGTTTTCTTTAGTTTTCCCATAACTTTGTGGTTTTCTTAGGATCCCTCTTCTACTCGCATAAACACTTTATACAAATTACTTAGCTATTTATAATCCTACCAGTATCAATCGAATTTCAAAATTTTTCATTGTAATTAATTTTTACTGTAGTTTAAATAATCTTGTATACATAAAATAATAATAATTGAAAATTATTATTATTATTATTATTATTATTATTATTATTATTATTATTATTATTATTGTTACTACTATATAGTATTTATAAATAATTATTTTTGTTATAATTATAATGATTCTTAATATATTTATTACAGTAAATATTAACAAAGTATATTTGTAACTAAAAAGAAGAATTATAGGGTGTTCAACATTACATGTTTTAGAGTGTGCTTAATATAAGATAATATTTTCACTTAATAGTAATCAATTTTTTTTCATTATTTTAAATAAACACTCATAAGTTTTTCTAGCTACAAAAATCACTCAAGTTTCAAGATTAATACGTGGTGAACCTTTTATAAATGTTAAAGTAAAGGAGTAAATGGAACAAAAGGTATACCGATAATTAACAAGTTCCATAATCCTCTTATTTATATCATTCAAGTTACAAAAATACAAAGGTACTTGCGACGAAATAAGTCATTAATATTAAGTTTCATAGTTGTCTCGTTTATATCATTCAAGTTAAACAATTATGAAAAAATTTACAACATCTTCCTACTCTAATAAAAGTGTATCTATAAGGGACACTTGTCAACACTATATTTCTTCTCATGAATAATTTCCGTTTCTATTTCCTATTTAATAATCACATTAATTACTAACAATAGTATTTAATTTTTTTAAGATTAAAATAGTTTCTTAATAAATTAAGAAAGAGATCTTTTTACTAATGTTATTTTTAAAAATATAATTTTTCATAAAATTAGAAGATTTTTTAGAACATCAAACTTTTTTAAAAATATAAAATATTTTATAATTGGTGTTTTTAAAATAGTAAATTTTAAATAAACAAAAAATAATTAAAATTGAGAGTTACAATAAGAAAGTTTTTAAGTATGACATTTTTTAAAACATTTTGTGTTGAAATAAAACTTTTATTTTATTTATTATAATAAAGATTTCAATCATATCTTATTTTATAATATCGATTTATATATTATAAAATTTTATTTTATTTAATATTTTTTATTCAACCCGTGTAATAGTTAATATTAAAACTTTGATTTCTACAATTATAAGAGTACACATGACTTTAAATAATATTAAAACTTAGTTTTAAACCTTGAAATAAGTATCAGCCGAACCCCCCCCCCCCCCCCCCCCCCCCCCTTAAAAGTTGTTTTTCCCCGTTAAACGTAAGCTAAAAGTCAGTTGCTTTTTGTATCCAAACACTTCAAACGATTTTTAAAACTGCGTTTGGAAAATAAAATCTGTCTCTATTAAAAGGAAATAATTATATTCTTTTAAAGTAACCTTTTTTCTCTAAAACATATTATCAATTTTTAAGATGAGTTTTTATATATTATTTTCGAGAAAATATTTTTCTGTGAAGAAATATAATAAGTCCCTCAAAACGCGGTCCCAAACATCGAAATGATTTTTTAACATACAAAAACACAATAATTCATGCTTCCAAACACAGCATACTCTATAGAACTATAGGTAATGAAAAGGCCCAAATGGAGAGTCCATTTGAGCAAAACATTTGGGCTTCTGGTTAACACATGGGCCTCATTCCTTTTTGGACAGTCACCATATGGTTCTTATGGAGTAATGGTAGTATTAGGTAAATCTGGACAATAGCAACAAATAAAATCAGGAATTCAAACAAAATCGGATAGGCAATGGTAGATTACGATTTACAATATAGACTCTTCATGCAACCATTTGCGTTAGGCAAACTAAATTAAAACTAAGATAAAGAAACACCATTTAGTTCAAGTTTATGTTCCAATTACACCATTTATTATCTCAACTCATAATCTAATGAGTAAATTAACATATGAACTTTATCATAAGCAACTCCTTACTCAACTCATAATCTAATGAGTAGATTACGACATGAAATTTTATCATCAACGTCCCGTTCCAGTCAATGTTTGTAGTAGTTTATATAGGGTGTTTGGTTTCTCGTGTAGCCCATATTTTTGGATTTTAAGACCAATTTTAAAGGTATATAAAACCAATTAACGGGTAGACTATCATGTGAATAATTGAATCGATAACGTGTATAAACAAAGATGAAATTTTCCTAAGGCAATGGGTACAAGGAGAATGGGGACAAGGGACCATAATGGACCACTATGGGTCATGTTGGTTAACCATAATGTTCTTCCACGTTGATCTCGGACCGACATGGTAAGTTATAACGGTCCACCAAGAAATTGGAATCCAAGTCAGTAACTTGGGTTTCATAACGGACCGCTAAGGGTTCGAGGTGATGGTCCGCCATGTTGGTCGCGAACCGCCATGATCTAGCATAACGATAGGCAAGGAATATTTCATTTCCAGATGCGAATATTCCATTTGGAATATTTGAATATGTCATTTTAAGTCGATAGTGAACCACCAAGGACCTCAGTCGGGCAAAAAGGGTATAAAAACCCGAAAATCCTATTTTGAAGCATTTTATCCATCTCACTCTCGGTCTACTCTCTCTCCAACAACACTACTTCCCTCTTTATGATCTTGGCAAATTAGAAGGCTCGATGTGACTAACGAACCGTGTGGTTGTATTCATTACGGTTGGTTTAGATTAGAAATGATATCGGGAGCTCGGTTTATATCGGTAAGTCTCAAACTATTGTAAATACGAGTTATTACCCGTTATGGGCATGTGCATGACATGTGAAACGCCACTATAGTGGTGATCACTCATTGGTGAATCTACTGACGTTAAGGAGGAATCGAATAGATCAATTCTGTTGTAGTAAGGTTTTAATACCTTCACATTATGGATCATTATGAGTCATTTTGGTAAACCAAGGTTTTTGGAAGAAATCGAATCGGTAGATAGTGATTACGATGTATATGGTTGTTGTGGTCTAGGAATGGCCATGTTTTGATAAATGGATTTATGACGGGACAGGATTTGGTATAAGTATAAACTGGGTTATAAAGTGTCATTTCATAACCATGGGGTTGTCACAAGAATTTACACGGTATGGATTTTGTGTTGTAGTTAAGTCTAGTCACTATGTCGGGAGTATGCACAAACCCTAACTCTTTGACGTATGTCTGTCAAGAGTTGCGATAAAATTATCGACCTATGTCGGAAAAGTCTAGCTCGAGGACACAGTCGTGACAAAAGCAGGTTGGGTTATTATATTGGGTGGGATGACCCGTGGGGTTTCACGGTAAATAAAATTAGGTCTTGATGTGAATGTTTGTGTGATCAGGGTTGTGAGACTCTCGTCGAACAGTGTACGGACATGCTCGAAAGGTTATCGATGTGAGTGTAACTGTCCCATTTTTTAATTGTTATTAAGGCTATATCCGAGCTAGTTAAACATTTTGAATACATGTTTTATGCATGTGTGGACGGGCATACCTGTTGGTCACTACGATCACGAACAAAATGTTAAGGTGAGTGGATGGGCTCTGGACTAAGTCGCTCATCACCTCGGGACATATGTGCACTTAGTTGGATCCATCTAGGTAGTAGGGGCCTCACTTGTAGGTTTTGGTGTGAGGATGGGCTTTGTAATGAGTCGCCGATCACTGGGTTGCAATCTTTCGGGATTGGTTGGGAGTTTAGGATGGCTAGTGTTGTCCATCATCGAATAATGCAAGATCGCTAGGGTTGTCTGCAACCTGAGAGTGCAGGATCCTTCGGTTCTCTGCTACTCGTATGTTGTAACACGTCCGGATCCGGTTAGCCGAGACGCCATTAACCTACCCACCGTCATGTTGTTAAACCTTGAGTGACATATATGTTGACGAGCACTTCCCTAAGTGTGAGGACATTAATGAGATTTGATTTTATAAACAATTAATTTACACACATATGGTTATATTGTCTAACTGTTTAGAGCCACTGGTTATGACTCACCAATAACGTTGTTATTGATGTGTTTTAGCTTGTGATGCTTGAGCTGGAGATGCTGGGAGGCATTAACTAGGTCAAGTAGACTTAACATATATGGATAAATAAGATCTTCTAATAAAAGATAGTGGTTGGATTACAATTGCGTAGGCAGTGTGTTAATGTATTTAATATTTTTGAAAGCGCCGAACGCATTGATTATGTAAACACTAATACGTTTTAATTCAACCTAGATTTTATGGTGCTGAATGTTTAAGTCTTCTGCATTTAGGGACTTGTATGTGGCATAAACTCATTCTCAATTGGCAACTTAAAATCATAAGTCATAATTTAAAGTTCGTATCAAAACAAGTAATTATAACGAGTCATTTGATTTGTTTTATCATTTGTTTTCTCAACAATCTCACTTGGTTCACATGTGAACTAAAACAAGTCAAGCCATCTGAATGTTGAAGGCATGAAGTCATCCTTTTCTACAAGTTATCATCTACGATTTTCTCCATCCTTTTGTCTTTATCAAAATATTAGCACCCCTTTAATGTGTAACCCTCCTAATGATAATCACCCCCTCCCCCCTTCTAACTGAGAAATCGAACTCAAAATAAACTTTTGTTCTTGCAAAATGAATAATATGCATCATAAATATATCTAGCAAACCACAAGATATCACAATAAACCAAATATTATAAAAACATACCAAACCGAAGCATTCATCATAGTATCTAAAGTATATCATAAATCAACACATACCATATATCTAAAACATAAAGATGAGAGTGTGATATTACCAAAACATGGTCTAATGACCAACTCCCTCATGGGTAAACCTACGAAGCTGGCTAACCATTTGTATGGTTTTTAAATTTTAGTTAGAAAACTAGGAAAGCTAAATAACCATTTATAGTTTTTACTTTAGATGTTATACGAAAACGGTAATAAATCGACTATTTATCTCTCTTTTACTCTCGTTATATCTATTTATCTTCAACGTACTTTATACAAGGGCTTATACATTTACACACTTCTTTTATTAAAATTGGCTTTAAATTAAAACAACCCCATGATATTTATTGTAGTTATTGTACTTATGACAAGCTATATGAAAAGGAAAGTTAATTATACAAATAGTCTTCCTGCTTTAAAAAACCATATTTAGATGCTAAATTTTGATTTTATAATGACTTTTGATATTACGAGTAACTCTTGTTAATTTTATTGTTAAATTAGAGTGAAATAATACTTAAACATGTTACTCTTATTAATTTTTCTGTTAAATTATAATGCAAAGTTAGGCTTGATACTCAAACTCTCTATGATATGTTAATAATTATATATATTTACAACATATTTTTTTTCCATTTTAAATCATTTTTGTTATAAAATTCATTTATTTAGACACTTATTTGTGTTTTATTTGAATTTTATAGTTACCGAATGAAACCCAGTGATTTTTGTGAAAAAAACACAAGATTTAAAGAAGTTTAAAAGGAAAAATGTTATTGATATGATCATATCAAAGCTGATATAGCTATCAAACTTCAAGCAGCTCATTTCTGAAGCTGAATATGATCATATCGCTTTTAATATGGCCATATTCGGACCAAAAACGGGTTTATAACCCTCAATACATCTTATTTCTGAAAAAACTTTTATCTTCTTTCAAACCTAAGCCTCCCTCAAACCCATAAGTGATTTTGAGTATTTTTCAAGAGTTCTTGGGAGATTTGAAGGCAATGATTGAAGATTTTACACTTTAAGGAGATCTAACATCACCCAACTCATTTCCACTCAAAATTTGTTTGAATTTCTCTTAATCTACAATGAGTTCTTTCATGTTCTTGAGTTTGAGTGTATTTGTTGTAAGCCTCACGAGCTAAACTCTTACTATCACTTGGGTTAGATGAAACTTAGCATGATTTAACAACTTGTATATGATTCTTGGTGTTGTTTATGTTGATTTCATGATGAAACTTTATTATCCTTCAATGATTATGTCTATTTGTTCTAGTTTGATGAAATATTCAAACTTATGGGTGTTGTAAGCATGTTATATTGGGAAACTTCATGTTCTTACAAGACTTATGGATATGATTGCATCTAGTGTGTAAATTTGTGACATTTGATTAGGAATGGTGAATAAAGGTTGAAGGTTTAGTAAAATTTGTTAAATGCGTATTCTTATGCTTATGTTTGAGAAAATCATGATGTATGTCATGAACCTCTCTTGTCATTGGTTATAAATTATTTTGTAATCATGGTATAATGTTTATGAGTTGAAGGGTAATTGTAGTTTTGTCTATTTTACGTAAGTGGAGGTGGCTATCATGTGTTTATAATGTTATCTTTTCAAAGATTTGTGGAGTTAGATAACTCTAACGAGATTTAATTTACCTTTCACATTAGCATAATTATATCATTCATTTCTTATTGCACAACCTTAAGTGGCTATTGTATGTTTATCGTCCTAGCTTTCCTAAGAGTTATATGTTTAGATACCCTCGACGGGAGTTTAAGTTGCTTCCATGTGTTATGTGTGAAAAAATGATCTCATCTTGAGTTTGTGCATGCTAGTTGTTATTGATATGCTAAGTGAAGTCAATGTCCAGGTGATACCTTTAAGTGATTATGTATCTTCTTTTTTATTTTCTCGTTTTATTAGTTTAATTTGCTACTCGCTTTTAGTTAATTTTAATATTCATAAATCCAAACTTAATTGATCGGTTAGATAATAATAAATATTTAGTATTAAGAGTCATTGTATGCACGGATTGATACTCAGTTCTCATCTCAAATGATACTACTGTACAATATGTGTCATTGCCTATTATGTGTAGTTAGTCTAAAGATGATAACCATTTCTTAAATTAAAACCCAATTGTATAAAAAATTCTTTCTAAAAATCTAAATAATCAACACACTATCACTCTACAAAACAAAAAACTAGCACCTAAACATATTACTTCTTTACTTTGTACCTAAACTTGTTACATTACTCATGAATCATTTGTATAATCCATTCTAAAATAAATGCGAAACAAAGGGTTTGGGTTTCATGTGCTAATCTCTCAAAGTTAGTATCAATATTATATTGACACAAACATTAGGGTGAAGAATGAAACTATCACCTAGCCTCTTAGATAACGATAATAATAATAAGACACCCCTTGTCCACTTCACACTGAAAACAGATGGATGACATTTGGAACGACATCACCACCATCTCATCTCCGACCACCACTCACTTCTTCCACCGGCCGCCGGCGGACGCCACCACCACCACCACCCTCCTCCCTCCGCCACCGTCAACCACCACCATGTTGACCTTACTCACACCTACAAACTCCGGCGATGAAGATCCTTGCAAGAGGCTGAAAGGTAACCCACCACCGGCGACTTTCACGGCGCCGGCGACTTCTTCGCCGGAGTACAGTGAGAAGTTCCGGCGACTGATGAAGAACCGAGAGTCAGCCGCTCGATCAAGAGCTAGAAAGCAGGTTTCTTTGTTTTTTCTCTTGTTTAAATATTATTATTCTTTTAATTTTAATGTTGTTGTATGTAATATAAATATATTAGTTATGGGTATTAGTAAATTAACCACCACTGATTATTGTTATATCATTAACATCCATACGACTCGTATACGGATTTTATACGTCTGTCTCGTCTCGTAAAGATACGGAGTTAAATTCGATTGTATTTCTGAGTTTTGACGGATATTATTATTTTCATTTAAAAGTTTAAATAAACCATTAACTTTAGTTTAAAAGTTTTACTATTTGTATCGATGGCAGTATGAAAGTTTTATATTATAGGAAACAACAACTTATTTAACTTTTGGTTTAAAATAGAAACATACTTGTAATTTTTTAGAGGAGGTAAATTTGTGTTTTTATTTTTTTAAACAAGGGAATGGTTAAGCTTTACTCTACAATATGTGTTTCTCAGCTAATTATTCTTTTTAAGTTTATTTTAGTAGCCAAAGAGTTTGTTTTAAACGGTAATTTTTTTAAGCTTGTTTGTTTTATACGGCATCTATAAATATAGTTGGCAAGTAAATACTTAAAAACAAATGTGTTTTTTATACATTATTTGATTTGTTGATTATTTATTTAATTTTGTTAATATTTTATGATTATGTTTGTAAAAAATTGATTTACAGGCTCGTGCAGATCAGTTGGAGCATGAAGTACTGCGATTAGCAAAGGAAAATGCTAAGCTCAAAAGGCTGCAAAAAGATGTAAGATAAACTATTTTATTACGCATTTAAAGTTTTCTATATCATATAACTTTAAATTAAACCTTTAATTTTTTTTAATAAATGATTCATCATTTGTCTAAAGTCGTACAAAATTTACAAACTTGAATTATTTTTTCAATTTATATGTATATTTTTGTATTTAAAAATTTGTAATTTCTTAGGCCTCTCATAAAACCTTTTCATTTTTTAATAAAAGATTCATGATTTTTTTCTAGTCGTACAAATTCATAACCCTTACTTTTTATGGAATTGCATAAACTTTTTCTATTTATGGCATTTAAATAATAAATATATTGGATCCTTGAAGCTCTAGAAGATAAACTTTATGATGAGTAAATACATTAAATATACATGGGTCACATAGTGGATGGTGGTCCTCTTCGAAAAATATGCCCTTATTTACTTTTATTAATAACAAACGTAAAATGCTCATACCCTGTTTTTATTTTTATTATTCGGCTATTCGCTCTCAGTTTTCCAGATCAATCATTTCCCTTTTTTTAAATAAGTTATCATATAGACAACACACTCACATGTTTTTAAGTATTCCACTATGAATGCTCTTATCTTTCATGATTAATGTGGTTTACTTGAATTATCATAAATATTAGCGGTTTTCAAAAATATCCGAATTCTAAGAATCTAATCCAAAAATCCAAATCCGAAATATCCAAATTTTGAGATATCCGCAAATTCGGATTTGGATAATGATTTTCAAAAATTTCGGATATTCGTATATTCGGATATCCGATTATCCGAAAACTAAAAAATATTTTTTTTTATTTTTTTAAATTTTAAACATATTTTTATTTTAGATTGAGGTTTGTTAGTGTATATTGGGACTTTTATCATATGAGTTGTTTTTTATATTATTTTTATAATATTATATGTCTAATTATTATTAAAAAACTAAAAAATAAAAAAAAATAAAAAATGAATTTCGAATATCCGAATCACTATCCGTATCCGTATCCAAAATTTCGGATATCCGAAATGGATAGTGATTTCTATTATCGGAAATTTTCGGATATCCGAAATTTCAAATATCCGACTTTGAAAACCCCTAATAAATATTAATAAGTTGATTCATTCTTGTCATCTTTTAATCATGTTTGTTATTTGACATTTTAAAAATTTTGCATAAAATTACTTCACTAAATTATGTGTTTGATAAAATTTATAAAAATTTGATGGTAACATTCAAAAGCAAAAGGACGAGAGAGAGAGAGACTATTTGCCTATTTTGCGCACAAACACAAGTTGCTTATTTTAGGTACTTCACAGGTTTGGTATGTTTATTTTGTCAACTATCAAGTAAGTGTGTGGTTTCTTCCTCCTTCAGAAAATTAATTTAAGATATATCCATAAAAATAAAAAAAAACTTTCATTTGGTTATGCTTAATTTATATTTTATATTAGGTTAGTACCCCGTGTGTTACACAAGTTGAATAAATAAAATACTAAATAATGAATAATAAAAATTTATGCATTATAAAACCATGTTTGAATATAAAATATAATTATAATTACATATGAATAGCTATTTTAAGTAAATAAATAATAATTTATATTTTTTATACTTTTATTTTATAAAAGCTGTGGGTTTTAAATAGTTTGTTTTAAGAAAAATGAATTTATTTTAAAATTTTTTTGTTGTATTCTGTATTTTATAAAACTTTTTGTTTTTAAAAAGTGTGTTTTTAATAAAAAATAGGTTTAATTTATTAAATTATATAATTTTTAATTTGAAAATGATATAAGTAATATTATCAGTATTCAATATTATTAATAATGATAAAGAGAAATGAGAAAGTTAGTATGATACAATTTACAATTGTGTCAAGTCTTATAAATACTTTCTTTTTTTTTTATAGATAGATAGATATATAGATAAATAGATAGTCTAGAAATTCATTTATTTAACGGATTATAGTTCGTAATAAACATGAAAAGTTATAGTACGATATTTTAATATAAAATAAGAGTAAATTATATATACGTAATAGTTCAAGAAGTAAAAACAATTATACTACTTTTTAACTCTCTTATGTAAATAGTTTTATTTTTAAACATTCGTTTTAAAATTTTTATAAAAACTTTATTATTTATAAAAATCTTGTTTATTTAAAACTTGATTTTCTAATTATTCGGGTTGTTTTAATAAAACTGCTTCTAGCAAATTTTATATTTTTATAATTTTTTTAAAAAAATGATCAATTTAAAATATTTTGTTTCAAAAAGGTTTAGTGTTTTAGAAAATTTTATATTATATAAAAATTTTGTTTTTTTATTATTTATATTTTAATAAAAAGATGTGATTTCTAATTTTCTTAATAAAATTTATTTCTAAAAACATAGCTTGTTTTTAAAAAATCTAGATGAAAGAGAGAAGTATATTAATTAATAAAATTGATTTTTGTTAAAAGAGATAAATTAGTTTGAGTATTTAAATTAATATAATATCCTTTTGGATGGAAAATGAAGTGATAATATTTATGTACATACTCTCAAATTTTCTTAAGAAAATAAATAAACCACTTAATGAATATATATACCCTCAAACTTTCATGCCGAAATAATAGAAAAGAAACAAAAATTTATGTTTGTTCGTACGTTTCAAGACATTTATGATAACTAGGTTTTCTTAAATCAGCGCATTGTGTGGGTAATTCCATCATGATCCCAAATATCAAAACACGAATGCAACAACAAAGCAACATTGTATGCGATGTGATAACGAATAAACTAACAATCGACCCGACTTGTCTTCGGATTTAATTTACATCAAACCACAAAGTAACTCGAATTGAAAACATGTTATACTCTGCCCGATTCTTTTACAAATAAAATTATGTCAAAACGTAGTCCAACTCAAAACACATATAAAAAACATATGCTGTAGTGTCGCATGCGGGGGGATAAAGTATAGATTTACAATTGTCGCGACTCGTTCGAACTAAATTTACGTTAAAATATAAAGTAACTTGGATTTATACCATTGAATAAAAACGTTTTACATTTAACCATACTAATTTCATAACAAAATTTACATTAAAACGTTCTATATTTAACCCGACTCATACCGACAGGTAAGCCCGAAATTTTAAAAATCTAAAAAGGTTAAAAGACTTTTTACAAAATTTTTAAAACATGATGGGATTTGAAGGTGCCGAAGTTAATCAGTTAGAACATTTATTTAATAAACAAATTATTATTTATATATTACTCAATACTCCTAGAGGTGTTCAAACCGGTTTTTCCGGCCAAACCGGTTCGGGTTCAAAACCGAACCGGTTTTTTTGTGGTAGAGTCAAACCGGTTTTTCTTCAAACCGGTTCGGGTTACAAACCGGTTTGGCTCACCGAATACTCGAACCTATCAAACCGATTCGGACCGGTTTGAAACCGGTTTTTTTACCGAAACCGTTTTTCTTACCGGTTTAACCGGTTTTTAACTTTTAAACCGGTTTATAAACCGGTTTTGAGTTCGGGGCTACCAAACCGGTATAGAAACCGGCGGTTTGGGTCGGTTCGGGACCGGTTTGGGCCAAACAGGTTTTTCTTTGAAACCGGTTCCGGTTTTTCCGGCCGAACCGGTTTTTTTGCCCGTCTCTAAATACTCCCTGAATCCTAATTAGCAAGCAATATCTCTATTCACAATGTTGTACAATTACCTCTTGTTATTATTTAAATATTACCATTATTTTAATACTATTATTACTGTACAATCACACATCAATTAATATATGTATAATATGTAAATTGTTATGATATCACAATAATTTTCACAAGATTAGTGTTATAACCTTAATAACTTTAAAGAGAATTGCAAGAGCAAGAAGAAGAGAAATGTATAACTTATGAAAGTGTATACAAGAGGTGCATCTTCTCCTCTACATTGAGGTGGTATTTATACTACAAAGATCAATTATTTTGGTAGACAAGGTAAACTATTTTGGTAGATAAGTAGCATAGTAAACTTATCTACAAGTTTGACAAAGAGTTCATCCACTTGCTATGGTAATAATTCATAATACTCCCCCTTGGATGAAACTTTTCAAACTTCAAGAGTTTAAGTACTGCCTCGTTAAAAACCTTGCTAAAGAAAAACCCAGTGGGAAAAAACCTTAGCTAAGGAAAAAAGAGTGCAGCTTATAACTCCCCCCTCAAATTGTCTTCTGTAGATCATCACATTGCTTGTACATGCCGCATGCCAATATCATAAACATGTTTTCTAAAAGTTGTTTTAGGAAGTGCCTTTGTGAAAAGATCAGCTGAATTGTTACTAGATTGAACGTATCTCATTTCGACTTGTTTATCTTTAATAAGATCTTGAGTGTATGAAAAGAATCTTAGTGGTATATGTTTTGTTCTGTCACTTTTGATATACCATTCTTTCATCTGTGAGACACAAGCTGCATTATCTTCATAGATTGGTGTTGCATTTTCATCTTTCTCCAATCCACAAGAAGTTGATATAAGTTGTGTCATAGATCTTAACCATACACATTCTCTTGAAGCTTCATGTAGTGCAATGACTTCAGCATAATTTGAGGATGTCGCAACGAGTGTTTGTTTCTGAGAACGCCATGAAATCGCAGTTCCTCCATTCTTAAATACGTATCCAGTTTGAGATTTTGCTTTATGGGGATCAGATAAATAACCTGCATCTGCATAACCAACCAACCCTTCTTTTGAATTATTAGGATAAAACAATCCTAAATCAATAGTACCTCGAAGGTATCGAAAAATATGTTTAATCCCATTCCAGTGCCTTTTAGTAGGGGCTGAACTAAATCTCGCTAACAAATTAACTGCAAAAGAAATGTCAGGTCTCGTACAGTTAGTAAGATACATAAGAGCTCCAATTGCACTGAGATATGGTATCTCTGGACCAAGAACCTCTTCATTATCTTCGCAAGGACGAAATGGATCATTATCAACATTGAGTGATCTAACAACCATCGGTGTGCTTAAAGGATTTGCCTTGTCCATATTGAAACGTTTTAAAAGTTTCTCAGTATAAGTTGACTGATGTATAAGTATTCCATTATGCATATGCTCAATCTGCAAACCAAGACAATATTTGGTTTTTCCAAGATCTTTCATCTCAAATTCTTTCTTTAAAAGAGCAATTGTTTCATTAATTTCCTTTTGCGTCCCAATTATATTTAGATCATCAACATACACAGCTATGATCACATATCCTGATGTTGTTTTCTTATTGAAGACGCATGGACAAATAAGGTTATTTGTGTATCCTTTACTTGTCAAATAATCACTTAAACGATTGTACCACATCCTTCCAGATTGTTTGAGTCCATACAAGGATCTTTGTAATTTGATGGAATACATTTCCTTAGGCTTTGAGCTTAATGCCTCAGGGAATTTAAAACCTTCAGGAATTTTCATATAGATGTCACTATCTAGTGATCCATACAAGTAAGCTGTGACAACATCCATAAGACGCATCTCTAAATTTCTAGAGACTGCTAAACTGATTAAGTATCTAAAGGTTATTGCATCCATAACAGGAGAGTATGTTTCCTCATAATCAATCCCTGGCCTTTGTGAAAAACCTTGAGCTACAAGTCTAGCTTTATACCTTGTAACTTCATTTTTCTCATTTCGTTTTCGTACAAAAACCCATTTATACCCTACAGGCTTTACAGCCATCGGAGTAATAACAATAGGTCCAAAGACCTTTCGTTTGTTTAGTGAATCTAATTCAGCTTGCATAGCTCCTTTCCATTTATCCCAATCATGTCTATTTTGACAGTCACTAACTGATTTTGGTTCAGGATCATCATCTCCACTCATGATGTCACTTGCTATGGAATAAGAAAATATTTCATCAATACTTTCCATTTCATCTCGATTCCATAAGATATGTGTGCGACCATAGTTAATTGATATTTCTTTGTTATTTTCATCCAAATCCTCCTCATGAGAGGTTTTGGTATTCAGCGTTGCATCAAGATCATTCATTTTATGGTCAACTTCCTTTTCATGAGTTTTTCTTTTTCGAGGATTTTTATCCTTGGAACCAACTGGCCTTCCTCGTTTCAAACGTTTTTGAGATTCATGAGTCGTTGTGTTATCTATTCGCTTATTTGGAATCTCAACTCGAGCTGGAGCATTAGCAGCTGGTATATGAGATTTAGTAACTCTATTTGTGTCAGTAAATGCATCAGGTAATTGATTTGCAATTTCTTGCAGATGTATTATCTTTTGGACCTCTGTCTCACGTTGTTTAGTTGCTGGATCAAGATACAATAATGAAGGAACATACCATGAGACATCATTTTCTTGTTTTTTCTTTTCTCCCCCTAATGCCGGGAAGACTGACTCGTTAAAGTGACAATCAGCAAAACGTGCTGTAAATACATCACCCGTTAAAGGTTCAAGATATCTTATGATGGAAGCAGATTCATATCCAACATATATTCCCAACCTTCTTTGAGGACCCATTTTTGTGCGTTGTGGTGGTGCAATAGGGACATACACAGCACACCCAAAAATTCTAAGGTGGGAAATGTTTGGCTCATTGCCAGAAACAAGCTGTAACGGAGAGTATTTAAGATTTGCGCTTGGTCTCATACGAATTAGTGATTCAGCATGAAGAATTGCATGACCCCAAATAGACACAGGGAGTTTTGTCCTCATTATTAATGGTCTAGCTATTAGCTGTAGACGTTTGATTAATGACTCAGCTAAGCCATTTTGTGTGTGTACATGAGCAACAGGGTGTTCAACAATAATTCCTACAGACATGCAATAATCATTAAAAGCATGTGATGTGAATTCACCAGCATTATCAAGTCTCACCCTTTTAATAGTATAATCAGGAAAATGTGCTCGTAATTTGATAATTTGTGCAAGAAATTTCGCAAATGCTACATTACGAGTTGATAACAAAGAGACATGAGACCATCTGCTTGACGCGTCTATCAAAACCATAAAATATCTAAATGGTCCACATGGTGGATGAATTGGCCCACATATATCTCCTTGAATTCTTTCAAGAAACAAAGATGATTCCTTTTCAATTTTCACAGGCGAAGGCCTTGTAATTAATTTTCCAAGAGAACAAGATGTACATAAAGGAATTTTATTCGATTGTGGGATCTTTTGATATTTCAATGGATGCCCATGAGTGTTTTCAATTATTCTTTTCATCATTGTAGATCCTGGATGGCCTAATCTGTCATGCCATAAGTTAAGTGTTTCAGGATCACAAAATTTTTCTTTAACTGCCATATATGCCTGAGGCACATTAATGTGTGTATAATGTAAACCAGACTGAAGCATTGGCAGTTTTTCTAATATCTGATCTTTGCTTATGATATGCAAATATTTTTCATTATCAACAGTCATTGACTGAGTATCATATCCGTTATGATATATGTTTTTGAAACTCAACAGATTTCTTGTTGATTTTGGGGAAAATAAAGTATTTTCTATTATAAGCTTTGTACCATTTGGTAATGCTAAATTAGCTTTTCCCACTCCTTCTATCAGGTCTGTAGGGCCTGATATTGTATTAACGATTCCTTTTGTTGGTTTAAGTTCATAAAAATATTTCTTAGATCTAAGTATAGTGTGCGTGGCTCCACTATCTGCTATACATATATCTGCTTCATTTGTTTGATCTTGCGCTCCGGTGATTTTCATTTTAATCTTGAAAGTATAAAAAAAAATAATAAGTGAATAACGACAATATTGTTATATTTTAACAAGAACTTTATTTAATCGAAAGAAAACATTACATGAAGAAAAATACATAATTGAAGATAGAAAAACACTTAATTGTTGCATATAACTATTATGGTTAAGCAACATGTGTTTCAGAGTTCTATGTCAAAGTCTGCAGTGTTCAACTCAACATTGAGATGATTAAAATTATCAACATGGTTCACTTCCTTCTCTTTTCTTTTAATAGAGGCTTGGTATAGTTCACACAAATGTGGAGCTGTGCGACAAGCCTTCGACCAGTGGTTTGTGCTACCACATCTAAAACAGGAAGTGCCATTATTTTCGGACCTACCAGCTTCATTCCCTTTGTACTGGTTGGAATTGTTATTTTGTGGGGCGTGGTAATGGACTGTTCTTTGATTTCTACCACGGCCATATCCACGGCCACGACCACGTCCACGGTTATAAAAGTTACCTCGGTAATTATTATTACCCTTAAAAGAATGGTTGCGATTATTAGGGTAACTTTTATCAAAAGAACCACGACCACGACCTCGTGCCCACTTTCTTCCAGAGTTTTTAGTAGCAACATTTATCTCTGGAATTGCTAACGATCCCGTGGGGCGAGCTTGATGATTTTTCATCAAAAGCTCATTATTTTTTTCTGCTACGAGGAGAAATGAATTTAAATCAGAATATCTTTTAAACTTTTGCAACCTATATTGTTGTTGCAAGTTTATATTTGATGCATGAAATGTGGAGAAAGTTTTCTCCAACATATCTTCCTTGGTTACATTTTGCCCGCAGAATCTGAGGGTCGAGCATATTCTGAACAAAGCAGAGGTGTACTCGTTTACCTTTTTAAAATCTTGAAACCTAAGATTGTTCCATTCATCTTTAGCAGTGGGAAGTAGAACTTCCCTTTGGTGATCAAATCTGCTTTGTAAATCTTTCCATAAAATATACGGATCTTCATAATTTGAGTATTCAAACTGTAACATCTCATCAATATGCTTATGTAAAAAGACATCAGCTTTCGCTTTGTCTTGTTCGGAGCAAGCATTCCCCTCTTGTATAGTTTCTAAGACACCCATGGATTTAAGATGTCTTTTTACATGGGCCGTCCACGGCATATAGTTTTCACCATTGATATTAAGAGCCGGGAATTCTATTTTGGCAATGTTCGACATTTTGTTTCTAAACAAGAATTAAAAAAATAGTAAGATAATTATTAGAATCCATATATATCAATAAACATTGCGATACAATAAAACGGTAGAGCTATAAACAAATACAGAAATAAGAAAAGTTTAAATTCTTCGGGTGGTAGTTCAGCAATGGGGATAAGAATTAAAATAAGCATTATGGTTGCCAGTACTAAAACCGGGTGTATCATCTTTGAAATATTGTCTTGGATAAACTTGAGAAAAGAGATGATCTGTTTATTGTAAACGAAAATAGATTGATAGTGGTCAATTTATAGTTTAAAATTATAACCGTTTGTAACGGTTATGTGATTGTTTACAACGGCTATATAACCGTTTATAACGGCTATATAACTCTCGTGTGTGTATATATCGACAATAATTTTTTTTTAAATAAAATATATAAGTGTAAGATTATGTTACAAAAACAGAAATATTAGTTGTATAAATAAGAACGATAATTTAGGATAAGAATAAGACGTTAGTACGAATAAATGTTAGTAAACATAAAAAAAAATGTTAGTTGTATAAAGTTAGTTGACATAAAAGGAAATGTTAGTTGTATAAATAAAGATTAAGTAAAAGTTAGATGCATAATGCATAAGTAAAAGTTAGTTGACATAAAATAAAATGTTAGTTGCATAATCAAAAGTTAGATGCATAAATAAAAGTTATTTTGTTAGTAGTCCCATGGTTATCAAGTCCATAATAAGATCTCCTTTATGCTTACTTTATTTATATTAGTTATCTTCTCAATATAAGATATTGTATATTATTACTTAATGAAGCCCTTACCTTGATTATTGGATGACTTTGAGCTTTATTGATCTTCTTGTTTAGAGTTTAAGAGCTCTCGTGCTGATAACGTGTTATGATATCACAATAATTTTCACAAGATTAGTGTTATAACCTTAATAACTTTAAAGAAAATTGCAAGAGCAAGAAGAAGAGAAATGTATAACTTATGAAAGTGTATACAAGAGGTGCATCTTCTCCTCTACATTGAGGTGGTATTTATACTACAAAGATCAATTATTTTGGTAGACAAGGTAAACTATTTTGGTAGATAAGTAACATAGTAAACTTATCTACAAGTTTGACAAAAAGTTCATCCACTTGCTATGGTAATAATTCATAATATAAATATCAATTTGATACGAAATAAATCTATATACAAATTAAAACTAACAATACGTATAAATATGCACAAAAATTATTATAGTTTGTTTTTACTTGATCCTTTAAGTTGTATTATTTGCAGGCACATATGTCACGTGGTCCAAAAGAATCTAAACATCACAGAAGCAAAAGTGCCCCATTTTGAGGAGTCTGCTTCTAGCTATTTATGGTAGTAGAAGGAAATGACTATTTTGGGCCTTTGTTAATGATGATAATGGGGACATTATATGATGTATGTCTGTCCATATTTGGCATTTTACTTAGTTTCTCCATCTATTATACTCTTATGTATAATTTCCCATTTTGCCCTTTCACCCTTCAACTTTGAGGGTGTCGGCTAGTGAACCAAATCTACATTTTGTTGTTTTCTTTGGATTTGATTTGATAAGGCCTTTTGTGTTCGTGAATAGTTCTACAGTAACTAGATTTATTTCTTTCTATATATATGTCGTTAGTGAGTATAAGTATTGTTACATGTACATCTTTTGTTTACACTCGCCGGACTATTATGAATGTTCTTTCACAAATGAGTAATATTGTGTAAGTGAATTATTTGGATGATGTTTCTTAATCATGCAATCACTTTTAAAGTATTTTGACAGGTTATTTGAAACTTAAATTAGATAATTTTGAAAATTAATAATGATGATATGTGGATCTATTAAGCATATAGCCCTAGAAGGATCAAACTTGTGTTTTATAAGTGGTAAGTTAATACATTATTCTGGCGTTTGTGGCAATACTCCTTGGACCTTGTAAAGAGCGTTGCTTTATAGATCCTTGTTCGTTGAAGTTAGAAATTCAGTTAGTTTTAAACGAGTGTGACCTACTCGCCTTGTATTCTATAGTGAAGCTTATTCGGATTTTATCTCACTCACCTTGTATTCTATAGTGAAGCTTATTCGGATTTATCTTTGGTGTTAATTATATTCTAATCATCTAAAATGAATAAATAACATTTAAATCACTAACATGCTAAATTATGATTTCTTTTAGTAAATACACCTGCAATATTCTAGTGAAGTTATAAAGAAAAGGGATTAAATAGTAATTTAAGTAGGAAAAAGTTTATTTTGAAATGTGATTTGCTCTGGTCAGTGACAGAGACAAGATGTTTTGGTGGGGGTGCAAAAACAAAGGGTTAAAACTTGGATTTAAATATAAAGAAAATATGCCTCCAGCTTATTAAAAAATATCTATTTTTTCCGGTCAAAGTACTTCCATTTCAATCAAAATTAGGCTTAACATGAATAAATTTTTAAAATTTTACACTAAAAATTATTAAAATGTCCATAATCTTATATCAACTTGCTTATTACATAAAACATTGTGCTTAAATTTTCATCTTGTACGAAACACTGTATCACCTTTTTATTGCATATAATCAATAACCTACTTTTTCATCATGAAACTTAAATTGTACATTTGCACATAATATTTTTTTCCTTATTTATAATGTATCATTGTTGATTCACTTGCATGGTAAAGCATCATACTCTATATTATATTATACTTAGAGCATTTACATCAGGTTTTATATCTTTATCCTTATAATTACACTAAAAACACTACTACTTCTCTCTTCTTTTTAATTAAATAATATTTTTTTATACTTATATCATTACTTTTTCTCTCTCTTCTACTCACAACCACTTTCAAAAATATTAAAAAATTTATAAGTGTTGAACAGTGATTCCTCAAATATACAAAAATGAACAGTAACTTTTTTCTCTTCTCCACTCACAACATTTACAACCATTACTTAAATTATAAAAAACACACTCACATAAATATACCAAACCTACTGTGAATGCTCTTAGTGAACCATACAATACAAGTTTTCAACACAGGGGACAATGGTGAGATACCGAAAGTAGGCCATGAGGTCCACTTTTGCATATATATGGGAGTCTTTAACAATGAAGAATTATAGATCTACTTATGCTTACAAGCCACTTATTATGTGACTATGGTCTTAACTATTACATTATTGTTATGATAAAATTATCGTTAAATAATTACCCAAAACCTCAACTCAAACATAATGTTTTCAGAACCGGATCGGACGTCGAACCGGACGCCTTACTGGTTTGGTGGTCGGACCGGATTTAAGAACCGGATGACGTCATAATTATATATATACTATATTATATATATAGTTATATATATAATTAAATATAAGTAATTTATATATGTATTTTATAGTTATATATAAAACTTAACTATATTTTTATATCCAACACATTAATTTATGGTTCAACACCCCGTTTTTACCCATTAAAATAAAAAAAATTAAAAAAAAATACAAAAACCGGTCCGACCAGCGGTTCGGGACGAACCGGCCGGTTCGACCAGTCCAAAACGAATCGCACCGAACCGGACCGGCTAGGTGGCCGATCCCCGGTCGAACCGGTCGGACCGGCCAGTCCGATCACGTCGTGATAACATTGCTCCAGCATACTTTGATGTATTTTTGTAAATAAAAAAGAAAAACAGTTAGATTGCAGGCGGAATGACGTACAAGTCAGATTTGGGATGAATATTTGTGTTATCATACTCATCTCAAATTATAAAGTCAAATCTCTAACTTGGTCTTATATCAATAGGGTGTTTGAATACTGATTAATTGTTACATTTCCTTGTGCATCATGGATCCCAACTAATTATCTTAGGTCGTTTAATTTCCCCTCTTAGTTCTTGTCACCCAAATCAGATTTAAAATATCTTTGAACTCAAGTAAAATTTTATCACTTTTAATTATCTTTGACAATCTCAAAACTTTAACCACTTCAATCACGAATTCCCATAAACTCCAAATATGTTGGTCTTGGGTTGTCTGATTCCGATTTAAGCTACCCTTAAAAAAAAAAAGGTTATTGGATTTTAATAATCGAAACTTTTATTTATTGGCTGTAATTAATCTTAACTCAAAATGTTTATAGACACTCTTAACTTTAAACTTATTTTTCTTTAACAATTTCTTATTAACTAAGAGTTAATCCCCGTTAGTTTTTTAATTATCTTATCTTGAAAAGAAAATTTCGTTAAAAGACAAAATTCATGTTTATAATAACTGTTCAGGAATTAAAAAGTCTTGACGTACAACAATAATAATAATTTAATTTATTATCTCGGATTGTTAAGCCGGTGATGCTAAAACTTTTATAAAGATAATTCGAATTAGAATATAATAATATTTATGTTAAATATTTGAAAATTCTGTTATGAGGGTCGGAAATTTTTGTAGTGCAATTGTATTTGTAAAATTTTAATTTTATTTCATTCTGGTTGGGTTGGATTACATATTAAAAAGAAAAAATATTAAGTTCGAACACATAATAAAGTTACGTCAATTGTTTAGAAAATAACGGTTGTTTGAAATCAGATTTGAGAAGGGGTGAAATCGTAGACAAAAGGGCGACAAGTGGCGGGTGACTCTAACAGCAAGGTTCTGGTAAAAACTAGGTAGTTGGAACTTTTGGCTACACCGACAATTAAACTGTTTAGAATCAAAGTTGTGATTAAACTAATTGCCTTAAATTATCGTCAATATTGTAATTGATTTGTTTATTAATTGTTAGGTTAATAGTTTAGTACGTGGTTGGAATAATTGAGTAAATGTTTTGTATTTTTAAGTAGTTATCGATTTTTTGAGTAAATATATTTATAAGAATTAATAGAGTAATGAGCTTAATTGTTTAAATGGTTAATGGGTTTACAAAACTTTTTAAAATATGTTTTTCATTAGTCTATAATAGGTTTATATTTGTAAACATTTATAGGGATCAGTGTCGAAAATATATTGTTTGATCAGTATCAAAGTTGTTTTGAGAGGGTTGGTGTCAAAATTAATTAGGAGTTAGAAATGTCGAGATCCAAGAGAAGATGGACCGGGTCTTCTATTAAAATGTGGACTTTGAAGCAATCATACCAACTAGATTGTATATATACTAAAAAACAAAATGTTCATGTGCGTGAGTGAGACCGTTGACACCACCTATGTCCACCCCTGGTCACTACTTATCCAAATAGCATGTCATTTTTTATTTTAATCTTCATATTATTTATAAAGTTACATTTTTCTATCTACACACATAATGCTTTATTAGCTTACCCTAACGGCTCATGGTCTTAATCGTGCTCCTTTTTGGGCAAAGCCCGGCTCTAAGGAGGGGCGGAATGGATTCCCGTCCTGAGCTCACTCAAATCCTTAACCCAATTATGTTTTAAACCAATTATATAGTTTTTAGGCTCATTTTATTAACCCAATTACTCAATTATAAAATACTCAAATCTTATGGGTCATGATCCACTGTTACTTGTTTAATTATTTAAATGATCAATTGACCAGCTCAAATAATATATAAATCAAATTAGATACCGATTGCAATTACATAAGAACAAAATATATATTAAGCAGCCCACAAAAAAAACAATATCAAAGCTTGTTGCGACGAGCTTTGTGCGAGGGCTGCTTTGACGTGCTGTTGCCAATTGCCATTATTATTTATTTGTGTCAAGGGCTTTTTTTCCGACTTGTTCAGTGTGTTAAAATTCTTCAGATCGACCATGTTTACGTTTCATTCTCTGAAGAACATGTGGTGGAATTTCCTTTGGGAAAAGTTGTCCTTGAAGAAAAAGATCTTAATGGTCTAAGCGGGTGTTTTTTTTTTCAAAAAGCTCTTCCTCACCTCTTCATCTGCGCGCACGCAGACGCGGGAAGACTTTTTGAGAGTGTAGACTGTTTGATTTTCGGAAGACTTTTCATTAAAAATGGTCTTCATGAGGTCTGCATGAGGCAGACATGAACCATTGACTTCACAGGTCTTCTAACCTCTTCTCATTCTACCATCCTCCTTCCCCTAACCGCCGGCCGACCCGTCGCGGCCCTTCACGGCCGCAGCACCCCCTTCGCAACCCTCCTCGTCGCGTCCACCTCCCTGACCGCCCCCCCGCCGCCGCCCTTTACAGTTTGCAGATGTTAAAAAACAAACAGTCTTTTTCTTACAAACTGCAAACGTTTGGTCCACCTTTTCTCCTGCAAATGTCTACAGACGTGGTCCGCAAAATGTAGATATTTTGCTGCAGAAAAAACAAACAGCACCTAAGTATAGATAGTATAAGAGCTGTCAACTTAGTTTTATTGTCGAAATGGATTTAGAAACTAAAAACATGGTTTTTAGGCTTGGCGGTTAAATCAGGAATCGGCGGGTGGCCAATTAGTGCAGCCCCAGTTCGTTTTCAATGGATTCGTCCCGGTCGGGGGTCGGACCGGTTTCATGTTTTTTTTTATTAAATTTTTTGAATTTTAATGGGTTTAACGGGTGATTTGAACGACAAATTAGAGTGTTGGGCATAAAATTATACTAAATTTTATATATAAGTATAAAATACACATATAAAATGCATGCTTAGATTGAACTATCATAATATCATATATATTATTATAACATCATCCGGTCCGACCAGCAGACTAGTAAGGTGTCTGGTTCACTGTCCGAACCGGTTCTAAAAACATCGACTAAAAACATACCCGATGCTCTCTGGTGTAAAGGGATCAATTGCAATTCATTGATAAAGAAGGCAAGAAGAATGGATCCAATGTGGGAAATCGGTACCATGAACAAGAAACAATATGATTAAAGCTTCAAACGAGCCTTCCACCTTTAACTTTTATATAAAAGAGAAGATGGTTTTTGTTGCATGCATGTTTAGAATAGTTAGTCCAAGGGGGCAAATTGTAATAGCGATAATGAGTGAGGGTCAAAAGTGTAAATGTGTAACGGTTGTAACGACTTAAAAGCTGTTAGTTGAGTGATTATATACCAATTGATGCACGTAATAAGATCATGAATGAATTGAAGAGTAATCTCTCTCCCTCTCTGCGATTTCTTCTTTCTTCTTCATTCTAGTGCAACATTGGTATCAGAGCGGTTCGATCTTCGGACAAGCTCGATAACAATGGCGACAACGAGAAATCAAACGTTGGAACAAAGAATTCAAGAACACGATGCATTGCTGCTTCGTTTGGAGACTGCAACCGGAAGAAATCTCACGGAATTAGAGGAGATCAAAGCATCCGCAGCAAAGAATTCAAGCGATATGGATTTGATTAAGCTTCAAATGGCAGAAATACTGAAGAATTTGTAATGACTCGGTAACAATCATAGTAGTTCGAGCAACCCGGGAGCAAAAATCGGAGAATCTTCCAATAATCGAAGCAACAATAGGCTTACGAAGATTGATTCCCTAAGTTCATGGCGAATATGTAGAAGGCTGATTATGTAGGGTTGAGCATTTCTTCGCAATCGATGAGACTTCGGAGCAATCAAAGGTACGCTATGTTTTGATTCATTTAGAAGATATAGCTCTTCTCTGGCATCAATCATTTGTACAGTCCCTTGGAGGATCGATTGATGGTATGCTTTGGCCAGAATACAAAAGCTTCATTTCTGCACGATTTGCTCTAGTCCTAGGACAGGATGCAATGGGAGCACTCGCCGCATTACGCCAAAGACGGACCTTGCAGGAACTTTGTCAAGCTTTTGATTTAGCTTTGACTAAAGTATCGATTTGTGATGAGTATGCAGTGAGCTTGTTCTTACGAGCTGTTAAACCTGAAATAGGTTATCCTTTACGATTGTTACGACCGAAAACTTTACCTGAAGCTTACATGCTTGCGAAAATTCAAGATGAGGCCATGGCGATCACTCAAACTTCTCACTGGAACAAGTCAGTGAAATCAATATACACCTCTACTTCTTATAGAAATAATGAAGTCTCCAATAAAAACACAGCCTCTACTAGCGCTGCTAATCTTCCTTTACTACCTTCTCCTCCAATTAAAGCACATCCCATTCGTCGGCTACCTCCAAAAGAGATTGAAGAAAAAAAAAATTAAAAGGAGGGTGTTTTGGGTGTACTGAGAAATTCACACCGGGCCATAAGGTAAAGGCAAGCAATTATTTTCCATTCAAGTATTGGATGTTTCGGAGGATGAAGAAGCACTTCCATTGGAACAATTGGAGTCAAGCTATGACACGATGTATCCACAGATTTCTTTAAATGCTTTGACAAGAGTATCTTCTTACTCTACCATGAGAGTCACAGGTTCTATAGGTACTAAACCTTTACACTTACTCATAGATTCAGGTTCCACCCATAATTTTTTGGATTTGAACCTGGCCACTAGAATGCAATGCCCAAGCAAGGTGGTAGATTCTATGAATATCACAATAGTAGATGGTAAAACCTTAACTTGTACGAAGCTATGTGAAAATTTTAACTGGCTTATGTAAGGAAATTGGTTTACCATTGATGTGTTACTCATACCCCTTAGCAGTTATGATATGGTTTTGGGTATCCAATGGTTACAAACACTGGATGACATTGTGTGGAACTTTAAAGACTTGACTATGCAATTTAAGGTAGCCAATCATGAGTTTGTGTTAAAAGGAACTACTGACAAGAGAGCTACCTTGTGTACGATGGAGAAGATGGGTCATTTACTAGAACAACCACTAGTATTGGCTGATGCTCAGTATTCAGCCTGCAATCTATAGGTCATAGTTTTTATAAACATGAAGCAGTGGTTTCCAATGGGCATAGCAATCCTTCCTTGGATTCTTTACTTGAGACTTATGTGGATATCTTTCATAATCCTATATTTTTACCTCCTAATCGGCCTTGTGACCACAAGATTACATTGAAAGATGAATCCATTACCATAAATCAACGAGCTTATCGTTATCCTGCTGGACAAAAAGATGTGTTAGAGCAACTTACTTAAGAATTGTTGGATTCGGGGGTGATTCGTAACAGCCATAGCGCTTTTGCTTCTCCAGTTGTATTGGTTAAAAAGAAGGATGGTAGTTGGCGTTTTTGTGTAGACTACAGGAAACTAAATGATGCTACTATCAAAAATAGATTTCCAATTCCATTAATCGAAGAGTTGCTTGATGAATTAAGCCAAGCTGTGGTTTTTTCAAAGCTGGATCTCCGAGCAGGATACCATCAGGTTCGCATGCATGAAACGGATATTCATAAAACTGCTTTTCGAACTCATCAAGGCTTGTTCGAATTTGTGGTTATGCCATTCGGCTTAACAAATGCACCGGCTACTTTTCAATCCCTAATAAATTCAGTATTCAAGAAATTAATGAGGAAGTGTACATTGGTATTCTTTGACGATATACTCGTATACCCCTTCTATGGATCAACATTTAATTGATTTAGAGCAAGTTCTATCATTGTTAAGGCAGAATCATTTAGTCGCTAAGAAGTCCAAGTGTTCGTTTGCTGGATCTCAAGTTGAATACTTGGGTCACATTATCTCTGCTGTAGGAGTCTCTACTGATCCAACTAAGATAATAGCTATTCAACAATGGCCTTCCCCTACTAATGTCAAACAATTGTGTGGGTTTTTGGGACTTGCTGGTTACTATAGACGGTTTATCAAATCATTTGGTGTGATAGCTAAACCTCTTACTCATCTCTTACGCAAAGACTCCTTTGAATGGTCCACGGATGCTCAGCAGGCTTTTGATTCTCTTAAAACAGCCTTAACTACTGCTCATGTACTTGCTCTTCCAAATTTTGACAAGACTTTTTTCTCCGTAAGGCCCTGACTACTCGACAACAAGCCTTATCAGTGTACGAAAAAGAGCTGTTAGCAATCTTATTGGCTGTCAAACAGTGGAACCATTATCTTATTCCTAAACGGTTCGAGATTCGCGCGGACCAACGGAGTTTGAAATATTTGTTGACCCAAAAGGTGACTACCCCTTTGCAACAGACATGGCTAACTAAACTTATGGGGTACACTTATGATATATCTTACAAGCAAGGCGTAGAAAATAAAGTGACTGATGGTTAATCTCGTGTTCCGAGGCTGGCTTTATTTACTATGCACTTCAATTCAATTGAGCGAGTGTTGCAAACACGTATTCAGAACTTTTGGCAGTTAGATCCTTATTTAGCCACAGTAATCAGCAAGTTACAACGGGGTGAATTGGTTCCACATTATACATAGGATGGCTAGCTCCTGAAGCGCAAGAACAGATTGTTGGTGGGTCAGGATGTACAATTGCGATAAGATATTATGCACTTGATTCATGCATCTTCGAGTGGAGGTCATTCGGGGTTCTTACCTTCCCTCAAGCGTCTCAAATCAATCTATTATTGCATGGTTGTTCCAAGCAACTACGCGCATTCATTCGTGATCGTTCAATATGTCAGCGAGCCAAATATGAAGCCATAGCTTCACCCGGTCTTTTACAACCATTACCAGTTTCTCAACATGTTTTTACTGATATTACAATGGATTTTATCAGTGCCTTACCGAAAAACAAAGGAAAAGATACTATTTTGGTCGTAGTCTATCGTCTTACTAAATACGGGCATTTTATACCACTTGCTCACCCTTTCACGGCAGCTCATGTGGCCCAACTTTTTCTTGATTCGGTTTTCAAATTGCATGGTAATCCTGTTTCGATAATCTTGGATCGTGATCCAATTTTTATCAGCCATTTTTGGAAGGAGTTCATGCATCTGCAAGGTGTTCAATTAGCTTTGTCCACTACCTATCACCCTCAGAGTGATGGCTAGACAGAGGTGTTGAATCGATGTCTTGAATCTTACTTACGCTGTATGGCTATGGATGCCCCTCATACATGGTTACGCTGGTTGTCATTGGCCGAATGGTGGTACAATACCACCTATCATTCTTCTATTCACATGTCTCCTTTCGAGGCTTTATACGGCTATCCTCCTCCATTGCATCTGCCTTACATTCCTAATGACACCACAATTGATGCGGTGGAGCACTTTCATAGAGATCATGAGCAGATGATTCAATCTTTAAAGCAGTCTCTAGGTAAAGCTCGTAATAGGATGAGTCAAATGATGTCGGGACATCGTACCGAACGCTCATTTAATATCGGCGATTGGGTTTATCCTAAGCTACAAAACCATGTCCAATCTTCGTTGCGTACTACTGGGCACTCTAAGTTGGGTCCCCGTTATTTTGGCCCTTTCTTGGTTTTGGAGAAAATGGGATCAGTGGCATATAAATTGGATTTACCTTTAGATTCGCAACTTAACCCAGTGTTTCATGTGTCTTTGCTGAAGGCGGCTCATGGGAATCCTACTCCAGTGTTACCCTTACCCACCAATCCCACGTTCCTGTTGCAACCCAGAGCTCTCCTTGATCGACGTTTAGCTCGTCGGGGTGGTTCTTTCGTCACCCAAGTTTTGGTTCATTGGGTTGGCCTGCCCGTTACTGAAGCTTCTTGGGAGTTCTTGGACGAATTTATTCTTTGCTTTCCTACCTTCAATTCTTGAGGACAAGAATTCTTATAGGAGGAGAGTTTTGTTGCATGTATGTTTAGAATATTTAGTCCAAGGGGGCAAATTGTAATAGCGGTAATGAGTGAGGGTCAAAAGTGTAAATGTGTAACGGTTGTAACGACTTAACAGCTGTTACTTGAGTGGTTATATACCAATTGATGCAAGTAATAAGATCATGAATGAATTGACGAGTAATCTTTCTCCCTCTTTGCGATTTCTTCTTTCTTCTTCATTCTAGTGCAACAGTTTTAAGTCAAAACAGATGGTTATAGGCTGAAGATAAATCCAAAACTTTCTTCGTTTCTTTTGTTAATTGTTGAACAGAAGGTAGAATTAAAGATGTTCGGATAGAAGATTAAATGCCTACCATGTTTTTATGAAACAATCTTTCTACTCTAATAAAAATTAACTATGGTGGACACGGGTTTACTAAAACTAGTCAGTAATAAATTAGTATTTTATTAGAATTCAAAGTTCTAATGGACTATTGGTTTTTATGTAAATACCGGGGTTTGGAATTGGTTTTTATGTAAATACCGGGGTTTGGAACTGGAACCGAACCAGAAACCGTATACCCATATTGTAAGAACCGGTAACCGAGCTTATATTAGTACAATCGGTTTTAAACTGTTCAGTTCAAACGTTTTCGTCGGTTCCGATAAAAAAAACCCGGCTTTTGCTCACCTCAACATGCTACAATCAGTGAAAATATTAAAGGCAACAAAGTGCTCAAAAAATCTATTCATGTAATAGTGTTGGAAACAATATAGGCTATATGAAAGGTAAGGAATAATGATTTTTTTTGGAGGAAAATCATGGAGAAAAAACAAGATTTTAAAAAGATCTTCAACATTCCTCTGACTTACCAGTTGTGTTTTCCTTTTTAATAACATTTTGTCTTGTTGTCGTCCAAAAAAAAATTTTGGGTAAATTGATTAAAAGAAACGTAAAAAAATATTTATTAAAAGTCTGGGTTAAAAGTAAGTTTACATAATCGAAGGGCTTTAATAAAATGACACAAAAGATATAGTTGGTGTGATCTTTAATATAAATAGTAGTGTGTGAGACATGTAAGAATTTATATCTATGGTTAATTTTTTTTATTATGCTAACCAATGATTTAAAAACCAAAACAAACTGACCAGTTCAAACGGTTAAATAGGAAACATCGGTATGCGAGGTTCAAAAACTAAAAAGACTTTTAGCTATTTAGTTTTATGACATACAATAAGGCATGATATAAAACACAACTCTTTTTTTTATTTTGAGCAGAGAGCTTCTTATATAGGAGCTGTGTATGCTTCGGTTTTTCTACACAACCAATGTGTGATAGGAACATTTACTATAGTTTTGATTTAGGGATAAGATTATAATTATAGTATAGATTAATACATCAACACTTGTATGAAATACAACTTAGATACATATGTGTGTGTGCAATAGCTATTTATAAGATAATATAGCATGGGTGTATAATAGGGATATTTTTTATTCGAATCATGAAACTATCAAAGTTAATAATTTGTTTGGTTTCACGGTCAGTTTTTGTAATTTTTTGTCGGCCTGTTTAGGAATTCAAATCATACCGAACAATTTGGTTTACGGTTTAAACTCAAAATAAGTCGGAACAGACCAAACCAGGTTGTAACAATATACTTTCCATGATCCTTTTACTCATCTTACGTTATATTTCACACTTGAATTAACTATGCTTAATATGACAATAAAATGAGTTGGTCTTCTAAGTTGGAATATTGTTGTTTATTTGTTTGTTCGTTTATTCATATTTTATTGTATTTATTATAAAAACAATAAGTCTAAATCGTGAAATCAAACTAAAGCTAAATAAGTAGTAACAATTTGATACGATTCCGTTTAACTTTTAATGGCCGCTGTGACTCTAAGTCTCTAACTATAATGATCAAAATCAGTCATTTAACTTTCATTTAAAATTATCAAAACCAGATCGTAAAAACCCTTAGCATATTTGATAAAAAGATTTATATTAAAAATATAAAAGGCATATGTAATCACCGATCTGTTAGATGACGTACATGAGAGTCCTTTGGTTGTCATCAAATGAAGGGTGTACATCATTACCTCTCCATACACACCATAGCTGCATCATCATTTTTATGCTACAACATCAATAAAATGATTAACTTGACGACCTTCATTAATATTATTAGATATTTAGATTAAGTTATATATTTATTAGCTTTGTGTAAGTTGGAGGCTAGTCATTTTTATGTTTTTGATATATGTTATCCTAATGACATTAGTTGAGTAAGTTGTATTCTGTTTCTGTTGCTAAAGAGTCATGTTTGTTTGTTGGCGGATCCAACCCAAACATAGCATTAGACATAAACTAATGTCAAACACATAAACATAAATAAGACAAATGTTTACGGAGTTGTCACAAACATGACCCGTACAACACGTTTTTTTAGTTTTTATTTGTTTTTTGAGCATTAGTATTTTAACATCACAAAATTACAAAAAAAAAAAAAAAAAAAAAAAAAAAAAAAAACCACATGAATCTTAATTAATTAATTTTTGTCATAAAACAAATATATTAGAAATTATTAGAAAATAAATGGATTAAACAGGCCACCCACGAATCTACTAGGTTAATCCGACACGATTCGTTAGCTAAGCATCTTCAAAGGTACATCCCAAAAGTAATCAAACCTATGAATTTTATTTTAAGTATGTGTATAATTCACACCCTTAATTAACTTTTAGGTTTAAATTTGTGTTCGCTTTGGATTTTATTGTTTTGTGTGCCGCAAATACTTGCACTAAATGCTCTCAAACATTTCGAATGCAACCCTTTTTATTTTTATGTATATTTGGAAATATTTTAAGATGTAAAACACGACTCACTTTTTGAAATTTAAAGCATCTATCTGGTAATATTTCACGTATAAATTAAAATTATAAAAGTATTTCTGTTATATGAGATCAAATCTTCACCTCTGATTTATAAAATCAATGGCTCATATTTGTTTGAGTTTTTATACATGTGTTCCAATAAAAGTATAATTTTTTTTATTTTATTAAAAAAAATATGAGTCATTGATCTTCATAAATCAAATGTGGAGATTTGGTTTATTGGTTTACACAATTTCTTTTGTTTTTTATTTGAATCCAATCCTATATATCTATAAACTCTAATAAAAGAATGTTTTTTTTTGCCACTTGTCATTTTTTTAAACAACATTTATGACACTTGTCATTATTCTAAACATTCTCATTTTATTTTCCCTTCAAAATGATATTATGGTAATTTAACACTCACACAAATTTCTCTTTCTTAATAAAAGTTAATTTTATTAATTGTAATATTTCTCTCTCATCTATATTTTTTTAAATCAAGTTATGTTTTTAAAAAATAAATTTCATTAAGAAAATTAAAAATCACATATTTTTATTAAAATAGAAATAATAAAAAATAAAATTTATATATAATATAAAATTTTCTAAAAAACTAAATCTTTTTGAAACAAAATATTTTAAATCGGTCTTTTTTTAAAAAAATTATAAAAAATATGAAATTTTCTAAAAGCAATTTTATTGAAACAACCAGAATAATAAGAAACCCGAGATTTTAATAAACAAGATTTTTATAAACAATAATTTTTTTATAAAAAAATCTTAACACTATGTTTAAAAATAAAACTATTTAGATAAGAGAGTTAAAAAAATAGTATAATTGTTTTATTTCTTGAACTATTACGTATATATAATTTTAATCATATCTTATATTAAATTATCGTACTATAACTGTTCGTGTTTATTACTAACTTATAATCCATTTAATATACGTGTTTCTAGATATCTATTCATCTATATACCTATCTATCTATCTGTAAGAAATAAAAATTTAAAATAAGACTTAACACAATTGTAAGTTTTATCATACTAACTTTCTTATTTCTTTTTTTTATTATTATAAATATTGACTACTAATAATATTAATCATGCTATTTTCATATTAAAAATTATATAATTTAATAAATTAAAACCTATTTTTTATTAAAAACACACTTTTTAAAAATAAAAGTTTTATAAAATGCAAAATACAACAAACTCTTTTTAAAATAAATTCATTTTTCTTAAGGTAAAATATTTAAAACCTATATTTTTTTATAAAATAAAAGTTTAAGAAAAGTATATTATTGTTTATTTACTTAAAGTGGGTATTCATATAATCATATTTTATCCTCAAACATAATTTTATAATTAATAAATTTTTATTACTAATTATTTAGTATATTGTTTATTCAACCCGTGTGTAATACACGAGGCACTAACCTAGTATGTATATATATATATATATATATATATATATATATATATATATATATATAGGATTATCTTGAGAATCATCCTATTTTGTGAGAACTCTAGCAACCAATCTCAGCCACACAAATTAAGTCACATGCAACTCACATGCCATTTCCACCTTTTTTTTAAAACGTTCATAAATTTTTTTCACGACATTATTTTTTCAAAAAAATTACACCATAAAATTCAGTATTTTTTTATCTTTCCAACGTCTACCATATTGATATATTTTTAAAAAAAATCATCTGCTTGTTATTTACACATGTGTAAATCCTGTTATACACATGTGTAAATCTGGTTTTACACATGTGTAAAACGAATTTCGGAAAAAAAAAACGAGTTTTTTTTATTTTTTAAAATTTTTTTATTTTTTTTATGAAAGAGGGAAACGAGAGAAACATTTTTGCGTATTTATTTTTTTCATTTTCATCTTATTTTTTGTTTTATAATTTTTTATATTATGTTTATATTATTTACCATTTTGCCACTAAAAACTAGTGGCTCATATTGGTTCCTAGAGTTCTCGGAAAAAAAGAGAGTTCTCATTTGATCATTCCCCTATATATATATATATATATATATGAGGGATCAAATGAAAACCACCTTTTAATAAAAACCAAAAAAACCAATCTCCACCAATCATATAATTTTCTTATTCTTATTTATTTATTTAATTCAAAGGATGTTTTGGTAAATTTATATATAAACTAATTATGGTATTTATTTAATTTTGATTAAATTTCATACTTATCTCCTTCTTATTTTGAATTGATTTTTAAATCATTCTTTCTAAACATTATCCATTATTATTGTAAACGTATTCAAAATCATAATATATTCAAACATAGTTATCCATATATATCGACTTTAAATTGAAATTGAGTATACGTATATTATTTTCCACAATTCTATTAATGATATTTGTGCAATCTATCGACTCATTCAAGGTATGTTAATCGACTTAATTCTTATCTTTTAAGGTACGTAAATCGATTTGGTAAAAGAGAACCTGGTAATGTTAAGATGAAGAAGAAGAAGATGATGATGATGATGATGATGATGATGATGATGATGATGAACTTGGTTACATATACGTAAGTTGTAACCAAGATGAAAATGGTGATGAATCAGTTGGAAAAAAAGTATCCAGGTACACGAAGATCAATTGAAGAAGATATGGTGAATTCAAAGGATTACATATACGTAAGCATGTGGAATACGATGTTCTTTGGGTTACATATATAAACTTACGAGTGACGTATATGTAACTCCTACGAGCTACATATACATAAGTTGTGCTTTTAACTCAATAATATACTCAAAAAGATACACATACGTAATTATATGTTGAGAACATGTAAATTGAGTCTGATTAGCATATAACCAAGGTTACATATACGTAACCTATTAATTTACATATGTAAAATCATGAGTTATGTATATGTTACTTTTTTGTTACGTATATGTAACTCCATTGTTACATATATGTACTTTAGAAAGGCCTTTTGAGAGAACAAGATGTTAACTTTTATGTTCGGAAGAAGTCAAATAAAAATGTTAGAATGTCAAAAACGTTAATTAAGTGGAGAGAGAGAGAGACGTAACTCCATTGTAAATGATTTAATTATATTAAAAATTAATATGTACGTGGAGAGAGAGAGAGAGATTATCGTTTCCTTTTTTATAGGGATGATTTTAATGTCAAAAAAATTGATTTACCTATTTTACCCTTAATCTTTATAATTAAGTTGTCAAACTTTGAGTTTATTATAAAAATGGCATTAATTAATTAAAACCATTGATCAACTATGATCAAGGGTTAAAATATGGTTTTTTTAGTTTTCAATTATAACAAGGTTTTTATTGGATCCCTCCCATATATATATATATATATATATATATATACTCTAGGTTAGAGCCCATGTATTACATGGGTGGAAAAAATAAAAAATATCAAAACCATTAGCTTTATAAATATTTTATTTTTTAGATATTATTAGCTATTGATGAAATAAAAATATAATTAATATCTAAAAATTATGACAAATAATAAAATTATAAATTATTACGCTATATTTAAAGATAAAATGTGTTTGAACAATATAATTTAGTATGTATTAATAAGTTATTAAAATAAAAATATATATATTTTAGATGTTTGATAGTTTAATTTACTTATTTAAAATAAGTATCATTTAATATGAGAGATACAAAAAACAAAAATAGATATGTTTGTTTTAACATATTTTAGTAAGAAAGAAAGTCAAATTGATTGTTATAATTTTCATATTTATTATGAGAGAGAGGCGGGAAATAATTTTTTTGATATGCTATAATAATGACACGTGTCATTTTATATGCTAAAATGTTGACATGTGTTTTAGAAAAACCTTCTTTTATTATATGTTATAGATACTAGGTTAAAAACCCATGTATTACATGGGTTGTATGAATTTAACATGTTAGAACCATTATTATTTTATAAATGTTTTTTATCTTATATGTTATTAGCTATTGGTGAAATAAATAAATAATAAATATCTAAAAAATTATAAAAAAATAATAAACATTAGAAGTTTTAATATTATATTTTAAGATAAGATATAACATAAATCATATACTTTAGTATGTTTTAATAAATTATTAGAATGAAAACATTTATAATTTAAATATTTGATTGTTTAGTTTACATATTTATAATAAATCTCATTTAATAGGAGAGAGGTCGAAAAATATAATTTTAGTGTTAACCACAAGTTGCTAAGTGTCAATCTTAAACCTTCTTTTATTATTATACTATGTAAGTACTCTGTGTATTACACGGGTTGAATAAATAAAATACTAAATATTTAGTAATAAAACTTTACGAATTATAAAACTATGTTTGAAGATAAAATATGATTATAATTGCATATGAATAGCTACTTTAAGTAAATAAACAATAATATATTTTTCTTAAACTTTTATTTTATAATACAATGTGGGTTTTAAATATTTTGTTTTAAGAAAAATAAATTTATTTTAAAAAAAGTTTGTTGTATTCAGTATTTTATAAAACTTTTGTTTAAAAAGTGTGTTTTTAATAAAAAAATAGATTTTAATTTATTAAATTATATATTTTTAATATGAAAATGATATGATTAATATATATTTGTTATAGATAGATAGATAGATATATAGATAAATATATATATGCTAGAAATCAATTTATTAAACGGATTATATTTAGTAATAAACACGAATAGTTACAGTATGATATTTTAATATAACATATGATTAAAATTATATATACGTAATAGTTAAGAAATAAAACAATTATACTATTTTTTAACTCTCTTATCTAAATAGTTTCACTTTTAAATATTTATTTTAAGATTATTTTATAAAAATTTATTGTTTATAAAAATCTTGTTTATTAAAAACTCGATTATCTAATTATTCTGGTTGTTTTAATAAAACTTCTTTTAGATTCATATTTATTATAATTTTTGTAAAAAGGACCGGTTTAAAATATTATGTCTCAAAAATGTTTAGTGTTTTAGAAAATTTTATATTATATAATTTTTTTATTATTTCTATTTTAATAATAAAATATGATTTTTAATTTTCTTAATAAAGTTTAATTTTTAAAAATATAGCTTGATTAAAAAAAATAGATATGAAAGAGAAATGTATCAATTAATAAATTTGATTTTTATTAAGAGAGAGAAATTAGTTTAAGTGTTATTACTATACTATCCTTTTGTAGGGAAAATAAAGTGAGAGTGTTTAAAGAAATGACAAGTGTCAAAAATATGGTTTAAGATAATGACAATTGACAAAAAAATATTATTTTATTATATTCTATATATATATATATAGATATTAATAGATATAGTGGTGAAACCAGCGCGGTGCGGTAGGGGTATAAATATTTTGGGACTTATTTCACTAACTTTACCTTATTGTGCTAACTATCATTTTATTTTTTAATTTGATTAATATGGGATATCAAACATATCTATATTACTATAAAGATGAGTAAATTTATAAATAACAAGTTGTTTATGCATAATCACTTGCACCAAATGTAACAAAATTATTCTTAAGAGTCTTAAAAAGTGATTAAAATTAAATGTTGTCCAAAAAATTGTATTATATAGTAGTATAATTATAGATAGATTAAGATAATCTTAAATATAATAATGATACTTTAAATTTAATTAGGAAATGGTGGAGTACAAGTATCTAAAGCTTAAAAGGGGCATAATAGAAATAAAGTTTATGACATTACACATTAAAGCTTGCAACTCTTCATATGTCATCTTAAAATTAATGTAAAATTACAAATATAGCCATGGTTTCTTTATTATATAGTAGTATAGATATATATATATATATAGATTAATAGGTAATAATAATGGATTACTAGAATTGCTATTGAAATCTTTAAGTATTAATTTTTTATTCAAAGTAGATTACAACTTTCGTCCTTAGATTTATATTGGCTTGTAATTTCGTGTTTAAAGTTTAAAAACTATACAAATCATTCTTTATGTTATTATGTTATCATACATTTCGTTCTTTAGTGGACATTAGATTTGAAGGTTGAGTAAAATCATGGGTAATTTACTATTTGGTGATAACACATGAAAAACGTAGGATACCCATTGAAGAAATAATTTGCTTATTTAGGCCACCACCAAAGGTTGTTTTTATGTGAATAAGTAGTCAAACATGTTCCTTAAAATAATAACATCCCCACCCCACCTCCCCACTCACACCACACACACATATATAACACATATAAATATGGTTATTTGTATATTTGAAAGTTCTCTTTCATTTGAATCCACATAACTAAACTTGATTTTTTTTCCTCACTTCACAAACTCATTCGTCTCTATGGTCATAACAAGTTTCTTTATAATATCCTTTTAAAATTAAAAATAACACCTACAATTTTTAAGCTGATATCATCACAACTTGCACCCTACATGATTAAAACTCATAATGACGTAATGTATTAGTCATTTAGTTGAATAGTATATTACTTACATCTTGTATGTCTTCTTCAAGACACAAACTTATTTTAGTTATTTATAATGAACCGAAAATAACTTTCACGGACACAGGACACCAATATGTTTAAATAACAAAAATATATATATATATATACATATATATATATATATATAATATATATATATATATATATATATATAAAATCAACCATCCAATGTATTCACATGTCATTTTACATATTGTCTATTACATATGTTTTTATACTTTTTATAAATATATTTATAACAAAATAAAATATTTTATAAACATTGTATCATGAAAAAAATATTTTTTCAATACGTTGACAATGAACCTAGGATTATAATTTTAAATACTATGATGTGTATCCTCATAGCGAAGTGTATTAACAAAATATGTTAATTATTTTTACTATCATATTTTATAACTTAATAATTGCAAAATAAATATAAATACAAGTAAATACACAAATTAAATTATATACAAATCTAACCAAATTTTTATTTACGTATACACAAATAAATAAATAATATTATATAATAATAATTATATTATACTTCTTTTTTAATTACAAGTTGATGAATAGTTAAGTCTAATCATAAAAGTAAAGAGGCATCTCATGGCGAAAAAGCGAATTGTACAAAAGTAGGTCTTGGTTATATAATGAAGATGAGGACATGTTTGTCCATATTTGGCATTTAACTTTATCCAATAGTTCGTCATCAAAAATATAGCATTATAAAGAAAATTTTTTCTTGAAACTTACTACACATTATTTCAAAATATATGATTTAATTACAAGAGGAATTTAACCTTTCAAAAAGACACTATTTTTCTACTAAATTACACTTATCTAGTGTTTTCATCAAATCACTTTGGTTAATTGACAAGACCAAATAAAAAATAAATTATACATATTGATACAAGTTATAAGATGTAAGTGCACATTGATAAAGACTATCCTGGTTATTAAAACATATATGTAGTTTAATAGGCAAAGTCCACGGAACAAAAAGGATCCGGAGCAAAGCCCACGAGGTCCAAGGGACAAAGCCGCCATAACAAATTAAAAAATGGTCCATCAGAATGTATTAAAGAAAAAAAGAACAATCTTAATAAGTCGGAGAAACTTACAAAATAGGTAGAGGATAAAAATGAAAACAAGGAGAATGAGTCACGATTTACATAATTAGATTCATATTTTTGCTGATGAAATCGCGAACAATGATTCTGTATGCGTTCTCTGTAAAATGAAAGCTATCCCAGAATACGTATTCTGACACATTTGTACAAGTGTACTTGCATAAGAAAGCTACCTCTATTGTACCCGTGCCACAACATCCTATGTTTGAAACATCAAATCCTGTAACAAAATATAGTAAAATGATTAAAACTGAACAAAAATGCATGATGGCAATTGTATAAGGGGGAGCTTTCAATTGCTTATCAAACTCTTTATCTGCATATATCGATTCATAAGCTATTATTCTAAGGGCATTCAGGATTGCTCATCTAAACTGCTTTGACATCATAGTACTCAAAGTCACAAGGCGCACTTGGTAGAAAATGACTCCCCTCCCGACTAGATAGAAGGCGCAAAAAAGCACATATCAGACCAAAAAGTACCTAAGAATAGGTGAAAATTAAATATATATTATAGTTAGACGTAGAAAACTAAAAATCAATTTCCTTAGTACTTTTAAAATTGAAAAATGCACAAGCATCAAGCATGCACCTCGCTTCACCTGCCAAAGGCAAGTGCCTCTGTTGCGCCTAGAGGAAAGTCAACACACGGTCACATTGCCCGGCCTGAGTGCCTATGTCGTGCGCCTTGTACGCTGTTGACTAAAGTATTTAAAGTAAGTTGTTTGGAATAAATAGTTTAAATTTGTTTATTCCATATGGCACAGATTAAGAGTAATAGCTAATAAGCACTTTGTTGGTTTTAATATGCAATCCCAAACACCTTTATGTATGTATTTGTAAATCTCTTGGTTCAATTATAATATTAGGTGAAAAACATGCATAAATAAATAATTATGTTTATATCTGTTTTGTAATGACAAAAAACATACCATATTTTGTAGGATTTTGAATGATGTCAAGTGGAAGATAATAACCATCAACGTAAACCATCCTTGCAAAAGGAAGATTATGGTTTAAATAATCAATCTCCCTTGATAGCTTGGTGTTGAATAGGGCTGCTAACTCGTTATATTTCTCCGCACATTCTCTTAGTGTTCCTCCTTTCAATGTTCTTTGTGATGGTAGACATCCTATTGGTGGGATACCAAAAACACCGATTCGTCGAGCACCTAAATTATACAAGTCCTGTTGTTTTTCAATCATAAAGTTAGTTTGGATTAATGTATTGTGTACATAAGTCAAAAAAATTATGAAATCATGTCGAAAACGTTGATATATTTGCTAAATGATTGACATAAGTCGCATAAAGAATAAAATGATGATTTTGTCCCATTGGATGTAACATTCGACTTTGATATACAAAGATGAATATGTACCCACTTATTGAACATATTTTATCAAGGAAGTATTGTTAGGGATGAATATGTGACAGTCATCACATATGACTATAGGAGTTACCTGTAAAAAGGAGGATGCAGAATTGACCATGAGACGAGTGTAGGAATCAAAGTCATAATGGTATAGCCTTAGAGGGTTGTTGAAGTAGGTGTTGGTAGCGTCATTGCTGCCGGTTGCCACTATGAACAATCCTTTGCTTAATATTGTGTTCAACACTTCCTCCCCAGCCATTGATTTCACCTTCTTCATGTACTCTTTGAACAACTCTATTTGTCCCTCAAGTGATATCACTGACTATGGGCAAACAAGTAATTCTACAAGTAAATCGACCAATTATGGACACTATTATGAGGGTGTTTGGAATTCTTAATTAGAACAAAATTATGTATAGTTGGGTGGCCTGAATGAAAAAACTTGAATAGTTGAGCGGCCTCCTTGTACAATATCTACTAAAAATGCTTATATGCATATTGTTTTCTTAATAAGCAAATATGAAATACATGATTTTAAACAACTTATTTCAGTAGCATATAACATATCAGCATTTAGATAACCAATAATAATATCAAACACTTTCATAACTACTTATTGTTGTATCAACGCACAATAAGCAGGTTTAAATAAGAAAGCGCAAACTACCCAATGAAAGATTGTAGTATTGTACTAGGCCAGGGTGCCAGTTTAAACTAATTAAAATATAAATTTGTCGAATTAACAAGTAAAAAATATATTCATCAAAAGGAAATAGATCAATTCAGTACAAAGAATATCCAGATTATTCTTTTGCATAAAACCACCTAAATTTTCTTATTATCATATAACAATAACTGTAATCATCTATGATTTATGATCCATTTATCTCCAAAAGAATTCAAAAAACTTTTGGGATAAATGTTTCGGGTCAACCTGACTCGACTCACTTTGTCCCCCACAAAATTACCGGTTTTCATCTGTTACACAACGTACTCGCCCACCCAACCTATTTAACCGCTTTTAAGTTGAACATACCGCAAGCTCAGATGTAAGGGGATCATATCCACCACCTCCAGATGCAAAGTTCACTCCTGTCGGTAGCTCTTCATCTTTTAGGTTTGGGTCAAGATATGGTGGCAGTACATCTTTAACACCTAATTCTTCCACTGCCCAAATTATCATAGATACACTATTTAACAAATTAAAAAAATCAAATGCGATTTCCAAATATTTTTATAAAAATGCAGACAAACTATTTTCATTACTTACACGTATACGTATCACATGAATGATGCAAAGTGTTTATGGTTTCTAGATATGAATGTATAACATTTTATTGAAAGCATATTGAACACGTAGGCAATATATAACTTAGAATCAATTAAATTCAATTGAGTGATCAAAACTCGTGAAGTCATATACACATTATTAGTCTCAACATAAATTAGTAGACGTACAATAAACACAAATGCACCATATACATCTATAATTGCAAAATACACACACATAAATATAGCTTAATCTTAACTATGCACGTTGTTTTCTCAATCGAATCATTATCTTTTAATGATCAAAATGTTGATGAATTAATCACGCAAAACAAAAAGAAAGAGACGTATATGTATGTATATACCAAGGAAATCAGAAGGAACTTTGCCATTAGAAAATCTGCCAGTGGGTTGACCTCCAGAAAAATCTTGACCATAAGGAGGGTAATTCACCTTGAAAATTGTTTCTAGGTTATTGTTGTTTCCTGTATCTACTACTGAATCACCAAACACTATAACTGCTGGCACTATTGAACCATTGCTTCCATTACATTGTAAATGCAACAGGAGCAAAAACAGAAGAAAAAGAAGAAAATAAATTGGTTTATGGAGGAAAAGGTGCATTGCTATTCTGAGAAGAAGTGTGTGAAAGAAACTGCACATTTCAAACTCATATTTAAGAGCATAAAGACATACATACAGCTCTTCTTGTCATGGGTTTTTTATTTTTGAAGTATGTAATTATTTTTTAATTTAAATACATGTAAAAACATTTATTCCGGACCCTCAGAATTTATGTAAATTTAATGAAATTGTTTGACAGTTCACATACACATCTAAATATTTTTTATGTAAATAAAAATAACAAAACCTTGTGAAACTAAATCAACTCCATTAGTTTGTTTTTATGGTACATTAGAACTTTACAGAAAATGTAGAGTTATTGAGGAACAAACCAGAAAAGTATAGCACTGATAAAACTTGGATATAAATGTGCCAAACAAAGATACTATAAGGAAAAAGGCAAAAACCAATAATGTATGATTTGAGGAATAATTTAGCCTAGTCTTTAAACGGATAATTAAGAGTTTAAAACTTAATTGTATACGTGGTTTATTATTTATAAATACCTTTTTTTGGCTATCTCGTTATCTTGAGGGCTAATATTGTTATATCATGCAATATGGATGTGCTTGCAGGTTATTCATTGTGAATTTATGAGGCTTTCCATTTTCCAATGCATCTAGATATATTTTATTTTGGTCTATCAGATCACACTATCATATGAAACTAGTGGTTTTTCAATCGATCTACATCTGACACAAACTGGAAATTTAATGTTAATGGTTCTATTATAATTTATTTGTTTGTAGTTCAATTTAATTGGTATCAGTGAAAGAAAAACCATAAAGTTTTATAGGATAAGCAGTAAAGTTATATTTACAGACCCGTAACGCATTTGTATCAATTATCAATAGTATATGTATTTTAGATTATATGTGCCTACTTTGACCATCTCGTTATGTTATGGTGACAATCGCATGACGGATTGAATTTATTGACCCGAATACAACCTATATATTATTCATACCAGACACGTACCCTAACCTGGGCACACCATGTAACCAGGAGATGATAAAATGGTTGTTTGTAGTTCAATTTAATTGGTATCAGTGAAAGAAAAACCATAAAGTTTTATAGGATAAGCAGTAAAGTTATATTTACAGACCCGTAACGCATTTGTATCAATTATCAATAAGATATATGTATTTTAGATTATATGTGCCTACTTTGACCATCTCGTTATGTTATGGTGACAATCGCATGACGGATTGAAATTTATTGACCCGAATACAACCTATATATTTATTCATACCAGGACACGTACCCTAACCTGGGCACACCATGTAACCAGGAGATGATAAAATGGGCCAAATGTATTGGCAGGTTAAAACGGGTTGGTAGATAGGTTGTAATCAAGTAAACATGTCGTAAACGAGTTGGCAGATTGTAAATGAGTTGCAGACGGGTTGGCAGGTGGACCCATCTATTTACAGCCCAACCCAAACACGACCATTTATTAAGCAGGTTAGGCGGGTCAATCGTTTGGCCCCAGCCCAAAACATGCCAAACCTAATTATTTTCGTGTAATGTCTGGGAATGCTATCAATACTTAATGTTGTTGGGTAATATTGTTATATCATGCAACATGGAAGTGACTGCAGGTAATTCATTGTGAATTTATGAGGCTTTTCCATATTTCAGTGCTTCTAGTTATATATTTTGGTCTATCAAATCATATTATCACATAAAACTAGCGATTTTTCAATCGATCTGACATCTGACACAAACTTTGAATTTAATGTTAATAGTTCATGTATAATTTATGTATTTCTAGTTAAATTTTTTTGGTATCTCCTGGGAAAAAAAAAACCATAAAGTTTAAAAAGGTAGCTGTAAGTTGTATTTAGAGAAGCTAATAAATTTAGCCAACTCCTGCAAAGATAGTGGTTTATCTTGTTGCATATACATGTTATCTACTTATCTCTCTAGATACTTTACCTTCTTTTCAGGACTTTTCTTTAAGAAATTTGTTATTTTTATCACCAATTCATCTGTTCATAACCAATCATGTGCGGTAAACAAAAAAAGGTTTACGTGGTATAAACTTTACTACAACGATTTATAATGTCCAAAATTTAATAAGAACAAAAACTTATTTACATTATTATATTGTCTTATTTCTATAAACAATCACTGATTTTAATAAAACAAACAGAAATCAATGTGGCAAGGTATTGATGAATAATTAGCCATGTGACAGGCTGCCGAGAAACAGCTTCGACAAGAAGCTTCAGTAACAGGTTGGTTACTTGGTTCATTAATAAATGCAAGTATGGGTACTCAGCTAGATAAAGGTAATATCATAATGAACCATCACTAGAAGCAATGAGTGAAGATGTAAGCTATTAACGTCTAAAATGCTGAAAGTTCCAATATTCTATGAATTTTTGACACAAGCATGATTTCAAACCTAATGATATCCAAGTTTAAATCACATAAACTAAACAAGATAATCAAACAAATCATGAATATGTTATTGAACTTCAACATGAGATAATAGTAAAACTCAAAGTTAAGTATCAAACAAAACGCAATATCAGACTTCAATGTATTTTTTCAACTCATGCTAAACTATAAATCTCATTATCAAATTGGAATCATATCCTGAATACAAAATATTCAAGTTTAATCTATGAACATCTTTGATCAAGTTATTCAAATTACATTTATTGTTCATAGATTTTTGCAAAATTTGTTACTTAGAACCTATTAGTAACCACATAATCGAAACAAACATTATATTTTCATATAAAGCAGAGTCCTAGAGAAGACTTATGGAGGCAAATCACTTTTCCCCCTTTTCCTATCGACAAGATTACAACAGTCTCGTCACTATGCACGACACAATTGATTCTGAGACATGATTTCAATCCTGAATCAAATCAATAGCACCAGATTATAATTTCATGTTTGAAAGCACAAATGATGAAAACAAAAACCTAATAGAGAGATTCATTAGAACATAAAGTATATAACTACTTCCTCCGTACCTGGAACGAACACCAGTGGTGCTCCGACGACCGTTTTCAGCCAAAAGCTCTGGCGTATCAGCATCCGAGATCTGCAACAATGTCACCGATTGCGAGTTCGTATTACCTCCCGATGACATCGAAAAGCACTTGTTTTCTGGTAAATCTGATACACATTTGTCTCGATAAGCACCGTAACTACTCTCGTAGCTTGTTTAGGGTTTTCACCTCTCATGCCTCCGATCCTCCGGCCGCCGGCTGCCGGGATTTTGTGGTGGTGGATCGAATCGCCGGCGGTCGGTGTTTTGTGGTGGTGGGTCGACACAACGGCCCATCATCGATTATCTTTCTCTCTACCAATTTGATCCGGTTTGAAACAGAGGCGAGGGAAAAAAAACAAAATAGGAAAAAAACCGGTCCGGTTTAAAAGAAAATGGATTTTAGTTAAACCGGTTTTAGCTCTATTCAAACTGTCGATTTGTATATCGGTTTGGCAGTCCGATATCTAAGACTGGTTTAAAAGCCGTTCAAAATAAAAAACCTGATTAAACCGGGAAAAAGCCGACTTTTTTAAAAGAACCGTTTTTAAGACCGATCCAACCTGATTTGAGGGGTCTGAGTTTTCAGTTATAAAAAAACCAGTTGAAAAAAAAAAACCCATTTTGATCACATAACAATAAACCGATCCGCTTTAAAAACCGAACCGATTTGTACACCTCTAGTATGAACCAAGTAACGAAATAAAATTTGATACATCCTCATAATAAATCATTTTACAAACCTTTTTTTTCTTGATCCTTTTTCTTAGTTTCACTTATAGAAAACTTATTATTAGAAAGATAATTTAACAATGTTATTAAAAAAAGATGTAAATTTACCAGTTCCGGAATAAATAAATTAATAAGGTGTCGTGTCTCTTACCTTTTAAACTTGTAACGTTTCTAAACATTGATTCAGGATCTAGCATTGATAGCCTGCACAATCGAATTATTTTTGTATCAAAAAAGTAAGGTGGATTTGGTTTAATAATTTACTAATTGCAGAATGTAAACGACAATGTTAGTGATGTAGTGTTTTGGTTAGGTTATCTTAAAATTTAACAGTAATATTTTTATTTGTTTCTGTTTTGTAGATTCAATACTAGGTAAATTTTAATGAATCTCTCTAAATTGTGTTCTTATTTGAGTTATTTCATATTAAAGTACGTTGACAGATAACTTAAAATCTCAATTAAATAACTTAGAGAAATAAAGAATATGTGTTTCAGTTTCACAAGTTACTTGAAAGTATACCAAACATTGTGTTATATATGTTGTAAATCATTATAAGTTTTGTTGAAACTACACAACGTTTCACGAGACAATGAATTAGTTTGGTGATTAAAAGAGTTGACGGTTAACTCAACTACTAATAGTTTGGTCCTCGCTTTTGTCAATCGAAACTGAATGCTACTGAACATTGATTTAAGGTCAGCTGGAACTACATCTTGGCAGTAGATGTTCATCATCGCGTAAGTTATTGCTAATTAAAGCTCATCAACACCAACATCAGTATGAGTCGGTATCAATGTGCATATTGGTACTTCAGTTCCTGAGTGGTTTTTACTGACAGAAGCTAGATCTAGAGCAATTGCTACTAATGATCGATTTTATCTCCTTAAGAACACCACTACTAATAATAGCACAATTCATACTAGCCCTTGGATCCCGTAGACGGAGCACCTCCTGTTCAAAACCATGCCAATTGGTGTTGCCCCCCTCCATGTTGTTCATCGAAGTAATAAATCAAATTAATTTCAAACAAATGTGCAGTTTGTATCAACTGATTTGTAAAAGAACTACTCGGCTTTCCTTTAATAAAGTAATTTTGACAACCTATAATGAATTGACAAAACTAAACTCATAAGTATGTTTTAGTCATGTTAGTAATAGAAAAAGGTAAATTACACATTGATAACAATACTTATTCCATTATAAGTTAATTATTTTTACTTATAGATATTAATTTATGGTAGTTATATTTTATACACTTTTTATGTATTGTGTTGGCTTGTTTTTTTAATCGAAACATAGATGAAAAAAACACTCTCGCGACGATATGTTTAGAAAACACGAAAAATTCACGTCGCTGTAAAAACGTACTTTAAGAAATACGAAAGCGGACATTAAAAAACAAAAATAAAAAAGGGAAATTCAAAAAAATCAAATGTTTTTAAAAATCTTAAAATAAAATTTCTTGAAATTAAACTTATAAAAGTAAAACACAATATGTGTAAAATTAATCATTAAAATTCATAAAATTAAATTAAAATAACAAAAAACTTAAAACATATAAGTAAATAAATCAGAAGAGAAATAATAAAGGAAAAAAACATAATTTGTAAATTTATCGACTTAAATAATAAAATACACTAGTTAAAAAATATAAAAAATGATTTTAAGAAAAACTAGAAAAAAGAAGAGAAAAAAACAAAAAAAAAAAAAACAAAAAACAAATAAATAAAAATATGAAAGAACCGTGGAGGAAAGGGATTCAAACCTAGGTGGATGGGTGAAGTGTGAATCACACATTCACAAGCCAAGCGGTAATTTTGTTATAAACTTCTCTCTTACTTTTGCTTTTTAGAAAATTACGGTTTTTGTTGTTTGATTATATTACATGATTAATCCCCTTACTTTAAAAATTACAAAATTAACTCAGATTTTAATGTAATTATTGCAAATTTAATACCCAAACTTTATAAAAATACAAAGTTAGTCTAAATTTTTATGTTGTCGTTGCACTTTTAGTCCCAAAATTAAATTTAAAAATTATTTAAAATTGTATGAAATATATAAAAAATGAATAAATTTAGTGTTAGGGACCAAACGTGCAATAATTACATAAATTTTTGGATTATATTTGTAATTTTTAAAGTTTAGAAAACATTTAATTTGGTTAAACCACATGAATCTTTTATGCAATTTTTTCTTTTTTTATACATGAATCTTTTATGCAATTTTTTCTTTTTTTATGTAAATAAAAAAAACGAAAATGACAAAAGGGCCATGCACTTCAAGGTTGACCCAGTATCAGCATGGGCTGTATCTTACAATACGTATCACGATATCTATTCGTATTATACTTTATAATGAAACAATATATCAACCCGGTAAAAATTTAACATCATTGGTGTACCATGTTATGTAAAAACCAAGTTGGGCTTCTATGGTGGGGTTCTTAATACGCATCATAGCCCTATGAGGTGACTATGGATTGAGATGTATCAATCTTATATTTATGTGATTTTGGTGGTGTTGAGATCTGGTATCTAGTTAAATTTTATCTATTTTATTTGTAACGAAATTATATATTATATTTCTAAAGATTTATTATTATATTATTTTGTTATGTATTATTTTATTCCAATGCAACATCCAGACTTTATTATCTTAAAAGAAACAAGGGGTAAAATGCTTTAATATCCTTAAAACGTACATAATATTATACTTGCGCGTCTAAAATAGTTAACATCAATTATATGTCAACTCGAAAGTCGAAATAGTTAAAATTTCATGTTTATTAAATTAGTAATACAACTTGTAACATGATTATTATGTCCTTTTCTCTTTTTCTATAAAATTCTCATAACATATAAATACTTTAATAACATAAATCTTTCCATGAGAATTTTATCTATAATTGAAAAATAAACATATATGATATTTTGATTTTTAGTAGAGTAAATACGATAAGTTTCAATGCGTATCTTCTATATATAATAAAAAAAGAGGTTGGTCACATGTCAACGTATTAAGTCGTAATCGTCACATGTCAAGTTTTTAAAGCAATATTGCCTCTTGGCTACATCTCCTTAATTTTCAAAATTTTGATTTAATTCCATAACTATTTCAAATAAAACAAAAATCAATGGAAACAAATTAATTCAAATCCTAAATTTACTTTTAATTTGTTTGGAAAGCACATTAATAAAATTTTGAAATTTGAATTATTTTCAATTATACTTTACATTCGGAAAATCTTACTACTTTAATAAAAGAGTAACTTGAGATGTCACATGGCAGCACCACAATCATCCTCACTAAAATTTTTTCACCTTTCTCTCCTCTTAAATAATTATCTTAATTACTAATAATATTATTTAACCTTCTTTCACATTTAATAAATTTAAAAAGAGATCTATTTATTAATGTTATTCTTAAATAAACAAATTCTTTATGAAATAATAAATTTTTCTAAACCATAAAACTTTTTTAAAAATACGAAATATTTTATAATTAGTATTTTTAAAAAGTCAATTTTTTAAAACCAAAAATAATTAAATTTGGGAGTTATAATAAGGATATTTTTAAAAATGAAATTTTTATACGGTTTGTTTTAGAAGAAAATATTTATTTTTTTTTGGAAAAATCTTATCTTATCTTATCTTATTTCTTACTACTCTAATAAAAGAGTAACTTAAAATGCCACGTGACAGCACCACAATCATCCTCACTAAAATTTTCCCACCTCTCTCTACTCTTAAATAATTACCTTAATTACTAATAATATTATTTAACCCTTTTTCACATTTAATAAATTTAAAAAGATATTTATTTATTAACGTTATTCTTAAATAAATAATTTTTTTATAAAATAATAAATTTTTCTAAACCATAGAACTTTTTTAAAAATACGAAATATTTTATAATTGGTATTTTTAAAAATTCAATTTTTTAAAACCACAAATAATTAAATTTGGGAGTTATAATAAAGAAATTTTCAAAAATGAAATTTTTATACGGTTTGTTTTAGAAGAAATTGTTTATTTTTTTTTGAAAAAATGGTTAAAAATAAAATTTTAAAAAGTTGATATCACTGTAGTTATAATCATTTCTTATATGTAATTTCAGTCATATCATATTTTAGAATATAATTTTATAATTAATAAATATTATTATATTAATATTTTATTTATTTAGCCCGTGGAATACATGGTTTTACTAAAGCTAGTATGTGAATATGAGAACAATAAATTCAAACATATTTATATTATATATATTAAAACTAATTAATATGTTTTATATATAATTTTTCAATTTGTGTAACATAGGGGTCGTTAGACTAGTATATTATATTATACCAGGAACAATGAGGAGATGTTTTTTGTCTGTCAATTATCTTTACTACTATGTAATACAAAATTTATGGTTAGATTGGTAATTTCTTATTTTTGTAAGACACCTAGAACAACTATTTAAACATATGAGACAAGTGTTTTATGCAAGTGTTCCTAAATTATCCTTATTTAATAAACTTATTCTAATTAATACATGAGTTAATGCATATGATTAAATTCACTATATTAAGTATTACTTTATTTATAATAATTATATTAACATTATATTTATATTTTTCATTTATATTTTACTATTTAAATTAAGTATTATATTATTGACTAAATACTATTTACCAAATACTTACATAGTTATAATAATAATAATAATAAATAATAATAATAATAATAATAATAATATAAACATTATTTAAGACTGGTCGAAAAAGAGATTCAGTAGCACCCGCACATCACGCGAGTCAATTCATTATACATAACATATAGAAAGTAATAATAAATATTTATATTATCTATACTATTTATAAAGCAATTTAGTATGTTAAAATAATAATTTTATCTTGACATAAGACACCTATAGGATTAGTATGGTGGGTTTTAATTTAAATGTTTTTAATTCATATGAATTCATTAAATTTAAGAATAACAACAAAAACAACAACAATAATAATATTAATAGTATTTAAAATAATTATAATTAGTTATTACAAAATAAAAACAATTTTAATAATAAGTAATAATGTGCAATAATATACAAGTCATCAAATTAAAAATATACAAACTTTCAAAACTGCTTCAAAGTTCTGAATCTTATATAGTTTTCTCTTATAATTACAAAAATATGATGGCTTATAAAATATAAATTTATTGTTATGATATGCTAAATTATATCAACATTTCGACGTGATTTTTTTTTTCCAAAACAGAGTTGTCAATATAATTTTTGTCTATATCTACGGATTGAATACTAATTTACAAGTAATCAAAATCAAGTGTTTTAATTTTAACAACCCGCGGTAAAACGGAGGTTCACACACTAGTATAATTATAAGAGAGAATGATTTTTCATACTTGGTATTTTGTTTAAAAGGACAGTTTGCATATGTATAAATTAATTTGGTTCTTGTACAAATGCAAGAGCGAACATCTCTAATATTGTCGTTATTGGGCCACTGACATGGCAGACGCTATAGGATCAGTCTGTGTGGGAACAAACGTCCAAGAATGAAGAATGGAAGCTATGGCGGGAATGAGAAAGGGATGAAAGAAAGAGAAGATAAATTTCAAACATCATTAACATGACTTCTTCCATAGGAGCATATGGGAAATACTCTAGGAAGTGAGTTAATGTTGGGTGGAAATGGACAAATTATCTAGAAAGTTTTAATTAAAATAAACGTTTTTTTTTTATTTTTATGGTTAGATCATTTAACTCTTTTAGTTTAAAAGTTTGATTTAATTTTGAGTAAATTACTATTTTATGCCATGTGGTTTGACGAAAATTACAGTTTCAGTCTAATAACTTATTTATTACACTGACAATCAAATAGTTTTAAGATTTGTTTCAATTTATAATATTGGCCTCGATAGCTAGTGGTTGGCGCGTGGTGCTGCGAATGGATAATGGTAGGCAGCGCCGTGGGTGGCTAGTGGTTGGCAACACCGGAGGTGGCCGTAAACTGTTGGACTGTCAGTGTAATAAATAAATTATTGGATCGAAACCATATTTTTCGTTAAATCACAGGGACTAAAATAGTAAATTAATCTTTAATTTTTTTAGACATTATGGTTTTCATTTTAATTAGACGCATGCCATTAACACCATTCACTTTTTTTTCTGTTAATTTTGTGTAGAAAAACAAAAACACCCCTATCTTTATCTTTACTATTTTATAAAGCATAATAGAAGGATGGTTTGGTAATATAACATGAAAATTAAGACGGTAGATGAAGAGTCCTCAGTTCAAATCCTGCTCATTGTAAACTTTCTTCCAGATCTACCCCCACTCCTCCCATTGACGGTTGAAAAACACCCCTATCTTTATCTTTACTATTTTATAAAGCATAATAGAAGGATGGTTTGGTAATATAACATGAAAATTAAGACGGTAGATGAAGAGTCTCAGTTCAAATCCCTGCTCATTGTAAACTTTCTTCCAGATCTACCCCCACTCCTCCCATTGACGGTTGAATCGGAACTAAACTGAATCGTCGCTTACTTCAATCCCCACCATTAGTACCTTCCATCTTCCCCTTCTTTAATCCTTGCTTCAATTCATAGGTTATGCGTGATTCTTTGATCTTCACGAACCTTCTACCATGAAGAGATCAATCGATCGATCACTACCACCACCAAGGTGGCCGCCGCCGCCACACAGTCAATCGTTTCCACCACTCAACCACAGAAGCTACCCATTCAGGGTTTGTGTGATTTATGGCGATATTGCTTTTTGAATGGTAAGCGTTTAGATTTTGGGTTGTTTTTGTTCATAATTATTGCTTCTTGGTTTCACATGGTGAGTCCAGGTTAGTTTTTTCGTATTGTCGGTCTTTTGAAATTTTGAGTTTTGTTTTCTAATACTTCTTCCGAATCAATATGCAGGTTATTTTTGAATTATGATTTGACTTCAATCGGGTGTTTCGAGGTAAATATTTCACTGCTGTTGTAAAATTGACATAAAAGGTTGTGATTTATACTTATGTTTTCATCATATTTGAATTTCAAATCTAATGATTAGATCGAAGCCACCACTAATAATTAGTTGGTTGTGGTTTTGCCTTCATTTTTTGGTAATGGTCTGGATGTGGGCCAATATGGTTCAATTTTGGTGTCAACCCGCAGTGGGAAGACAAGCTCGTGTAGTAATTTGGTACAGATTCTACTAAAATTAAGCGTCATGTTTTGGTATGCATGCTTGATTTGGTACATATTCTACTAAATTACGCACTGTTGGAAAGAACAATGAAATTGAACACCTAATGGCTACTGATTAGAGTTCCAGCACAAACAATATGTTGTTAGGTTTATGGTTTGATATTAGTGTAAAACAAGAATAGTTTATCATTATGATAATTCTAATTTTAAGAGAGTGAGATTTCAATTTCTAGCAATGCACTCTTGGTAAAATAATATCAAAGATCAGATGTCATGATTCAATTTACTGAATACTTGTAATCTTTTTTACTGTTTCATCACGCATCACTTCACCATGTAAGTATCTTTGTTTAAAGCCACATTTAAAGAGGGGTTGCTTCATAAACACATTATGATTACAAAAACTATCTATTTGAATAACTACTTGAAAGCTGGAATGAAAGGATTTATGTGGTTGTATGCATTCAAAAGTACAGTTACGGGTCACTTTTTAACCCGTTTTGGATTAGTTATTTTCTCATTTGACCTATTTGGGGTAAAATATAACCTAATTTCAGCACATTCATAAGTAAATGGGTGTGCAATTCTATAGGTTTTATACATACTTCACATGCCCCACATGTGTGCTTCTAATAACTTTTAACATAGTTCATTTTAGTAGACTTATTTAGAGTAACTAATGTGATATTTACAATAATAGATTACATCAAGTGAATGCAAAATGTGGGAGTGGAACAGAGTTGAGAAGTAGCAATATTACTTAAAGTGTAACACAAGAATTTAGTAAAGGTTGTTTTTTAGCCGATAAAAGGATAATGTTGTATTATATAGCTTCATTGATACATGTCAGCTTTCTTGACAGTTATTGAAAATAATAAATATGTTTTCCATCAGTTTATTGGAGCTTGCATGGAACCTATGATGGTCATAGTAACTTTAAGAAAACACTTGGTGAGTATGTGACCAAATGGATAGGATACATATGTTGCTATAGGTTTGCACTTGATGTTGCCCTTGCAATAGAGTGTTTATACTTGCATGGAATTATTCATTGTGACTTAAAGCCAGGTGAATTTTCTCTTTTATAATTAGATAGTACATCATTGGAAGATTATGATCCTTTATGTTTAAGTTTAATGTGTTACTCTTGCTATAATTTGTTTCTCAGAAAACATAGTGCTTACAATTGATCATAAATCAATGAAACTTGCTGATTTTGGTTTGACAAGAGAAGAATCATTAAAAGAGATGATGATTGCAAAACCTGAAACTTATCACTGGATGGCTTCTAAGGTATTTAGCAACCGTTGACATGTCAAAATAAGTTTGGGTTGAAACAGGCTGGGTTGGATTTACACGTAAACACCTTTTCAGCTTTTTTACTTTATAGATTTATATGAATGGATTATGTACTGGGAGCTATATTGTACAAATATTATCATCTTTTAATTAAAACAATATGTGGGAATTTAGATACAATTCTATCGATTTTAAGATGTTCAACTCGGTTGTACATATCATATTAAGCTGCTTTTTATTTTAATCCATTTATCCCTATACTGTAGAGATATATTATAACCCAATTCAAACACATTTTTAGGTGAAATGAGTTGAAACTCACCACCTCATCTTCTCCCCCTTTTATGCGTGATTGATTCTGTGTTGGAAACTAGACAAAGTAATAATGTTTATACTTTATAGGATGAATTAACTTCCAGTAGAACTTAGTTGGATAAATTAACTTACAGTGGAACTTAGTTGTTCAAGACCCCAACTGTGACAATCTTACTCAACTACTAAGTTTTGATTAGAAACCGTTGGCTTCTGAAATAGATGTTTGTGTTTATTTTAGTTATGTAGATTTATTGTAATGCCTTATTTGTTATTCTTCATAGCTCCCACTTTGACAACTAAGCATTTTTTATGGTTTGTTAGGTTGTCTTGTTTTTAACTTCTTACATGTCTTGACCAAATAGGTATTCTGTATACAATCTATTATTGACCAGGTTAGACCTTATTTTGAACACTTGCTTCTGAAACAATCCGATCAAGAGTTATTGATTAATTAACGCCCCTTACTCGGTGTTGATTCTTGTACAGTTTTATCAAATTCATCGATAGGTCTAGAGTGGTCAAAAACACGATTTATAATGGCATGTCATTTTGTTTTGGTGCCCCACGAATTCTCATGTGCATTGCATCTTTTGAAATTCTCTGAGTATTCTTACAAGAATGTCAATTGTGAAAACACAAGTGTAGTATTTTAAATTGACTCCAAATGTTCTCTCTTTAAGTTATATAGTCTTGTGCTTTACTTTTTTTATCATCTTGATCAAATAGGGATACACAGAGAGCAACATAAATGGACTCGAAACATTTTTGTTCTCAAAATAATCTATTTAAGATAAATAATAATTAGTATACTAAATATTATACAAATACTATAATAACTTTATTCTACTTTGATGAACACATGTGATTAATGGTTGGACAGAGCAATTTTGAGGATGATTCTCTATACACCCCTTTTATGTCTAATGTACACTACATTCTTGCATTTAGAAAAGTATATAATTATGTTTTTGTTGCAACCCACATTTTCATTTGTTATTTTTATTTTTCATATCAGGGAGAAGAGATTTCGACTGATTACATGAAAAGTAGGCATATAATCAGAATGATCTTTATTACAATATAATTCTACCAAATATTTGACAAGAATACTAATAAACTGACATGTTATGTACCAAAATTTCAAAATGGTCTTTATTACAACAAATCATGAAGTATTACCTGTGGTTTGACCAGGTACAACACTTAATTAATCACAAGTACAGTCGAGTCTCTCTTGAATTTTTTTATTTCGTTGATATTAGTCTCAGTTCGTTGAGCTCTTGCTGGTTATTAATATTATATTCCTTATTTTCATTTGTAAGATTTCATTCGTAATTATAGTTCGATAGGAAATAGATATCTTTATTTAAGTGTTTCTAGGCAAAGATTCTAGATTCATGTTATTAGGTTCTTAGGTTTGTTTTTTTGCTGGTCAAATTGTGGAATGATAGCCTTAGAAGAGATCTCCCAGCAAGTCTTTAGGTTTGAAATCTTCATCTTAATATATGTTTTAGATGGATTTTTTTTTTTGCTGAATTCCTTTGTGCAGTGTATTTATTCGATAACGTATTGTACAATTTTAACATCATATCTCTAGATATGTATTGGGTGAGGCTTTGAATTTGATTCATCTTTCAGCCTATTACTTTTCTTTTATCTTCTAAAAACTCTGAAACCATCAAACAGTTTATTTTTACTCATTCATATTTGAATTAGTATTATGTTGATCTTTGCATGTATGTGCTAACAAATTGATTTTTTTTATAATGAAATGGGTTTTCTTTTATGAAACATTTTAACTTACTAATGATGTAATGTCTATGTTATGCTAAAAAATTAAACTTGCCGCGAAGCGCGGGCTTTTTTAATTTTTTATAAAGCAGGTCAATGAAAGATAGCAGGCTAATCAAAGATGTTGGGATGTTGACAAATAATTCAATCTTTGCTGATATAGCTGTAACCGATCCATTATTTTGATTTCCATACAAAGGGACTCTGTCGGGCTTACCAATCAAAACAACGAGCTAAAGTTTCATGTGAAAGCTATGGTAACTTTAAATGGTGGTTTGTATCAATATCCAGGTGTGTCTATGAGTTTGTTTTATGTTCTTCATAATTTTGAATTGCATTTTGTATCAATTCTTTTGGTTTGATATTTAATGAATCAATAGTTAATTTGCTACAAATGAAAATTGTGCTGGTGTGTATTCTTGCAAAATAATGATTTTGTATAATCCATTTAAACTTTAAATGGAAATATTGCTTCGAATGAAAATTGTGCAAGTACCAATTCTTTTAGTTTGATATTTAACTAATGTTATAGTAATTTAAATTTTATAATATCTTGATTATATTTTTACAGGTCTTTATACTTCATTGAGAGTTTAAAAGGATATTGCTTTACAACCTTAAGTTGGATGATGATATTCAAAACAAATTTTGTAGTTTTGCTTCTCCAATGGTGGCTGGCTGTACGACTAAAACTGCACGGTTGCCTAATATTGTCAAACTAAGTCTTGTACCACAATAAAGTGTATTCACCAATATTATGTTATAATTATCTTGGATTCGATATGAAAATGACATATTGCAAATTACATTTTTTGAACGGATCTCCAGTTTCTATTATGCATTTTGTAAAAAGTTATGTTAGATTCGGTGGTTTTAACCTATAATGTTTTTATAGTGAACTGATCAAGATTCAAAAGCAAAATCCTATCAACAAAAACCATAGGTACACTTTGCATATAGGCATACTGAAAAGGTCAACGACCTGTTCGAAGTAAATCCTCGAATACCAATTAATTCCATGACATTTATCAATTTTTTACAACCGTTGGTTCCCGGCCCGCAACAACGTGCGGGTCTTCCTACTAGTACTAAAAAAAACTTAAACGATATATACCAATTAAGATGTGTATCCAGTTATTGTATATATTACACATGTGTTTCAAATAAATGCAAACAAGCTTTAAAATTTCCAAACATTGAATTACAATACTTGGGCATAGTTATTTACTATTTGTATCAGAGGTTTTATTATGTTTGACCATATAACTATATGGGATGGTCCACTTCAACAGCACACTTTGTTTTATCACTTAGAACCTTAAAGTTAATCTATATGCTTAACACATCAAATTATTACTGATCCACTACTTAGAATACCTAAAAGTAACGCACATACGCCATTAAGAAAGTATGTACATTGTTTTCAATATAAACATCAAACTATAGATTTTCTAGTATTTCATGTGTGTTGGTGATTTTAATGTCATCGTTTAGTATTATTAGATTTACTTAATAATAAGTGAGAAATTAAAAGATTGTCTAATTAATGAAACCATGCAACCTCAATTATGAAAAGGACGAAGCCCTTAGACCAAAGGCGGGGTCCAACATGTAAAGCCCCTAGCGGCGTTTGATTGAAGTTGATGTTATAAAAGAACTGAATAAACCAATAGTATGTTACAATTGATCTTCATGAGCAACTCATATCAGTATATCACCCGTTGTAATTGAAGCATTAGTAGCAAGTAATCAATGGTACAAGCCAAGTCATTAGGAGTAATCGATCAACACTAATTGATTTATTGTTAAAAGGCAAGCATTAGTACTAAATTACTATCGAAGGGGTATAGTGATAAACATCAATTGATTTGGTGTAGAGCCTCTAGCAAGGGTTGCATTGATTTTCTTTTGTTTTAGATATTTTTAACTACTCTAAATCGAACCCGCTTTTGTGTACCCTTAAAAGAGAAACAAATCTCCTATAAGAGTCTACATTTGGGGTGGAATGAGTCTTTTTTTCTTTTTACAATATAATTTTATAACAACAAACTAGCATATAGGTATTCTGAGGAAAAATAACACTTACGTATATATATGAGCGGATTTTTAAACCAATTCACTCAATTAACATTTTAACTGGAGTTTAGACACAAGTATTAAAGCCCATTACATTTAACCCACAGTTTGACAATTCATGATTTTTACTTTAATTTAAAACAATAAAATTAAACGTAGCTTTTAACTCGTGGTTATATCGGGACGGTTTCGAGGATGTGGTCTTAAAGGCTGTATCAGAATTCAAAGGGAGTGGCAACCGGATTTATTGTTAATGGTCAAGTTCAAGATGATCCGGCAAGCGATTGTGAAATGGAGAAATAATCTTTCTGTTACAGAACGTGAGGAGGAGGATAATTTGCTCCAAGAAATCAATGAATTAGATAAGACCATTGAATATCGAGACTTCACTGACTTAGAAAAGTGGGTGTATGTGGAAGCTAAGAAAAGGATTAAGGAATTGGAAGAGTATAAAAGTAAAGATCTTCGACAGAAATCGAGGGTCCGTTGGGCTAAGGAAGGTGATGAGAACACGAGATTTTTTCATGGAGTGGTTAATAAACGTAGGGTGTCGAATTCTATTCCGGGATTGATGATTAATGGAAGCTGGGTTTCTAAACCATCGGAAGTTAAAAAAGAAGTGTTCGGTTTTTTCAAAAACAAATTTGTTGAAGATATGAAGGAAAGGCCGTCGTTGATTTGTTATGGGTTAAAAAGGATTAGTCAAGAATGTGCAAAGGAGATCACGAGCTCTTTTTCAGAAAGGGAAATTAAAGAAGCGGTGTTCGAATGTGGTAGCGATAAAAGCCCAGGACCAGATGGTTTTAATTTCCGATTTATAAAGAAGTTTTGGTCCTCTTTTGCTCCCGATTTTCTGAAGGTGTTTCAGAATTTTGCAGAATCGGGTATTATTAATCGTGGGGTAGGTTCGTCGTTTATTACATTGATTCCTAAAGTTAGCGACCCGGTTGAGCTTGGGGAATATCAGCCAATCAATCTTATTGGGGTGGTCAGTAAAGTTATTTCTAAAGTTCTCGCGAATAGATTGAAGAAGGTGATGGGCTCAATCACTCATGAGACGCAATCAGAATTTCTAACGGGAAGGTATATTCTTGACGGTCCATTAATCATTAGTGAAATATTATCTTGGGCGAAGCGTATGGGGAAGGATCTATTTTTGTTCAAAATAGACTTTGAGAAAGCCTATGATAATATGCATTGGGAGTTTGTATTATCTGTGATGCGTCAAATGAATTTTCCCCACGTGTGGTGTAAGTGGATTCATGGTGTGTTGTTTTCGGCTCGGTCATCAGTTCTTGTAAACGGATCGCCGACGTTCGAGTTTAGTTGTGGTAAAGGGCTTCGACAAGGAGATCCAATATCCCCGTTTTTATTTATTATAGTTATGGAGGCGTTTTCGAGTATTATTCGAAAGGCTTGCGACATTGGGTCTTTTGATGGTGTGAGACTTCCTAACGGGGGGCCGATTGTTTCTCATTTGTTATATGCAGATGACGCTATGGTTATGGGTGAATGGTCTCATTTTAATTTTCAAGCTCTTAAAAGGATGTTGCGCATATTTTACTTGTGTTCGGGGCTTCGGATCAACATTCAAAAATCAACATTATTTGGGGTAGGGAAGAGTCAGGAAGAAGTGAGTCTCAAGGCAAGTGTATTGGGTTGTAGATCGGGGGTTACTCCGTTTAAATATTTGGGTATTCAAGTGGGTGTTAATATGGGACGTATCAATAATTGGGAGCCGGTATTGAAGATGTTTCAAAGTCGGTTGTCGAAATGGAAGGCTAATGTTTTATCTATGGGGGAAGGGTTGTGCTTATTAAATCCGTGTGAAAGTCTTCCTACATACTATTTTTCGTTGTATAAAGCGCCGGTTGCAGTGATAAACAAACTTGAAACTATTATTAAGAGCTTTTTATGGGGAGGTAGTGATGAAGTGAACAAGGTTCATTGGGTGGCTTGGGATAAGGTGACGAAGGCGAAAAGCGAAGGAGGTTTGGGTTTAAATAAACTTGAAGTGAGCAATAACGCTTTATTATTGAAGTGGTTATGGAGGTATAGAATCGAGTGTGACGCTCTTTGGAGGAAAGTGATTGATGCTATTCATGTTTCCGGACGAAGATGGGACGGATATCCTTCTAATAAAAGGATTTCGGGCATTTGGTCTAAAGTGGTGAGTGTCGGGTACCGAATGAACGTTCATGGCATGAACGTTGTTAATATGATTCGGGGTGTTGTAGGTAAAGGTACGAAGGTTCGGTTCTGGATCGATCCGTGGATAACAACCGAACCGCTAAAACTGTTATTCCCGAATATTTTTCGCCTCGATAATAATAAATGGTGTAAGGTTCGGAGAGGATTGGGTCACAAGCGGATACAAGTATGGTTTGCTGGGATTGGAAAAAGTATCCTAATTCGGATTTAGAGGTTGCAGAATTGGTGGCTTGTCATCGGCTTGTTATGGAGGTTCGTATTAATAATAAAAATGACAAATGGGTGTGGAATAAAGGGGTGCATTCAGAATATTCGGTAAAGGAGACTAGGAGGTGGCTGCTTGGTGAAGTTCCTAGTAATGATAATTGTAATTTTAAGTGGTGTAAGTGGATCCCGAATAAGTGTAATATCTTCATGTGGAGGGCTAGTATGGATAGGATTCCGACTATGTGGGCGCTTAGGAGGAGGAATATTATGGTGGGTGATGGTCGTTGTTCTTTTTGTGGTGAGGTGGATGAAACAACGGATCACATCTTTACGGATTGTAGGTTTGCGAATGGTGTTTGGGGCGGAATTTTCTCTTGGTGTGAGTTACCTTCGATTTATATGTTTTCCATTTCAGATGTGCTTTAATATATTAATCATATGGATGGCTCGAAGAATAAAAAAGAGATTGTGTATGGCGTCCTGGTCTTGACGTGTTGGCGTATTTGGAAAGCAAGAAATGAGAAAATCTTTACAAATAATGATGTAAATGTAGTCCATATAGTGACGGATGTAAAGGCTTTGGGGTATTAGTGGTATAGGAGTAGGTTTAAAGAAGACATGGTAGATTGAAAAGGTTGGTGTAGGTTTTCAATTGATATGATATAACTATTGCTTGGGCGCTTATCTCTATCTTGGAGATAAGTCGTCTTGTTTTGTTTTAATGAAGTGCTCCTTTAAAAAAAATCAAATATTACACCTTCTCTAAATTCTGATTGACAAAAAAATCATACATATAGGATTGAGATATTTTGATAACTTTTTATAACTACGATAATTTGCGTTAACTCGTCAAGATCAAACAAAATTATAATTATAATTTTTTATTTAAATTACATTGTTACATATATAAAACACTATGTTTTTTTATGTATACATATAAAATCGCAAGTGTAAAATGTTTAAGACATATTTGCAAGTGTAAATATACTTCCAACTTTACTATTATAAATTTACACATATACATAAAGAAAAACATAATATTATATATATGTATAGCAATTTTATTCGAATGAAAACAATAATGATTTTGATTTATATTGACGGATAACGCAAGTTATCACAATAACAGTTGGCTGACAATTTAAAAAGACGTGAATGTTGCTACATCGGATTTTGGGTCGGGCATCATCCTCGGGTATGGCTGAGCTTAGCCTCCGTGATTCATCCCCGAGCTCGAAACCTTGTTGTAACAACAAAGAAGATCTATGTTAGAGGGCCCGGAGGGTTTACCCCCGAGGGCACTTCGACGCTTAAGTCAGTACCAAGTATAGCATGGTCAGGCATAGAATATATATGAGACAATAGACAAGTATATGAGATGAGAGATTAAAGATAGCCTTGTAGATATTGCATGGAGGGAATCCAGCAGAGATGGAAGAAGAAGAAGAATGAGCTTGCACTCTGGAAGGAGAAGAGATGAGATGCCAAGTGTGAGCGGTTTCACAGGCAAATGGGATGTCTTCAAGCTGTTGTGTGATCTTGTATTTATAGTGAGAATTTTATGCTTGGAAACCCTCTTGCCATTCTGCTTCTTCCATCTTGGGCAGGTTTATCTTCGTGGATTTCCTCAATTTACCTTGGTTCCCAAGGGGTTTCCTTTTTCATATAACAGGTTGACATCTGGCAAAGCATCTTTCAGTCTTTTTCAGCTATGTGTAGCTATAGCAAGATAGGTAAGTGTTGACCTTCTCTTATTGTGATAAAAGGAAAAGATTATGCTTTGTAAAGTTAACTCTAACATTTTTTTTTTGGTGGAGCTTTCTATCGTGCCAAGGTGTTCTTGTCACACCTCTTTTGTACTTATCCGAGTTTGTTGATAATAAGAATGACATCATTTGTATCGTGTGGAACTTCTTTGCTAATGGCAAGGCTGGCTTTATAACCAAGGACCCAAACACTACTCTTTCGTTAGCAAGGATGTCAGATGACGATGACCTTAGCAAGGATGTCATTTTATATTCCTTGCCAACTTCAGGGCAGGTATAAACGTACCTACGTCATCAGTGAACGATATTTAGACCGGATTGGCTAGCTTGGGAGTGGCATTGGCAAAGCTTTATTAGGGCCGGTGGGGGGGGGGGTGCCGCCCCCCTATTTTTTTCGCTAGTAGTGTTAAATTTTAGTCCGATAGTGTAAATTTTTGGCCAGATAGTGTAAATTTTTATATAAATATCGAGTTCGCCCCCCTAAAAAGAATTAATTTCGCCCCCGCCCCCCTCCCCAAACGAAATAATTCAAGCTCCGCTACTGGGGAGTGGTGCCACGATCATGCGAGACTGGTCACTCGTTCTTTTTTTTATTATTATTATTATCTCTTGCGTAATGATTTTTTGTGTATTAAAGGGTTTTCGTGAGGAGGGTTAACATAAATGGGACATTGCATAGTTCAATCACGCCAATCAAACCCAGCTCCCCCTCTCCAATTTTTTTTTCTTTTTTTTTTACTTTTCTTTTTGCTAGATATTTTGGCTTTTCTTTTTCCAGTTTTTTTATTTGCTAAATGATTTGTTCACCGTATTTTCTTTTTCTTTTACTTTTTGTTATTTTTTTATTTCCTCATATTTTGTAGATTTACGTTTTTATGTTCTTTTCTCTTATTTTTACGTTACAAATTTTACCCTGAAACAAAACTAGAGTAAAACATTTAATTATTATACCATAATCAGCAAGGGCGGTGGGTTTCCACCGTATTACCATGTGTCAATAATTAATTGTTTTTCCTTTGTTCATACTTTAGAGATTAGATAAATGTTACAAGTTGCTAGAGCGACATCCTATATGTGGCGCCGCTCCCGAGTTCAAATATTATGTTAGTTACGAAGAAGAAATTCGTTGTAGCATGCGGGGTTAAAAGCTAGTTTACATGCAAATAACAATATATATGATTCCTTTTGTTATATATAATAACAAAAAAGAATGGGATTAACAGTAAAGTACTAGTGCCTAAAGTACTATAAACGTACTAAATTATATTGCTTACACTCATGTGTGGAATTTCATTGTTGTTATAGCACATGTGGCAAGTATTTATTTATTTACATTATATATTTTTGGCCTTTTAATGTTTTCGTTAAAAAATTTTTCATAAATTTTGAAGCCTTTATTGTTTGGTTTCTTTTATGTTTATTTACAATCAATGTTTTTAAAACCGGATCGGACGTCGAACCGGACGGCTTACTGATTTGGTGGTCGGACCGGTTGGACCGGATTTAAGAACCGGATGACGTCATAATTATATATATAGTATATTATATATACAGTTATATATATAATTAAATATAAGCTATTTATATATGTATTTTATAGTTATATATAAAACTTAACTATATTTGTATATCCAACACACTAATTTATAGTTCAACACCCTGTTTTTACCCATTAAAATAATATATATATATATATATATATCAAAATCCGGTTCGAACTGGTCCGGTTTCCCGGTCCGACCACCAGTTCAGGTCGAACAGGCCGGTTCAACCAGCCCAAAACGAATCATAGCGAACCGGATTGGCTAGGTAGTCGATCCCCGGTCGGACCTGCCGGTCCGATCCGGTCCAAATAACACTGTTTACAATCTATTATTTGAAATTTTTTTACTAACTTTTCCTTTGGTAGTATGTTTTAAGTTATTTTTCTTCATGATTTTGTTGTTTTTACATAAAACTTCTACGCATGGGCTTTACTTCATGGTTTCCGTTTTTTAGTATTAAGTTTTGAGTATTATAAATGTCCTCTCCATAACACATAGGAGTCAACGTATGTATTTTTATCAAAGTTTCGATGTAAGTTTTTTGTACGGTTTAACTCAACCGCTCCAAGGGGGGTTGTCAAAACTAGTTTACATACAAATAACAAGATCACGTATGTACATCCCCACATATTACAACCTTTTATATATTATGTCATGTTCGAAGCAAGCTTGGCGCGTTTTGTCTCTGACAAGCGTGCGTGGCCTCTGATATCTTGAGTACGAGACAGTCTGTAACTAGCCGGTTAGCATGTCCGGTAAACACGTATACTAATTTAATTTTCATATTATTAATATTAAATATAGTTAACATTATCTGCAAGTATTTACAGAATCACAAAAAAACATAATCGTGACTAAATCATCACTAGACGAAAAAATATATATATTTGAACACCTTTTAGCATCGTGTGGCATGACAAATTGCATCACAATGCAAATAGCTTTTGGAAGACAACTGTTTCATGAACTTTTAACAATTTTAAATATGTCAGAGCATTCACAGTAGATTCTTTATTTTTATGTGAATGTGTGCTTATATTTTGAGGGATGGTTGTTAGTGGTTGTGAGTGACGGAGTGAGAATATTTATAGGGATTGTACCGACGTACCGTGATTCCCCATATTTGGGGAAACAAGGTACAACCTTCATAAATTTTTTAATATTTTTAAAAGTTGTTGTGAGTGGAGGAGAGAAAAAAAATATTAAAAAATATTATTTAATTGAAAGAGATAGTAAAAAAATAGTGTTTTTAGTGTAAATATAGGGATGAGGTTGGGGAAGCTAGTGTGAATGCTCTCAAAGCATGCAACTTGAAGTGTTGAAAAGGAAACCAGTGACGGACTCACATGCTTTTTTCAAGTTGGAAATTTTAAGGGTCGTTTGTTTATTGCCAAATAATATATTTTTCGGTCGGGTTCGGGTGTAAATATAGGGATGAGGTTGGGGAAGCTAGTGTGAATGCTCTCAAAGCATGCAACTTGAAGTGTTGAAAAGGAAACCAGTGACGGACTCACATGCTTTTTTCAAGTTGGAAATTTTTAAGGGTCGTTTGTTTATTGCAAAATAATATATTTTTTCGGTCGGGTTCGGGTTAGATCCGGTTCATTGACAAAAAATATCGTTAAAACGGTTCCCAAACTCTTGTATTTGCATATATATCAAGAACTGTATTGGAGCAATTATACTAATAAAAGTAATGATATGTAATGTTTAAACAATCATACTTAAAAAAATTTATGTGCAGTGATAGAACTAGGACTTTTATTTGAATAGTTCTAAAAACCTATTCAGTTATAGGTCTCAATTAGTGAAAAATGTTTTGCTCTGGACTATCGGAGGGTCATTGAACCCACTGTAGTTCTGCTCCTGACAATGTGTTTGAAACAATATTGCTATTTCTTCATTTTTAAAAGTTTTAGGGGAGCGATTGCAAAATTTTATGGCGACAGTCGTAGGTTTTACGAATATATATAACACTGAAAATAACTTTTTTAGGATGGCGATTGCCCCTCCCCCAAGCTTTAGGTTCGTCATTGATTGAAACCTGTTAAAATAATGAAAAATAATGATGCATTTGATTTATAAAATAATCATATTTGATGGTGATGATGGCATTGATGGTGACGACAAGGTGGCTATGGTGGACTGGTGGAGGTGACGACAACATTGATGGTTGCGACGATGGTTGTAGCGACCATCATGATGAAAACGATGGCAAGATAGGGGATACAGTCATGTTAATGATGGCGGGGTGGCGCCAAGTTAAGTAGAGTCATTGACATTGGTGGCGGTTGTAGTGACAACAAAGGGTGCCCTGGTGGGTAGAGTGGTGAGAATAATGAGTGAGTTGGAGATATTAATTTATTAGGTTTAGTTTTTTCACAATTTGAAAGGCATGTTAAATTCGTTGACTTAAAGGTATTTTGAGTATTTTTTTAATTTTTAACATACTTTAACCAGATAGGTTATTATATAAAGTCATACTATGATCATAATAAACCCTTTGAACCAAACATGTTATAAATAAAATTCAAATTTAACTGACTGAGTTTCATTGAAAGTCGAAAACCCGGATCCTACTTAAAATATTTATAACAATATATATTTTGTGTAAGGTGAGGGTTATATTGTATTTAATTTTACATTTATCACCAAATAACACATTTATCTACTTATAAAAATTATTTAAAGAAGACCAGAGTTTAAATTTTAGTATAAAATAATTTATGAGTTGGTGCAGTTTAAAAATACGAGTACTAATATATACGTATGCCATTCTATGGTTATGAAAAAGTTAGAGCCAAGTAAACACCACCTACCAAGCCATGGAATCATTGAATGCAAAAAATGAGGACCCTTTGAAGCTAGGGCACACCCATTTTGGAAGGCAACATTATTGAGTTTATGGGGGTGAAAGTAGCTTTTAAGCTCATATTTCTAGCCACATATACAACCCACTCGATATCTCTATGCACATCATCTATTGTAGCAGAATAGTATATGGGTCCCTCTAACATGCCATTATTATTTTACTAACTAAAGTTTTGATATAAAGGACAAAACGAGAATGTATTTTATTATTTTTCCAACTTTTTATTAATAGGAAAAAACAAGGCTTTCAAGGTTTATAATTTCCTAGGGTATTTAATTCAACTAACTCTCATATTCTTTATTGAATACACACATATATGTTAAAACTAATTTGTACATCACTCGACACTTTATGTGTTTTCTTATATGAAAGAGAAAAGAAGTGGGATGATAAAAAATACTTTTAGAGGTTTTAAAATGACATTGTCCTTTTAAGAAAGCATTTTCTTGATTTGATATATCTAATCTATATTAACTAATAAAATTGTTTCGCGTGAATATGTTTCGACTTTTTATGAAATCTAAATTTTGTTTTTCCTTCTTTCTCTTATTAAATAAATTCATTTTAATTAAGTAAACAAAATAAATAAATATTCAAAATATAAGTCTTTTTATTATATTAAATTATTAAAACATACTAAATTATAACATTTCTATTTTATATTATCTTAAAATATAATTTATAAAAATTTATTTTATATTTGTTATTTATAATTTTTTATATATTCATTATATATTATTTTATTAATTGCCAATGACATTAACATATAAATTATTAATAAATCCTAATGCTTTAATATTTTGAATTTTTCTATCCATGTAATACATGAATTTCTAACCTAGTATCGTCATTATAGCAAAATGATACATTCCTGTTTAGTTTACTTATCGAGCTTAAATAAAAAGTTGATTATAAGTACATGAGTTTGTTCCTCATATAAGTACAATAACTTTTATTTAAAATAATGGATATATTAAATAGTTATATTATATACATAACCATGATAAAATAGTTAAATAATATGACATGTTATATATAAAATTATAGATATAAACATACATACAAATAAATATACAATTCATATAGATAAAATAACTAAATAGCTAATCTATACTAATATAATAAGAAGAAAGGAAGGATAAAAAAGTAATTTCAACTGGGTTTAAGACGCCCAGATGAAAGGTCTCCTGCCTAAATCCCTTCTCATCTACCTTTTATTCCAACTATACCCCTTCTTCAACAATCATCTCATTCATTTACGACATTCAATTGACTCCTTCAATCGCGGACCCTTCTCCTTCATCGGCTCTTCAATCGCCGACCCCTCCAAATGACTCGATTGTTTCAGATCCAATTTAATCATCAATGTCACGCTCCAATTCAATCACCGCTCGATTCATCGCCTTTGTTCCACTCAATCGCCGCTTAAGTTTATAAATGAGTGCCTTGATTCAGTTCCCATCAAAATTCCCCCTATTTCGGTTAATTTTTCTCAACTATTCATAGAATGATTCTGTAAATGTGTTGGAGAAGTAACGTTGACGATGGTGATGAAGTTAATCACCGGTTTAGCGTCGCTACTTCCCTATAAGCTCTGATTTCATCGCTATGAAAGATTGTGTGTAATACGTAACTAAATCGGCAAACGAAAAGACGACAAACGTTGTGTATGATTTTCGATCATCGAGGCTTGAGACTTCTTCGACGTTGCTAAATACATACGGACTATTAACTTCTGTTGGTATTCATTCTTCACTAAATTGATCCGTTTTCCTTTGATCATGATATCAGTTTAAATTTACCCAATAATTAGTTTAAATGGCGTGGAGTTGTCTGTTTATCCTTGTTGTAATCATTCGATATCTTCCGGTTTTTTCTTTAAAGTTTCATTGGACAATTTGAGATTTCGTTACGCCTATGCAAAGTTTACATACAAGGCTATTAGGTTTTCAGTTTGTAGCTTATTTAATTTATTTTTGTAGAGAATTGATTTAAAACAAGTTCATAACTTTTATTAAGATCTCTTAACAAAAGACAATATATGTTGTTTTATGAACCAAAATCCTGATCATTAGTGTTCTTAATGGATAAAAATACCATCTTGAATTCACCTGAAAAGTTATCCTATTTTGTTATTTATTGTTTTCATTGTTTTTTTTCATTATGACTGCATTCTCAAGTTTTTTAATTAAATGTCTAGAAACTTCACTCTTAAGCTTTGCCATTTATATTAGTAGCTGGCCTGAGCTTTGGATAAACAATCCATTGACTCAGGTCAGGAGGTGCCCAAGCTGTGTTTTTGCGCTATGAAGGGTTTTGTGAACTTTAGGTGCATTTATGATTTTGAGAAACATGAATTAGATGTCTTTATAGTTGATCCGCTGGTGGTATATTTTTAATGGGTGCTCTATAGTCTATACACTTGAGGAAAGATTTATGGCCCTCCATTTGGGATTTAAATGAGAAGCCAAGTGTATGGTCACAAAACCCATAGATGTTTTTATGATTATATCTTTTTTATTCGTTGAAAATTACTCTTTTAAATAAATAAAAAATTTGTCTTATGGGATTAATACATGGTCTCTATTTTATAAGTACCATTCCGAGTTTGCTACAAATTGATTAACTTTAAACTGATGCAAACTTTTACATTAATATATTTAGAATGGCAGAGATAAGGTCTAGAATCTTGCCTATAGCTATTGAGAGGAAAAACTGTACCTTTTTGATTCATCTTTTGTAATATTCTTTTTCTTTACATTTATGATAAATTAGAATGATCTTATATGTGTTTAGCTTTGTATTCAACAATTTTGTTCATATAGTGATTAAATTAAAACAAATTCCATCAAACATTATATTTAAATTTAAATCATGTGGCTATATCTTTTTTGATGTTTATGTGCCTATTCGTATCAAACTCTTAAGTAATCCTGGCCTAATTCAATCCGGATTGGGATATTTGAGTTTCACTTCGTAACATATTCTTTGTACATACAAGTTCTTATTGTTTATGTATATCCTTTAGGTCTATTTGTTTCTCTAGATGCATGTTTATTGTCTGGTATTATTATTATTATTTTATTTTTTATGTGTAGTATGGCCTCTTATATAGATGACATATATATTTTATAAAAAAACAATGCTAATTGGGTTTGTATTGCTTTTACTTTAATAAAAGGCGTTATTGTAGTTTTTTAAATAGGTTTACATATTTCTCATATCTCATGTAATATGATAAAACTGAGATTTTGCTACTTTAAGTTAACGTGTTGCTAAAAGTCTGGGTATTTTGCACTGATTACTTTGCACTGATTACTGCCATGTTTTTTGTTAAATTATTCTTAACTAATAGCATATGAGGACAGGGATTTGTAAGCGGTTTGATCATTGAACTCTCCAAATATTAAAATCAATCTAATTGATAATCTTGATTTGTTAATAATTTGGAACACCGTATTGGAGACACGTTTAAACTATTGAATTTATTTGACGTTGAAATGAATGGTACTTTAAAATTTTGTTATATGAATCACCATCATTCCATATGCGGATCATTGAACTCTCCAAATATTAAAATCAATCTAATTGATAATCTTGATTTGTTAATAATTTGGAACACCGTATTGGAGACACGTTTAAACTATTGAATTTATTTGACGTTGAAATGAATGGTACTTTAAAATTTTGTTATATGAATCACCATCATTCCATATGCGCTCAATGCGCTCAACATTTCACTGGTTTGATTACTCGTCTCTATAACTTATACTTACGAAGTTATACAATTACCTAAACTTCCAAATATAAAATTGGATACAATATGTTAAAAAAAAATTAAAACTTTTGGATTGTAATATTGCATCATTTAGGGAGAAGATTGGTATAGTGGTTCATTTTGAGTTTTGAATTTGTCATTGGTTTTGTCTATATCATTGTTAACTAAGGGCTCTTGATTAAGTTTAATGAGATTGAAAGTGGTTCTTGTCTTTTTAATTTATGAAATCAAGTTTGAGTTTGTGATGAAATATGGGTTAAAGGAATGTAACTACGAACTATTAGCAGTTTGAGCACATCATTCTAATATTTAAGTTTTGGTTTTTGACTTTGAATGGTACACACTTGCACATATTTTTGAAATTTTACTCCTAAAAACCGTGTCCAAGAACTTTAAAAACAAGGTGAGCAAATATCATGGGTTTTATACATAAGAATACTTTATATTTAAAAGAAAGTCTAAATCATCTAATAACCTTTCATGTGTGGCTACTATAGATTTAAGCAACTCAATTATTTGAAGTAACTAAATTAATAATTCATTTTAAATTGATCTACATATTTTCATTAAAACTTTTATTATTATTAAATAAATTGTTAAATCATATATTTTTAAAATGCTATAAAATTTTATCACTACTAAAGTCGATGGATATTTTATAATTATAATACACGGGTTTTAAGCTAATTCTATAATATATGGATTAAACTTGTGCTATTATTTTTAAAGTTAAATAAAATTAACAACTGTTAAAAAACATATATCTATTATCCTAAAAGACCAATTCAATTGATAGAAGTGTCTATTCTTTATACCAAACATCAAGAGTTTAAATTACTCAAATAACAAAACTTTTTTAAAACGATCCTATTATGTTCACACTTTACTTTAATTTTAACCAATTTTACATGTCAAGTAAGGCTTGAATCTATATTTTTTAAATAAGAGACATACATTCTTCGAAACAAGTTAGAGTGTGAAACACACCAGATTTTTTTTTTATAAAATACTTTCACCAGTTATATCAGAGTTTGGTCCCAGTTCACATCAAAATTTGTCACTCGCAGTGACATGTCATTTTTTAATAAATATAAAAGTATTACAAAGAAACGTAAACGTTTTACAAACTTTTAATACAATATTTATTGTATTAAATATTAAACGAGAGTAGGGTTTTATCGTCAGTCCAGTCACGTCCGCGAATCTTTAACCATCTATGGGCGCTTTTCCTGAAAACATTTAAAACATATTTTTATTAGCTTTCGCTAAGTAAGTACACCTCTTTATTTCAATACATATTTTATCATCGGGTTTAATACCCAAATTTTAAATTTTAATCCTCATTACTTCTTGGGAATTCAACACCCGAATTCCTTGTGGGTTTATTTTACCCTTGAGGATTATTAACTCCTCTCTTATATATGTGGAGTTCAACACCGAAACTCTTGGGATTTCAACACCCGAAATCCTTACATATATTTAACTCCTCTTTTATATATAGTGGAGTTCAACACCCGAACCCTTGGGATTTCAACACCCGAAATCCCCCTATATTTAGCTCCCCTTTTTAAACTATCAATACACATACTTGAACCCGTAATCTTATAAATCATCTCAATCATAATCATGTTTATTATAACAAATAAACATATATCACATGTAATTAAACATGTTTCATCTCCACATAATCCATACAACTTAAAATAGTTAAAACATATAACATGTAATTAAACATGTAACATAATTTAGTTACGGGTTACTGTACTTACCTTTTTGAAACCCTTGGTAATATTATACGAGACCTGAGTTCGTTAATCACCTCGTCAATTTCCAAACTTAATTAGTCTTCAAAGCTAATCTTCTAATTTTCTTTCTTTCTTTTACTTCGAATACACATACATATATTTTGTTTGAACTATCTCCAGCGTAGAAGATGTATATACATAATAGTAATATATAAACTACATCTATTAATCTTGAGAAATCTTAAGAATGAAGTGTTGAATTTAATAATTCATATTCTAGAATATACTTAAATAATAAAATATCAAAACAAGTGCCGCCTTTCTCCGGATGATAACTATTAGCTTTAATGTATTTTATTATTTAATTAATACTTATTTGTGCACACTTCTCTTGGACACACATCTAACGAGCAATTGGTTTTATTTTTTGTTATTATTATGGTTTGATAAGGTTAAAGCTAATTAAAACGTTACATAATTCAATAGTAGTTCTCCCAAAACTTACTCGTTATATAATATTTAAAATATATGTTTCAAATATTATATTTTTATTCACAACATGGGATGTTACGGAGTGTGATTGTTATGACTACGCAAATAACAAATAGTTAAACCAGAGTGTTTTCTAGCAATAAACTTTCTCCGAAGCAAAGTCGCAAAGTTACCTTTTAAAAATAAAAGAACAAATAGTTGAAAAAGTTTATTAAATTTAAAGGTTAACTTTGTAAAATAATAATCAAGTTTCAAGATTGATTTTATTAGATCACACATAAAGTTTTTTGTTCGAATCAAGTTACTAGTAAAATTTTTTGTCATAATTAGATCAATAAAGTTTCAAGATAGTTCTAATTAGGTCATTCATAAGTTGCAAAAAGTATTAAAAATTTTGAAATGCTTAAAAATATTAATAATATTTATAAAAAAACTAAATTATTTGAAAAAATTTGTGAATTATTTAAAAAATTAAAAAATACGAGTGACTTAATTGGAATATATTTAAAATTGTAGTTAACTGATTGGAACAAATATAAATATTAGTGACCTAATTAAAACAAATATAAATATTAGTGACTTAGTTGAAACAATTTTAAATTTTAATGATCTGGTTAAAAAAAATAAAATATGAGTGATCTAATTAGAAAATTATTAAATTTTTTTTATTTTTCTATAAAGTTTACTCTAAATTTAATGGCCATAAAAAAGCATTTATCCAAAAAGACAAGAAAAAAAAAAGCTAATGGTGTTGATTATGGTAGTGAGATCATAAAGATATTTATGGAGACCACTCAGCTCCCTCTCTCTCTCTCACACACACATATACACACACACTCTGATGTTCATACAAAACGGGAGCACATAAACCGTTGCCGACACCCATCAAATCCGTTAGATAATCCTTCCAAAATCCATCTGCCTGTTTCAACTCCCTCTACGTTCACATAATGCATTTAATTCCCTGATTAATTACTCTATTTATTCACACAATCACCATTCAAACCACTCTCCTTTGCTCCTTCGATTCTTCTTCTTCCCCTTTTTCCTCTCAGATTCATCTTCACTCCTCAATTACACCATTTAGATCGAGATCGATCGATTTCTGTAGTTTCTACTTGGATTTGATCGAGTTATTTGGTGATTAGAGTGTGAAATTGTAGTGGATGATTATCAGATTCGGGGGGGTTTTGAGAAGGAGATCGAGAGGGATCAGGATGGGGATTGTGAGCACGATTGCGGGGACGTTTGGATTTGGAATTGGGGTTTCGATTGGGCTTGTCATGGGTTACTACTTCTTCATCTACTTCCAACCATCTCGTGTCGAGGTTCGTATGCCTTTTTTCGATCTTCTTCTTCTTCTTCTTCTTCTTCTTTTGTTTTTGTGTTGTTTCGTTTGTTGATTTGATTTTGTTCATGGTAAATTGTTGACTATCGATAAATATCTATCTGAAACGATTGTAATCTGATGGTATCTGTGTGTGTCTGTATAATGGTGTTAGAGCATTCACATCAGGTTTCATATTTTTATCCTTACAATTACACTAAAACCACTACTATTTCTCTCTCCTTTTCAATTAAATAATATTTTTTTATACTTTTATCGTTACTTTTTCTCTCTCTTCTACTCACAACCACTTTCAAAAATATTAAAAAATTTATAAGGGTTGAACAGTGATTCCCCAAATATACAAAATAAACAGTAACTTTTCTCTCTCCTACACTCACAACCATTTACAATCATTACTTAAATTATAAAAAAACATACTCACATAAATATACAAAAGTTACTGTGAATGCTCTTATGAGGTTTAGGGTTTGTGTTTTGTGGTGGATAATGATAGGATTAGTTTTTTAAACGTTACTGTTAAACTATATCTATTTTTAATTTATCTAATGCTATAGTTTTTTATTGTTTCACTGACTGCCCAACAATTACAGGAGTAATAACTTATATTTGAATTGATTGATGTATATTTATTTGATTTATAGGCTAGATGCTAAAATAGTGAAATGTAACATTCTTGTTAAGTGACTGATTGAATATTGTATTAAGTAAGAACTTATCTAGGAATAAAATATTGCATTTTTATATGATATTTTTTATTAAAGAAATCTCACTCGTTTTGTTGTATCTAAGTAACCTCTTTTCAATTTACAAGTGCATATACTGTTAAAAACCAAAATATACGGTAATGGAATAATATATATTTTTTCTTGCATTTGATTGTAAAAAGGTGAAATTATTTTATTTTGCATTACATTTTTTTGTATGATGTTATTTACCACATTAACTTTTTAAAACAAAAAAATGTTTGCAACTAACAATATTTTGATGTTTTCCAAAAATGATGCAATATTATTGATGAAGAGAATGTGTCCAAAAGTAATTTCGAACCACAAGACTACAAGTGTATGAAAATGTTCTCTCACCCTAACCCATACAACCCTCTTAATAATTATTATCAATACCTTTTTTTTACATTTTTTTATTTGACATGCTCTCATAATATCATCCTTTCCTAACCATACTGGTTTTCAAATCACTCGACATGACGACATCCCATGCTTTAGATTCAGATTACAACTTAATTTATATTACTATATAAAATAAAACTTTAAGATATTTATTTCTTTTTATAATTTTACATTTAAATCTTTAAAGATTTTTTGAAACTAACCACAATATATATTTTTTTTCAAATTGATACCTACTCATTTTGTCTTTTTCAAAATTTTATATTTAAGCTTTCGAGTTATGTCAAATTGCATATAATCACCTGCAATTTTTTAAAATTTTATACTTAAGCCTTCGAATTATGTTAAATTTACATTTAATCACAAAAACTTTTTTTAAGTTTTATATTTAAGCCTTTGTGTTATGTCAAATTTTCTTTTAATCAATTTACAATAGAGCTTGTTAATTATAGTAAAGTCATCATTTATGTATTCGTTATTTTTCGTTTATGGTTTGAGCTATTTATTTTTTTTCAATGTTTTTTTATTACACTTTTTTATCAATGTATTGCACGTAATCTTTTTTTGGATGGTTAGTATTAACATATAAATCAGCATAATATAATCTTTCAATTTTAATAACATCCGTTGCATAGCGCGGGTCGCAGTCACTAGTACATGTGTCTATAAAATTAATTTAATACAAAATTTAAAAATATTTTCTTTGACGCGGATGTGTAATTTTAACAAAATATGTAGCTAAGAATAAGCAAAATATGAAGCTTTAAATATTAAAGGAGCTGATAAATGAGACGAAAAGAAAAAAAATAAAAAGAATTTGAAAATCAATCCAACATTCGGTTTGTCGGTTTCAATCAAATCAATTATGTAGCCTATTTACGGTTCGACCAACCGGGTTGGTTTAAGAATAAGTGTTTTTCGGCATATATGTTTGTCATGTGTACAATAATGTGTAATATTTATTTTTATTATATAATTTTTAGTATCTTTTTATGTTATTGGTTTATGATATGTATATAAACAATTACTCACCTATAACGTTGAATGTATAGTATTTTTGTAATTTTATAAGAACAGAAAATCACAAGTATTTTTAAAAATTTTATTTCTTTAGAGCGTTGAATGTATAATATTTTTTGTAATTTTTACACTAACTCGTTTTAGGTGGGGTTCAAACCGTTGATTTAAAAGGAAGCTTCATCACTCTAAATTCAAAGGACTTTGGATTTAGACCCGAAACCCCACTCCAAATGTTTAGTATTTGGTTTGAAATAATTAAATCTCAAATGCTTATGAAAACAACTTATTTTACCTTGAAATAAACAAATTCTCTGTTTAAATAAGCAATCCTAAATGCGCCTAATCGTTCTTGTCAAATGGTACATTTTTTAATGAGAATAATAAACTTTTTGTCAAGTTAAATACTTATTTTAATGTTTTTTATTTTTTTAATGTTGTTAAAGGATCCCAAAGTACGACCTTTGGTTGAACGAGATACAAAGTCCCTGCAAGAGATGCTTCCTGAGATACCTGTGTGGGTGAAAAACCCGGATCATGATCGGGTATGTATACTTCTTTTCTAGTCAAATATTGATTATATATTTTGAATATATTAATTTAAAAAAAAAATGAATCATTGAGTAAATTACCTTTGATAAATTTATTCATTCAGAAGTAATTTATTTGATCTTTAAATTTTATATTTTACAGATTGACTGGCTTAACAAGTTTATCGAGTTAATGTGGCCGTATCTAGACAAGGTAAGAGTTAAATAAACTTATAGGGGGTAATTTTAATTCATATATTTACTTTAGCTTGATCCGTTTATATTTTATTTTTGGCCAATGGGTCAAAAAAGTTAAAATAATAATTCAACTTTAAAAAAATAAGTAAAAAAGTCTATAGCTATTTTCTGGATTATTAAAAAAAAAAAAAAAATTTCTTATCATATTTGAAACCTGAACTCAATATATATTTCCATAAGGAACTTTTTTTCTAGTGTAAAAATAAAAATTTAAAGATATTTATACATATTCAAATTATGTTTTTTTTTTAAATTCCAGTGCATATGGGAAATGCCGATATCACATTAGTTATTTAAGACAGTGTTATATGTGAGAAAACCTTACATATATTGATTGGAAATGCAGTTTGCTGGCTAAACTATTTTTGTGATTAATCAAAACTTCAAAGTTTGAGTAAACCGTCCCAACTTCTTCGGTAAATTGAAAATAACTGAAAACTTAACCACTCAAAAACAAAAACAAGAAAAAGAAGATCTATATATATGATAGTAAACAAACTTTGAGACTTAGTGAATCAAACAAATAGTTTAATCCATTTTCAGTGGACGTGTATAGAATTTTTTTTTTTTTTTTAAAATAACGCTGATTCTAAAATCTTGGGACAAGAAGTGTTTTATGTTCAATGGCAAAAAAATTTAGTCATCCTGACCCATATAATTGTGACTTGTTACACGCCCTGTCCCTTTGTCCCCCTCAAGTTGTAAGAGTTTAAACATTTTGCAGGCTATTTGCAAGACTGTGAGGACGATTGCGGACCCAATCATTAAAGAACAGATTCCAAAGTACAAAATTGACGCAGTTGAATTCGATTCACTTTCCTTGGGCAGCTTACCACCTACATTTCAAGGTTTTAGGACCTTTAAAATGAATGTTGATTAAAATAGAATTTTTAGTAAAGTAAAAGTTAATTAGTTACAAGTTATAATTTTTTTTATGTTTTATGTTCATTCAGGAATGAAAGTTTATGCAACAGATGATAAGGAGTTGATAATGCAACCATCTTTCAAATGGGCTGGCAATCCTAACATACATGTAGCTGTTAAGGCATTTGGGATGAGACCCACGGTTCAGGTATGTGCGCGCGAACCCATCAAGCGATGTCTGCTTGCAAAGATCAGTATATATAGGGATAATGTAGGCAGACTCGCCCCAAGTATTTAACTGTATTTATAAAGCCTGTCCATATATTGAAACTACTTCATAGGCCACTCAAGTATGTATCTGGTTTCTTTTATACCAAATCTGGCTAGAAACAGGCCTAATAACTAACATGGCCTTAAGGGTTTCACCCAATTTTTATATGAAGTTGTTCAGTGACATTGTTAAGGTTGTAGAGATCCACTCATACTAGAGTTGGCGAGTTTGTTCATTTTACTTAAAACAGGGTTGTTTTCACTCCTACGAGTAAAACTTTATGACACTTGGCTAAAAAGCGGCCCAAGATGTTCACATATGCTTAAACGCACTTGCATGTTGTACTGAAAGTAATTAGATTATTATTTGATGATAAAACTTAGAAAATCTTAGTTAATTTAAAAAGAAATTTTTTAATTTTTTAAACGGGTCGGCTCAACATGCCACGGCCCATTTGGGCCTGTAATTGAAAGCAACTATTAAGAAACCCTTTTGACCTTTTATCCTACTTGCCCGACCGCCCTATACTTTAACTGGTGCCGTTGGACTGAATGCATCGCTTGGTTATGCTCAAATTACATTTCTTTGTTCTTTTAGTAACTAATTTTTTTTTTCAAATTTCAGGTGATTGACTTGCAAGTATTTGCTTCGCCTCGTATCACCTTAAAGCCATTGTTCCCAGCTTCCCGTGCTTCTGTCAAATTACGCACTTGCATGTTGTACTGAAAGTAATTAGATTATTATTTGATGATAAAACTTAGAAAATCTTAGTTAATTTAAAAAGAAATTTTTTAATTTTTTAAACGGGTCGGCTCAACATGCCACGGCCCATTTGGGCCTGTAATTGAAAGCCAACTATTAAGAACCCTTTTGACCTTTTATCCTACTTGCCCGACCCGCCCTATACTTTAACTGGTGCCGTTGGACTGAATGCATCTGCTTGGTTATGCTCAAATTACATTTCTTTGTTCTTTTAGTAACTTAATTTTTTTTTCAAATTTTCAGGTGATTGACTTGCAAGTATTTGCTTCGCCTCGTATCACCTTAAAGCCATTGGTTCCCAGCTTCCCGTGCTTCTGTCAAATTCTTGTGTCTCTCATGGAGAAGGTAATAATCTTAATTTAAAAATCATTTAGAGTCAAACTTGCTGAAAATTTTGTAGCTTTTAAACCTCCACAAGGTTTCTACTTAATTACTTAACTCCCTTCATATAGTTAAATATGACTGTCATTCGTTGCAACACAAAATCAGTAATTCTAATCAGTTGTGAAGGTAGAAAATGATTCATATGGTATCCAAAAGTCAAAAGTTGACTCTTTTTAAGGATGCATATATCCAGTATGCTTTATCTTCCCTATCTTCAGGCTGATTTGGATTTGCATATTTAAACACGTTATGCTGATAAGCAAAAGTAGATAATTAGCATAGTGAAACATTATCGTATGAGTAAACTTGTAATTTTCCATGCATTAAGGATAATCAGTTACAAATAAGAAACCTCAACTGCTTATTGTAAACAACTTATCTCACCTAGCTGATAAGCATAAGATGAGCATTTTCCTTTATCCAAACACCACTTAGTAAAAGTGTCTAAATTTCTTCATTTATTTCAGCCTCATGTTGATTTCGGGCTAAAACTGCTCGGGGCTGACCTCATGTCTATCCCAGGCTTGTACAGATTTGTCCAGGTATGTAACATATTAAATTAAATTTGTTTAAGAATCATACAGGGGATTAATTTTTAATTATTTTACACGCATTTCGTTCAGGAAACTATCAAAGATCAGGTTGCAAATATGTATTTATGGCCCAAAACACTCGTGGTACCCGTACTCGATCCTGCAAAGTAAGTATCAGTCAATCACTAATATTTGCCTAATTACCACCTAAAAGTGCCAGTAGTCAGTTTTTAATTGTTATTGTTTGGATAAATAGATTTTGCTTCTGAATATTGGAATAATCTTATAATCAGCTTTATACTAGCTGCAACAAAACTGATAATCAAATAGTAAAAAACTTTACCGAATTACCCCTTCTTTTAAATAAGTTGGAGATTTATACTTGCATTTCAAAGACATATCTACTTTAGTTTTGAAAGAATGTCCTCTTTGCGAATTATATGTATTAATTTGTAAATCATAAAAGGTTTTAAACAGACACAGTAGCTGATTATCTTATTATTACAACTTCAAACAACAAAATATATAGATACAATAATTCATTTAACCCTTTCATTATTTATTTTGACTGTTTAAAGTTACATAATCACTTTCAAAACACACATCCAAACACCGCTAACCTGGCATTTCAAATTGGCAGAGCAATGAAGAGGCCTGTTGGAATGCTAAATGTGAAGGTTATAAGGGCAATGAAACTTAAAAAGAAGGACCTTTTGGGTGCTTCTGACCCATATGTGAAATTGAAACTTACTGAGGACAAACTTCCATCAAAGAAAACCGCTATAAAATACAAAAACTTGAATCCTGAATGGAATCAGGAGTTTAGTTTGATTGTCAAAGACCCTCAATCACAAGCTCTGGAGGTCATAGTTTATGATTGGGAACAGGTACGTTTTCTTCTGTCTTTTAACGGCGCCATTTTAAAAGGGTTGAGCGGGTCATGAGTTGCCTAAAGTGTATTTAAATGATTACAGCTAGAGGTAGCAATTTCGACCCATAGTTATGCGTAGTTTTGGGTTTCGTTTTTATGACAAATGGACCGAATAAAAAGATTTATATAAAAGAACGGGTCAAAACTTTTAGCTAAAACGAAAGTTTACTTTTAGTGCATATAAGAGCATTCACATCCCATTCTTCATCTCCATCTCTATAATTACACTAAAATCACTAATTTTTCTCTATTTTTTTCAATTAAATAATATTTTTTAATATCTTTATCATTATCTTTTCCCTCTCCTCTATTCACAACCATTTTAAAAATATATTAAAAAATTAATAGAGATGAACAGCATTTTATCAAATATAGAGATGAACAGTAACATGTTCTTTATCCTCCACTCACAGCAACTTAAAACTATTATCTATAATATAGAGAATACACTCACAAATATATAGAGGGTGGGATGTGAATGCTCTAATATCACTAAACTAAATCTTTTTCCTCATCAACCGGATCTTGAAGTGTTTTCTTTTTATTTTTTAATTATTTTTAATTTTCTCTGAGCCTAGAATATAAATGATTTAAGAGCAACATGCCTATATATAAACCTGTATAAGGTTTATGCATAGTGGAAATAGGCTTATAAAAAGGAAAACAGTTACGGGTTTATGAGATGAACATTTATGAGCCATAAATTATGACCTTCTAATAAGTTTTTATGAATGTGAATTTCAATATTAATATTGTTTTTTAATCATAATTAACGCATTAGTTATTCATTAAGAAATTAAAAATCATAAATAAGTGTTTGGAGTCAACCCAAACTGAACCGACCTGTGCAAAAGAAATTTTCACTTCGACCCATTAACCCGCCCGCCTTACCGCCTCCATTATTGCTTTTAACATCATTCAACTACAAAAAGATATAGATTATAGTTTATAATTTTTAATCGTATATTAATCATTTACAAAACTATATAAATAAAAACTAAGGTTAACTTAATTCGACATGTTTTTGACGTGTTACCTGACTCGCTTAACCTACCCATTTTAGTATTTTACATTCATCAGTTTGGGAAAGTCTTACATTTTGACTTTCATGGTCAACTCATGTGGTGTGTAGGTAGGGAAGCATGATAAGATGGGAATGAATGTTGTACCACTAAAAGATATCACACCAGAGGAGCCAAGAGTCATGACTCTTGAACTCCTAAAAAACATGGACCCGAACGACCCGCAAAACGAGAAATCACGGGGCCAAATCATGATTGAGGTAAATTACAAGCCGTTTAAAGATGATCAAGTTCCTGTTGATGGGGAAGAGAATGCGATCGAAAAGGCACCCGAAGGCACCCCGGAAGGTGGTGGTTTGCTTGTTGTTATAATTCACCAAGCTGAAGATCTTGAAGGAAAACATCATACAAATCCATCTGTACGTGTGCTTTTTAAGGGGGAAGAGAAGAAAACAAAGGTAAATTTCATAATTTGGTTTTTATGTGTTCTTGGTATTGTTACAGAAAACATATAAACAACCATTACATCTTCTCTTCAATAAATGACAGTTAATCCAGGTGGAAAAAACAGATGGGTTGAACATCTGGTCAAACTAGTCATTTTTTTATTGGCTGAAACAGGTTGAACGGAGTTGGGTTGACCCAAAACATCTTTTATCTAAAATGTTCAATTTTATGAGTAACTGGTTTTAGTAAACCCGTGTATTACACGGGTTGATAAATAAAATATTAAATAGAATAAGGTTTTATTAGTTATAAAATGATATCAACTTATTTTGTATTTTTAAAAAATAAATTAAATATTTTATTTCAAAATAAACTGTTTAAAAAAATATCAATTTTAAAAATTTCATTAATATAGATCTCAATTTTAATTATTTTTAGTTTATAAAATTTTTATTTTTTAAAAACACTAGTTTTTAAATATTTCGTATGTTTAAAAAAGTTTGATGTTTTATGAAAATTTCTTTCTATAAAAATTCATTTTTTTTAGAAATAACATTAATAAAAAGATTTCTTTCTTAATTGATTCAAAACTATTTTAATCTAAAAAAGAATTAAATAAAATTATTAGTAATTAATGTAGTTATTTAATAGGAGAGAGAAACATGAAAATTTTGATGAGGGTGAATGTGGTGGTGCCATGTGTCACCCCTAGTTACTCTTTTATTAGAGTAGAAAGATTAACTTGTTAACCATGAATAAAAGAGTTGTATTATTTCTACAAGATTATATTTGATTTGTTAACTTTTGAGTGGGATGAAACTGGTAAGTTCAGTTTTTATTTATTATTATAGTTAATTATGCGAATGGTCCCTGTAGTTAAGTGAAAATAACAGGTTTGGGTATTAAGAGTTTTTTGTAACAGTTTGGGGTATTGTGTTTTCAATTTGTAACGAGTTTAGGTATTAATGCTAACAGACGTTAACTGTTCTGTTAAATCTAAGGGTATTTTTGTTTTTTTACTTTATAGGGACTGTTTATGTTATTTAATACATATAAGGGTCTGTTTGTGTAATTATATATATACATATATATGTGTATATATGCATGCATTGACACACACTCTTCAACACCACCACCGCCGGCCTCCATCGCTACCACCACCACCGCCTCCACCGCTACCACCACCACCGCCGGCCTCCACCGCTACCACCACCACCGCCGGCCTTCACCACTGTCCACCATCCCCGCCAGCTCCCATTGCGAGCTCCCACCCCTACCAGCTCCCATTGTTGGCTCCCACCTCATCACATCGTCCTCACCGCCACCATTTTCTTCAAACCTTTAAAATGAAACAACAGAACCATAACACATCATCATCCGACTATCCCTCCCCAGCATCATATCACCATCCTCGCACACTACCACTTCCTCCAGATTGAACAACGTGTTGCCTACAAACCCTAAAACAAGAATCCCCAATTAGGTACCGACACACAGCGCGTTGGCGCGACTCCCCGGGGGGCGAAGGTGTGGCGGCGACATAGTCCCCACAGGCTGAAATGGTGGGCGGGGCAGTGGATTTAGTGGTGGTGATGGTCTGAAATGAGAGTGGGAGGGAGACGACAGTGGGTGGGTTGGGGGTTTTTTGTTATGGGCGATGACGGCAAAGTGAGTGACGGTGGTCGGTGAAGATGTTGTGATGAGGTGGTGGCCGACAGTGGGGCCGAGCGGTGATGGCCTGGGGTGGCGGCGGGCGATGCTGACCGGCAGTGGGATCAGATCTAGATTAGGGTATATGTATTTGTTTTAGATTCTAGTGTGATATTGAAATGGTGGAAGCGGTCGGCGATGGTTGAAAGGAGAAAGTGGCTGACGGTGATGGTGGTGGAAGTCTTCTAGGGTTGTGAAGTTTGTTTGCTGGTGTTCGGTGGTGACTGGGTAGGCAAGATGGTTGCGGGTGGAAGGTGAATGAAAGAGTTAGTAAGATGGTGGTGGTTGGATGGTGACAGTAAGTGGTGTTGATGGTGGCTAACTGGTGGCGTTGGTGGCCGATGGGGAGGGTTGGTTTTTTTTTTAATTTTATTTAAGTTATAGTTATTTACAGAAATGGTCCTTAGATAAAACAAAGATATAAAATTATAAAAAAAAAAGTCAATTAAAGGGTATTCTTGTCTTTTTATTTAAATTTAACAGAACATTTAATGTCCGTTAGTCTTAAAACCCATTTTCGTTACAAAATTGAAAACACGATACCCTAACCTGTTACAAAAAACCCTTAGTACCTAAACATGTTATTTTGAATAAAACACAGGGACCATTTATGTAATTAACTCTTATTATTATAAATAACCAGTTGGTTTATATATTTTTTATAACTCGTACTATTTTTTATCTTTTATTTATGTTTTATGTAGATGGTGAAGAAAAACCGTGATCCAAGATGGGATGAAGAGTTTTCGTTTACTTTAGAAGAGCCACCAACAAATGACAAGATGCATTTTGAAGTCGTTAGTACGTCTTCAAGATTGGGTCTACTTCATCCCAAGGTACAAAGATTTAATAAGTACTTAACCCGCATAATATAACAAAAACAAAGCGTGACAAAATTGTTTTTGTCATAACGGTTTTTCTTGTAGGAAACATTGGGTTATGTGGACATACATTTAGCAGATGTTGTGAGCAACAAGAGAATCAATGAAAAGTACAATTTAATCGACTCGAGGAATGGTAAGCTTCAAGTGGAGTTGCAGTGGCGAACCTCATCGTAAAGGGCAGGCAAAAGAAGGAATTTGAACACATGATCTTCAAGATTTTACCATCTTAAAGACAGAATCAAAAACCATCAATTCAAATGTTTGATGTCACATGACATTTGTCCTTTGATTCCATGTTTTCTCACGTTATAAGTTATGTCAAATAAATAAAAGATCTTGTTGTCACGTTACATGCTATATTTCTTGATTTCATGTTATTATTAGCTACACATTAAAGCTTAGATTGTCATTGTATGTGCCAACTTCAATGTTTATGTGAGGAATGTTTATGTTCCTCATTCAGAACCAAAGTTTGATTCCAACTATACGAAACCTCTAGATTCTTCCATGCATTATGGTCATCATGAATAAATGTTTTTCTCCATGGATATGTATGGATCATCATCATATGGTATTATGTCCATGCCTACGCCAACGCCATATGTGGTTGATTCTATAGGATTAACCTTTGTACCTCAATTCATGGGGTCTTAACCACCATCACCTTTCAGCATGAACATGGTTGCAGCCGGTGTGGCAAGACCACCCCTTTGGTTTAAGTGAGGTTGGACCTTCACGACTGAACAATGGCTTGTTGATTATTAATCGCGGTTTAAGATAGTTATCCCTTTAAAATTGTAATGAACAAGCTTCTTCTAGACTATTATTCTTGGGAAACGTTACGTTTTTAAGCTAAGTGTTTTCACTCGTCAGCAAACACCACAACCATCATCAAAAGATTTTCTGGATTCGCCACTTACGAAGGAGTTCGAGAGAGAAGGTGGATTCACTCGTCAATGTACTTCAATCTGTTACTGATGCTCTAAGTGAAACTATTGACAAAAGTTAGATACATGAATGGTTTTACTTCTTAGCTACAAAATATTAAGTGATAACAAACATTAAACTTATATAAAAATAATAATTACGTTTATTAGAAATGCATGTTTGATTTTTTATTCTTTTCACTAACTTTTTAAGTTTTATTTAACTAGTGAGTGAAACTAGCACATTGCATCAAAGGGTTAAAATTTATAAGGCTCGTTTTTAAATACTTGTACCTTAAGACTCATCAAGTGGGAAAATTTCACGTCAAAACATTGATAAAATAAACATGATTGAACAACAAATTTTGTATTTTATAAAACATCATATTCTAAAGGTTGTAAGAGGAAAACAAAAAACACCACTAAAAAAATAAAGAAATCTTGAAAATTCTTTGACGATCTGCAAGTTTGCGCTTCGATGACATGCATATTATCACACACCAATCGGTTTTGATGAAAATTCATATTAAAACATAGCAAAAATCAGCACATCGTAACGACATATGTGAAATTTTGTAAAACATTAAACTTATAAGAGGAAGAAAACAAAGACATAATGAGTAGGTCAAGCATCAAAATATGATTGGAGAATGAATAAAAAAGTATAAAGTTTAAATGGTAAATCGACTTAAAAGTTAAGTGTATAATATTGTTAATTCATGAAAAGTTATATCCTAACTTTAAAAACCCATGCTTGAATCACTTGAACATTTTAAATTTAAAAAATAAGCATACTTGTACATTATTACCATCCAGTGAATAATAATTTTATGTATGGCACCGACATTCCAAATCGTAGTTTATATAACCAGTGGTATTTCTACGCGTCGTGTGCTGCTGTGTTCGCGTTAAGGCTCAACGTAGGTAATCTGTTATGGCTGCACACCAAAAACGATTGTTGCGCCAAAGAAACAAAGATACACATTTTACCACCGCCATCACAGCCCAACGAATATTTAATACCACATGAACAATAATGTGCAAGCTGATCCGCATCATGGTATGAGTTACGAGAAACCACCACTTGTTTAGTCTCAGTCAAAACAACCAGCAACACGACAAATTTGTTTTACCATCATAGCCTTAACATTATAGCTAAATGATTTTCTAATGATCAGGCACGTTAAGTGACCACTTACACCAAAAGAGTATGAGTCTTAGACGAATCAAAAATCATCATCATCGACCTAAAGCAGATCCATGGTGAAAGAACCAATGTAACCATTAACCCGAACCAAAAAAAGCATCACCAATTGCTTCATAATCAAGGCCATCACATATCCGAAGTGAACAAACCATTAATAAACCCAAATATAAAAACGACCACACATAGTCTCAGGCGTAGAAGTCATCACCTTCATTGACCCAACGGTATGAAACTTCCCAACATGAACTACATAATCTACCAAATAACGTATTCGAAATCAGATAATTGAACATAACAACATAACTTGCAATTAAATCTCAAGCGAATCCAAAGTCAACATCATCGACCTGAATCAACACGTAAAGCAGCCCCCTAGTGAGTTACATGGTTTGCATAGTAAACGTGACTACACTTCTCATCATATGTTCTCACGAATCATACTTTTAATCTTTGTTTAAACAATAATCATTAAACATGTCATCTATTATGTAAAGAGCATCAACAACGCATAACCAAAACGTTTCCACATCGACTTTCTCAACATAAAAACTTATGAGACGAGATCAATCTAAAAATTTTCACGTGGACTTTTTCAGCATCAAAACTCATGAAACGAGATCAAACTTCAGATTATTCTTTCTCTTTTCTCCTACACCTCTCATAAAAGTCGTTCTTGTAAGTTACAACGCATAACCAAAACGTTTCCACATCGACTTTCTCAACATAAAAACTTATGAGACGAGATCAATCTAAAAATTTTCACGTGGACTTTTTCAGCATCAAAACTCATGAAACGAGATCAACTTCAAGATTATTCTTTCTCTTTTCTCCTACACCTCTCATAAAAGTCGTTCTTGTAAGTTCTTGCACACATACAATGACCTCGAAAACCAACAATGTTTTAGTTCTCTTTTTTCACCTCAGGCTCCCCTTGTATATGTCGGCATACATTGACAAAATCCATTATAGATGCTCTAACGAACAATAAATTTTAAATTAATAAAACAAGTTGGCATCCGCTATGCCCACCTATATGAATAGTGAATTTTATCAACCGTTGGATCACACCGTAGTGTAATGATTAGGGCTGCAAACGAACCGAACGAACACGAACAGCCTTGTTCGTGTTCGTTCATTAAGAAATAAGCTTGTTCATGAACTGTTCACGAACACTTACCGCACGGGTTTCTTTGTTCGTGTTCGTTTATTAAGAAAATAAATATGTTCATGAACTGTTCACGAACACTTACCGAACACAAACGAACACAAATAAGATCAAACGAAAACAAACAAACGTTCATGAACATGACGAACACAAAGAAGTCTATGAACACAAACGAATACAAATGATCACATATTTATTTTAGAATAAAATCAGCATTTTCATAATAAAATTTACCAAAAATAAATAACACACGTAACAAAATATCCAAAAACACTTGGACATAATTGTCATAAAAATAAATAACACAAAAATTAGGAACATAATCGAACACACGAACAAACATTAACGAATACATTATCGAACGTTCACGAACATAAATGAACAAACACGGCTTGTGTTTTTGTTCGTTCGTTTAACTAAATGAACGAAATTATCTTGTTCGTGTTCGTTCATTTACTAAACGAACGAACATAAACAAACTTCCCGCCGAACAGTTCACGAACTGTTCGTTGGACGTTTAGTTCGTTTGCAGCCCTAGTAATGATCTCAAATCCCGTAGGGTTTGTAGAACCGAACAAGCTAGTTGGACAGTTCAAACCGAAACCCGTCATAGAACCGGTCTTATGCATTTAAATCATTTTAAATTAAATCCATCTCAGTTCACGTTAGCGGTGAAGATACTCCGGCTTTCGCCAACGAGTTTGTTCAAGTTCTGAGGTTGATAGCTCAGGCGGCGCGTGAAGACGACGAGCCGCCGCCGCCGCCGCCTCCCTCCGATCATCCCGCCGGTGATAACGATTATCTCCGTATTGAGCTTGACGGATGGGACAACGATAACTATGTTGTTACCGATGAAGAAGATCAGGAGTATCGAGATGAAGTTAGGGCACGGTGGTACTACGATGATGATAATAATGATGATGATGATGATGATAATGAGCTAGAAGAAGAGATCGAGAATCGAATTGAAGAACAGATCGAGAATCGAAACGAAGAACAGATCGGGAATCGAAACGAAGAACAGATCGAGAATCGAATCGGAGAAGAAGATGAACACGACGGTGAGTTCGTTAGACGAGATCGGCGTGACGTATTCCGTCTCCGGCTCCGGGAGGTCGCCGGCGCCGGCCGAGCTGCCGGCCGTCGTAACCGGATATTGGATTGGGCGGAGATGCTAATGGGACTCGAAGATCAATCGATCGAATTCAGGTTACAAGTTACCGGAGACGATGACGATGATGATGATGATGATGATGACGATGATGATGATGCATACATCGGAAACCCTGGTGATTATGTTGATGCAGCTGGATACGAATCACTACTACAAACCCTAGCGGAGAGTGACGTCAGCGGTCGGAGAGGTGCACCGCCGGCGGCGAAATCGGCGGTTGAAAACCTACAAACAGTTGAGATTAAACCAACTGATGTCGAAATCTGTGCTGTGTGTAAAGATAAACTGCTGAATGATGAGGGTAAAATCGCTAAGCGATTGGAGTGTGGGCATATGTATCATGGTGACTGTATAATCCCATGGTTGGGGTCAAGAAACACTTGCCCTGTGTGCAGGTATGAACTGCCTACAGATGATCCAACTGATGTCGAAATCTGTGCTGTGTGTAAAGATAAACTGGTGGGGTCAGGGTAAAACACTTGCTAAGCGATGCAGAGTGTGGGCATGCCTGGTGACTGTATATGATCCTGATGGTTGGGGTCAAGAAACACTTGCCCTGTGTGCAGGTATGAACTGCCTACAGATGATCCTGAGTATGAAGAAGATCGAAAGAGGAGATTGATAAAGATTGCTGCTGCGAGGATTGATCGTGGGTGTTCTTCGAGTTCTGGTGGTGGTGGTGATTAAGAACTGGTATGTATTCATTGCCATTGATGAACTGTTGAACAATTGTTGTTGCGAACTATTTTAATTTATTGTGTTTGTTATGCTGTAAATACATATTTACTCAATATGAAACCTGATTTGTGTCATTTTGTTTTTTGGGTACTACTGATTGATGTTATAATAAAACTGGAATGAATTGATCTCCATCGCTATCGCCATTCTTGATCTTTTGTGCTACAGAACAAAGCTTTGGTTTGAAATGAACACACAAGAAAAAAAGAATTAACCAGCGCAAAGTTGCCAACGGTTATCCGGCTTAAAATTAAAATAAAAAGGTATATATATTTTATAAGTTAAACACTCTAACATGTCACTACTTGTTTAACATGTTTACAACTTCATTACAACCTTTATCTTTTATCTTTTTACTAGTGATTACAACCTGCTAGCTTATTTAGAACTGGTTAACTTGTTTTGACCGGTCAATCTGCCGTTTAAGTAAACGGGTTAGACTGATTGTGATCTGGTTATGTGTTACAAGTGTTTGCAGGTAATATATGGCTTATGTTTGGGTTCATCGGGGTTTTAACCCGCTAACCCAAACCCATCAACCCGATATCGTTAGTTAAAATACTTTAATGGATGGGGTTTCGTTGGTGTCACCTAGTGGCGTGTAAAGCCGGTTCTCTGGTGGGCCGGCTTCTGAATCTAGTGGCATGGCCAGGGCCTTGTGGGACTGACCCACAAGTCCACAAGGATCACCTAATCCATTCAGCATCTAATCAAGGTTTACTGGCTTGTTAAGTCATGGGGCACCAAGAAGTCGATTGTGATGTTAGACTACCAAATTTTGCTCTCTTGTGAGGATAAGACCAGTGGTGACTGGTGAACAATACCAAGAGATTAGAATAACCGAGTTAGGTTATGAGACCATTTGCAGAGGAATTCTGAGCTGCTAAACCACCACTGTTATTAGACACCACTAGATTAGCCTCATCAGTCTACTCCTCCATAGCGCCAACATGCAACGCTACTTTCCCTGCTATTATAGTTGTCATATTGAGCTAAGACGCATATGTGTTTTTATCACCCTGCTCGTCTTTATGATTCAGGCACCCATTAAACTGTCTTTTGGGTTTTAGATGCAACACATATTGAGCTGCCTCGATTATGGCCCGCGAGTTTCTGATTTGGTTAAACATGGTGTTAGAGTCTAATACTAAGAATCATAGTAGTGTATTTGAGCACAATAATAAATAACAATCACAGTGGTATTTATGTGATCAAATGATGAAACGAGAATCATAATGGTGTATGTTATCACAATAACTAGTAAGAATTCATAGTGGCGTTTATGCGATCAAAGAAAATGCAAATAATGTATGTGATCGCATATGAATCAGTGGTACTTATGTGAGAACCACAAGGGTAGTTATGTGATCTATGACGATGGTGCTTCGTGATTCAAAACCTAATGATAGTCTTGCATAGTATGTTTGAATTGAACTGATTAATAGCCTAGAAGAGGCGTTATGTTGTATGTCATTGCATTGCTTTAGTGATGAAATTTTGAAATGGTTTACAAAAGTGGAAGATGCCTAATGTTAACTTGTAGGTCTGCACATCCATATGCCCATGTTTACTGTCATACTCTAGCCATGGGTTGATATGGTTCTAGGTGCAGCGTATCGTATGTTAGGGTGGCGTACAATATGTTCGTGTACTTTTTGGTGAAATTGTTGTTGGACTTGGGGGTAATCTACCCATGTAAAATCACATAGGTTTGCTAATTTGCTATTACATATACTTTCAGCCAAGACGCCTCTGATTGATGGCTAAATTGAACCAAGTATCGAGATGGATCATCAAACATAATATTTTTGACAATGTTACATACATCCGAAGTTTGAACTAAGAGATGAATCCACATGTATTGATGAGAATGATCAACAAACAACATAAAGTACCGATGAAATTCAAGAGATAAAGCAAGCTTGTGACTTCAAACATCATAATAAACTAAATCTTAGTATATTACTTCTTTAGAAAGTAGACACATACAATAAAAGCCGTTGATTTTCTTACTTAACTTGAAGCGCTTATAGATGATAGACTTGTAAAAGACTAAGGGGTCGTTTGACAACCTTACTTTTAGCCATTAAGATGTTTGATTGAATAAGAGTGATAGCAATCGGTTGGTAAAGGTTTCAAATTGGAGCTCCAAACCACGTTCTCCACCACTATTAATATTTATTATATATTTATTGTTTTGTTTCATTGTGACTATTTTTGTTTAGGTCATGCTTTTGTTAGTTGTTCCCTATGTTTAGCAAGTTGTATAATAGTTTCTAATGTCCCTAGATTATAGGTCGTAGGTTAGTGGTAAACTTCTTTAAGTACGGTCAGTTTTTGTATTATGGTGGTGTTGAGTTTTTGATATTGAAGAATTAATGTTGATTTCTCTCAAGTTTTGAGTTAAATTGATATTTGTCTATGCTAGTTCAACATTGGCAAGTTGGATGGTGTTCTTAGACACGATTTCTTAACCGAAGTGGTGTATCTGTATCTTTGGTTAAATATCGCAGCCCTATCGTTTGTTTCGGTGGTGAATCTGTATTCGAAACGAGCCTTAGATCTATCCGTTCTTTTGATCATTACGTTTGAATCGATATTCTCCGGGTGTGCTGATATCAAAAAGTTAGAGTCTAAATCATTTGGCACGTTTTTTGAAACTTTCTGATTAAAAGGCTTCATAAACCATTAGATGATAACTTTTAAGTAAACCAAACTCTACATCTGATCTATTTAAAGGTAGCCTCTTAATAAAAAGCTACAAAACAACCACTATGATGATTTGTTACGCCAAACTATAGAAGTATAAAAACTCAACTGTAAATATAATAAGCATTGTATGCAACTATGCCATACCAAGAAAAAATGTAGAGATGTGGATCGTAAACCGTTAAAAAGCATTACCAAAGGGCCTTTGACGTAACTGTATCCAAGTGTTTAACATGATGTCCCTCTTCAAAAGGCTCATGGTTCAACTCCCATTGGACAATGATGTAGAATTAGTGGTAGATTGAATTTGTTAGTTGAAAAAGAAAGTTGAGAAGTAGCCAAAACTCATTTTCTTTATTATTCCATTCAATATTTTGCCACTAGACACAAAATTTAAAACCCCCTTATTGTTAATTCCTTTTATTTAGTTCTGCTTTCCATCAATCAACATCATATGATCATTTAATCAATAGAATCAACTCTAAGCTGCATTATTTCTTTTCTTTTCTGGTAATCAAAATATAAGACGAGGGAATCATTCCATAATCACGCAATATATGTTATAATTGTTTAAAATCACACACTATAATTACGTATTAGTTATCACATGATCACGTAACATTTATTTTTTGTAATATAACAATATCATACTTAATTTAAAGATAATAAAATTATCTATTTAATACTATAGCTTCTTTAAAAAATAATAAAGTATATATAAGTTATGCAATTAAAAAAAATTGGTGGAGCTTCATCTAACCAAAAATTAGCAATTATAGCTATTTCTTTTTTTTTTCTTTTTCTTTTTTTTTCCTTCCACCCTTATTTTACATATTTACAATTGAGTTTTTAAGACCAATTAATCTTAACCATTGATCGATCAACGTTCCAAAAGTAATTCCTACACTTTGCACCAAAAATAACTTCGACGTATGAACCACCGGCATATATGTATATATGTGTGTGTGGGTGTGTGTATCAAGTTTGATCCTGTCAAAAGAAATCTCTTTTAAAATAGTCAGTGATTTCAAAAGTCAGGACTAGAGGTTGCATGTGGTTATCATCTCTAACTTTCTAACCCTATTTTTCTTTGGAGTGTGTCCCACAAGAGACTTTGACTTTGGGTCAACACCAAATGTTTCTTTTCCATTAAAATATACATACATACCCTTATATAAAATAGTATTTCACAAAATCATCATGCAATTACCACTAGATTCACAATGTTAAGAAACAGTATTCCTTGTTTGCACCTGCATATATTGCTAGGCATGCTAGCTTGGTTTGCTATAAGCAATGCCCTTCGGTCGGATATCGATTGCCTAAGATCCATCAAGGACTCATTGGAGGCCCCTGGGTCAGTGTTATCTACATGGGATTTTAGCAATAATACTGAAGGTTTCGTATGTACCTTTGATGGCGTCCGATGCTGGCATGACGAGGAGAGCAAGGTTCTAGAGGTTACTCTACCTGGTGCAGGACTCAGAGGACCATTTCCAACAGGCTTAAGATACTGTACCTCTATGCAAAAGTTAGATCTTTCTGGAAACAGCCTCTCGGGACCCATTCCTTCTAATCTAGCAAATGATTTACCATACATAGTGTCACTTAATCTCTCAAACAATAACCTATCAGGTCCAATTCCACATAGCATTGGCAACTTTAGCTTCCTTAATGTTTTGAACCTTGATAACAACCACCTAACCGGTGAAATCCCTCAAGAATTGTCTAAGCTTGATCGCATCAAGACACTTAGTGTTGCTAACAATAATTTGTCAGGTCCAGTTCCACCTAGCATCGCCAATTGCAGATTCTTAAAGGTTTTGAGGCTTAATAACAACCAGCTAACAGGACAAATCCCTTTAGAATTATCTAAACTAGATCACATCATTGAATTTAGTGTTGCAAACAATAGATTGTCAGGATCTGTACCCATATTTCCCTTTAGAAACTTCACTGCAAAAAGTTATGCAAAGAACCTAGGTCTTTGTGGAGGTCCGTTGAGTCGCTGCAAGAACGAAGGCCATGAAGATCTATTTGTCTCCGGGTTTGTTGTTGGATTATCGGTTTGTACTACCTTAAGTACGATGATTATATTGTTTTGTTTGCCTAAACTGTCTACGAGCAACATGGGGCCTTATCTTTTCATAATCAAGAAAATGAAGGGAGTGAAGTATCAATTGATTTCAACCAAGATCCCAAATCAGCAAATCATGTTTATAGAGGAGAACATCACAGAAGAAAGCAAGGTAATATGCACCCCCTCCCCCCTCTTAAAAAACTCTCTCTGTACATGAATGTATGTACATATATATGTGTGTATATAGGCCACAGTGGTGTAAATTTCTTAAAGATCAGAAAAGCATTACACAAACCTAACAAGAAACTTGTGGGTTATGTTTGGTCTAAACAGGTTTGGGTCGAACACACAGACACACTTAGCTAAACGCGTCGCACAACTTCACAGGTTGACCCATTTAACCCGCTTATTTTCTGTTTATTTTTTAAAATGTGTTTTATATCATTGTATTGGGTAAAATTTACATATAAAAAAGAAACGAGAATCAGGTTTTATAATTTAACCGTAAATATTTTGTATACATTTATAACTTATGTTGCAAATTAATGAGTATAGAGCATTTATATGTAAAAAGATAAAAACAAAACTAAATTTCAGGTCGTGTTTGTGTTATCCTGTGAAAACTCATGTCGTCCTCAGATTCATGTGCCTGACGTAATTTTTAGATTTGTGTTGGGTCAAACGGACCCGTTAACATGACCTGTTTAACCACCTTGAGTACCCACACACACACACACTAAGTATAGAGGTTAATACTCATGTAGCTATGTATTTAAACAGATAGCTGCAATGGAAAAGTATGTCTGCAGAATGAGTTTGGTAGAACTTGAGATGGCAACCAATGGTTTTGACTATAAGAAGGTAATTGGCTATGGGAACATGGGACTCATGTACAAGGCTATGTTTCTAAACGGTCTAACGCTAGCAGTCAAAAGGCTCCATAAGTTTGAGAGCTTTGAGAAAGAGTTCTTACTAGAAATAGAAATTTTAGGAAGATTGCGACACACCAATTTAGTACCACTTCTAGGTTTTTGCTTCGAAATGGAGAAAAAATTTCTAGTATACAAATACATGTCTAATGGAACCCTCCATAAATGGCTTCACTCTAGGCCACAGGTGGAAGGTAGAAAGATGGGTTGGACTCTAAGGTTGAGGATCGCGGTAGGGATAGCGCGAGGACTTGCATGGCTGCATCATAACAACGTCCTACGAGTAGCCCATCTCAAAATGAGCTCAAATTGTATCTTACTAGATGATAAGTTTGAGCCCAAGATATCAAATTTTGGCGATTCAAATATACTGATGAATACAAGCGGCACACCTTCAAGTGCTTCAAATTTTGTGGTACCACATTCTAGTCCGGATCCTTACAAAGAGGATGTTTATAGGTTTGGGATATTGTTGCTAGAGTTGGTTTCTGGAAGAGAGAGGCCAAATGAAGGTATTAATTCCCTGAGGGATGATGTATGTGGTTGGGAATTCTATACTATTGATGAATGCTTAATGGGACAAGGATTCAATGAGGAAATATATGAAACACTTAGAATAGCGGAAAACTGCATTCAAACACACAAAGATGGGGCAGCAAGCATGCTTCAAGTGTATCAAGCAATTCGTGACCTTGGAAAATCACAAAATGATGATTTTGTTAGTTCACATATGGATACCATAGATAACGAGGGAAGCGTATAGCATCACTCATACGAGTGTTGGGGATTGCTTATTATTAAAAGTGATTATATGCTTGTTGGTTTATATGTAACTTCAAATACTTTGTTGATCATCTTCCATATACATACGAGTTAGCTCAATGTGACTAGCAAATTGTCATTCCCAAGTGTTGAAAATCATATTTCTACAGTTCGTTCAATGCAAGTGGTGTGTCCTTAAAGCAAATTCACTCTCTCGGTCTTTCTGACTTGTGCGCTTTGTGTGATTAACGAGTTGCCTTCCAATCAATACCAAAAACTCATACACTTGTTTGTCAATCAAACCGTTTATGAGCCTATTTTGTGTTTTGAGTTAACCTTGCCTCCAAATTAAAATCACCAAATCGTAATTATTAAATTATTGAATCTCCATCTCCTATTTGAATATGAATTTGATTTACATCAAGCTTTTGTACATTGGAGTCGACCGTCTTGCTAAAAGTAACCTCTCTATCTCCTGGAATAGGGATAAGGTTTGCATATACCTCACCCTCTCCGGACCCCTAAGTAGCTCGCTATAGATGATATGTATCGCGTATGATTGTGGTTATAGTTATAGTTTTGTATAGGTAATTTAAAACTTCCCACACCAGTAATTCCAAACTCAACGCACCAACATCTACCATTTTGCCCTAACTTTGAACCCTAATCCTCAAAACAACAACACCCAATCCGATTTCAATAAATACCTACTCTTTGTATCTTTGTGAACAACTTCAAATCAATAATCAATATAGACGTGTAAAATTTATATACAAATCAATTCATACATGTGAATTGAACATCAGATAGCAACAGTGTTGTAAATTGTGAACGGTTTGTCAATTTCAAATCAATAATCAACAAAGGCATATAGAATCTATATACGAATCAATTTCATGCATATGAATTGAAAATTAGATAGCAATCGTGTTGTGAATTGTGAACGATTTGTCGATTTCAAATCGATAAAGAAGTAGGATCAATAATCAATACCTGTTGTCAATTTCAACTTCAGATTTCAACTGTGAAGGGGAATAACCGCACAAGACTCTAAACTTGTGATCTCAGATGGCTTGTGACTTTGAATTTGCGATTAAGGCCTCTTAAAGGCTTTAGATATCAACAGTTGTGAAGTGTTTCTCTGAATTTTGAGTAAAATTCGTACCCAAACCTTAATAAAAACAAGAATTCTAAAACGAGCATTCAAAAGTTAATAAAGCATTAGTTTTAATAAACCCGTGTATTACACGGATTAAACAAATAAAATATTAAATATAATAAAAGTTTATCAAGTATAAAACGAGATTTTATGATAAAATATAATTGAAATTACGTATAGTAAGAACAATATGTAATAAAAAACGATATCAACTTTTTAAACTTTGGTTTAAAACCTTTTTTTCCAAAAAAATAATAAATATTTTGTTTCAAAACAAACCGTATTAAAAAATATAATTTTTAAAAAAATTTTTATTATAAATTTCAATTTTAATTATTTTTTGTTCATAAAATATTAACTTTTTAAAAACACTAATTTTAATAAAGTTTGATGTTTTGTAAAAATTTCTTATTCTATAAAAATTATTTTAAAAAAAACATTGATAAGAAGATCTTTTTTTAAATTTATTAAAAAACTATTTTTGTTCTAAAAAAGTTAAATAATATTATTGATAATTAAGGTAATTATTTAATAGTAGAGAGAAGCGGGAAAATTTTGGTGAGATTGAATGTGGTGCCGTCACGTGTCACACCAAGATACTATTTTATTAGAGTAGAAAAATTCTAAAACCATGTATTCAAAATTTTATAAAACAAGCAAAGTTGTCTCCGTTTTGCGGCGTGACAACACGTCACGTCACATTTACAAACTGTGTCAGAAGTGTTGCTGGTGCTTAAGTACATAAAATAAATATATTAAATCAATATTATGCATCGTAAGTTACTGGCATATATTAGTTGTACAATGAAATTTACATGTTTAATAACACATTGCGGCGCGTACACGGACTTCGATAAACATGGGCAAATTATGAAGAAAAGTAATTTAAATGAGATAATTATTAAAAACGAAAAAAAGGAAATATAACTTAAGTTTAAAAGAATACAAGAAAACTAGAAAAGTGAAAAGGAAAAAAAAAATCCAAAAAGACTACAGACAAAATTTGCAGAAAACGGGAACTAACCCGGGTCTAGCACATGTAAGTGATATAACCGAAGACGCATAACGACCGAAGCAAACCTATTTTTGAATTATTAAGGCGTGTGTTTAACACCTTTCAATTTGTAAAAAGCAAAAAGAAAAGAAAAAAAGTTGCAGCCAATCACAATCCAACATGTGGCATCTCAGTGGGGCACCACCCGACACTTGCAAATGGCTTATATACTTATATATAATAGGATAAATATTAAAAAGAACCAACATAGTTTTAGTTTTTTATCACGAAAGTCTTTGTATAATTTTTTGTACGTAAAAAACCAACATACTTTCTGTTTTGTATTATAAAAGTCACTCAACACTTTTTGCACATAAAAAACCAATATACTTTTTGTTTTTCACATAAAAACCCCTCAATAATTATTTACACATTTAAGTCATTTCACTTTTCAAATTCGATCAAATTCTAAAAAGAAACTAAAACAACTTTTGCACCGATTGTTTTATTTGCGTGTATTTCCCGCCCCTACATAGCTCGTTTAAGTTATAGGATCCCGAGTTTAGATTGTTTAAGTTGTGGGAGATCAAGCTCAACTCATTTAAGTTATAACAAATTAAGTGAATTTAATGTGTAAATAATTGTTAAATGATTTTTATATGAAAAAATAGAATGTATGTTGGTTTTTTATGTGCAAAAAGTGTTGAGTGACTTTTATGAGATAAAACATAAAGCATGTTGGTCTTTTACGTGCAAAAAATTGTATAAGGACTTTTATGAGAAAAAACTAAAATTATGTTGGTTTTTTATGGTATTTGCCCTATATAATATTATATACCAAAGTTAAAAAAAAACACATTTCAACTTAGTTTTAAATAATATTTATATCAAAGTGTAAATAAGATTAAGCATGTCAAAACTATACATTGAAGTTTTATAAAATAATATATTTTAAAAGTTATAAAAAAAATAATACATATTTTAAAAGTATGATGATGCCGGTGTCTAAGATGTGTGGTGACAGCGGTGGTGGATGCTAGCGGTGATAAACATTTTAAGTAAACATTGTTTTAAACTTTATATTTAAAATTAAAAATAAAACTATTCGAGTCGCTTTTTAACTTCATGTTATTGATGAGTTTGTAAATGCTCTAATATAATATAAACCACTAAAACATTGTTAAAAATTACTCAAACACCTTTATGTCGCGTACATCACTCTAACATCCATGCGGGCCGTATAGATGGAGAAAAGACATGACCATACGACCTCTATCAGTGACTCAATAGTGTGCACCAACATATCAATCGACGAACAAAACACATCATACGACCCAATATGCGAGTTGCTTGTGATAACTAGGCCATTGGTGCGCCTACGGGCAACCCTTTTTGTACTCAATTTATCAACATTAATTTCGATTATCAAAAATAAATACTAAATCTACATACCACATATGACATTTAAACCCACAACTAGATTGCAATATACAACATCTATCACCAAAAAACATTTCGTATTGTGTTTGTATTTGAACAAGATTCAATATACACACACATGATATATATGTATATAACATGTCTATAAACACTCTCCATAATTACAATCATCAAAAAAGTAAAAAAAAAATGACACCAAAATTATCTTACATTGTACTCAATTTATCAACATTAATTTCTATTATCAAAAATAAATACTAAATCTACATACCACATATGACATTTAAACCCACAACTAGATTGCAATATACAACATCTATCACCAAAAAACATTTCGTATTGTGTTTGTATTTGAACAAGATTCAATATACACACACATGATATATATGTATATAACAAGTCTATAAACACTCTCCATAATTACAATCATCAAAAAAGTAAAAAAAAATGACACCAAAATTATCTTACATTGTACAATCATACAATATACTCTTTTCCTTTTTCACATTATTATCCCTTTCATCACCAGTTCATCGCCTGCCGCTGCGGCAGCCGGAACCGGACCTCCGACGCCGGCGACTTCACGGCGACACCGTGCCAGCAAATCCCCCCTCTACACATCTCATGCGCCACCGCATCGCCACCGCGAGCCACCGTCGCACACGTAACAACCTTACGCGACACATCCCACATCAAGGCCACCACGACCACGGCCGCGACGAGCGCCGTGGACAGAAGCAACACCGCGGCTCCGCCGTAGCACCGGCCGATGAGATACCCGTAGCCCTTGATCGCGGCTATCACCGTCAAGTAGACGATGGTCAAATTGGCGACGACAGTGTCTGAAATTGGCATGGGAAAAGGCGAAATTGGATCGATTTGAGGGGATTGGAAGAATCTGGAAGGGGAATTTAAGGGGAATGTTGGGGTTTTCGATGATGGTGAAGTGGTTTTTACGAAAAGAAGGGTTTGGCTCTTCGATCATCATTGTCAGGATATTGGGGTGAAACTTATCCCTTAATCTATTTCTTTATATTATTTTGGAGTTAATGGCTTCTGGTGAAATAACAGTTTTGTTTATTAAGTAAAATAAAATGCGATAATTTTTTATTTTGTAAGAAGTTAGGCATTAGCTTTTTATTTATTTTAATAGAAAAGTTAATCAAAATAACATATTTGATATCATATTTCGTCCTAAGTGAGTAGAAAAGTTTACAAATATTAACCTTGATAGCTAAAGTCATTATGAAAGTGAAAAATATTACCTAAATTTGTTATTTTTTTAGGGTAATTTTATAGATTAGCTAGCAAGTTTTAAAAATATTTTAGTTAGGTTACTTAAGTTTAAAAAATATTCCAATTAAATCGCTTAGCTTTTATATTTTATTAAAATTATAGGTTTTAACATGTTTTTTACAATGTTTTTATTTTTGTTTTAGTTAGGAAATATTTTTTTCTTTTTTTTATGCTGAAGTAGAGCGATGACATGAATTTTAGATATTTTTTAATATAATTAACATATTTTTATTTTTTTAAATATAATTACATATGTTAAAAATCACGATCCCATATTTTCTCCTTCATTTCCTTCTTAGAATAAAAAATTTGATGATAACTTGAGTTGATGGTTTAATGATCCAATATGAAGAAAATACGCATGAGTGATTTAATTGAAAAACTTTTAAAATTTAATTACTTGATTACTATTATATCTTTTATTTAATACATAAACTTGTTAATTTGAGTGAACCACATGATCCTTTTATGTAATTAACCTTATTTTTTAACCAATATTTTAATTATTACCTGAGCAAGAACAAAACTGCAAAATTATGTTGAGCCACAAAATTACATTGTGAAAGTTTAATGAAGTGTTTAATTTTTGTATACCAGATTGAATTTTATTGATTCGAAACCTCTAGAATAATTTATACAAGTTATTTGATCAATGACATTTGTATAAATGTTTAAAAATCTCAATTTAAACTTAACATTATTGAGTTTGGTGTGGATGAATTGCTTAATGATATTTCGTTAAAAACCAAAATGTTAGGTATGCTATTGACAAGTTACTTGATAATGGTATAAAAAAATGTAAACAATTTTTCACGATAATGTTCGAAGGTATTGATGATATAATAAAATTTAAGGCCGATAAATCGATGCACCGAAAACAGTGTGTGAAACCTTCTATCACACACCTGGTCATGATTGGTACTCATCTAGTGTTTGATAATAACCGCTTTTTTACACGTCACGCGTTGCGTCGGGTCTTTACGCGACATGATTTTCCAAACTAATATTATGTCAATACCCAGGTCCTTTTCGATTACGTCCAAATGTAGACTTACTCGAATCTATATTAACACGTATACAAATATATTAACATAAGAAAGTATTCTTTTAAGTTAATTGCACATGAGTAAATCCGGAACTGTAGAAACTTTAAGGGGTTTAAAGTGGTATTTTATAAAGTTTTTAAAAAATGTTAGCATGTGAAAGTTTACACATTGAAAGTAAGACATGTATAAAAGTAAGCACAAACATGATTGCATGTAGCATCGCGTCTACAAACTTTGTTACATACGTTTTGATATGGATAATAAGACTATGTGTAGTGGTTTTAAGTAAATGTTTAGTTAAAATGCAACATAGGTGCCATGTAGGCAAAAACAAGTTTACTAAATCTCTTTTTAAATCAAGTGTAGTGGTTTTAATTAATTACAAATATTATTCAATTATTTTTATTTAATATTCAGTAAACATGATATAATTTTAATTAGATAACACCACACAATAAATACTATAACATTTTAATAAAATAAAAGTTACTACAACATATAAATAAAAACGATGCTTGAGTTGAATATGACTAAATCCAAGCTTATACATAGTGTCTTTCCTTTGTTGGGAAAACAATACGCTAGTGGTGGTCGTCATCTATACGGTTCTGGTCGTGATGTTTGACTTGCTCGATTTTAAGTTTTATCCTCACTCAAACAGGCTCGATAATTACTGTTTCATCCATCTCTCAAGAAGCTAAATCGTTAGGTAGTTGATCCATTTTAATAAAATATATGAGATTAAGGAAAGCTATAGGAGCAAGACTGTGATTGGACTGTACGTGTGCCGAAAGAACAATTATAGAGTGAATTATGAGAGAGTATGATTGAAAAAATGTGAAGGTTTTAATATATATATATATATATATATATATATATATATATATATATATATATATATATATATATAGATAGATAGATAGATAATTCTTTTTTTAAATAAAAGATTACAAATAAAATTTGTTTTCACGCTCGTTACCACAATGGCGTTTACTACTTTGATGGCCCCTTTTAATTTTAGAGTAGTGGCTTTGGCGCCACCTAACCTCCACGTCACAAGCCTTGGCGGCTCATGTAATTCTCCACTACGTAGAGTCTAATGAACCTAAGTACATAGATAAAATATATTAAAACAATATTATGCATCGTGCATTGGAGCATAAAGACTCTTGCGTTGCTATGGACCCTATGATGACCATTAATGTGGTTAAAAGCACATTGTGACGCGTATATGAACTTCGTTATATGTGTATAAAAGTAAATTATATGTGATAAATACGACAAAATTATAGGATCGTATTTGATTTAATAAAAAAATTAGAAAAGTAAAAGAAAATTAATAGTTTAAATTAAAATTTATAAAATAAGTGAAAAAAGCCAAAAGAAATAAAGATACCAGAGTCAGAGATTGAACCCGCGCCTCCTGCACATAAACATAGGATTCCTACCAGTGGTACAACTCTTGTATTTGTGTTAACTTCTAGCAAAACGATATTTAACATAGTTAGGCGCGGTAAAAAAACAAAAAATAAAATAAAAGAGTGGTGTTTATGGTCCAATAAGAAGTTGACACGTGGCAAGGCCGGTGGACCCCACCATCGACCTTGCTAAATGGGTGATAGTTAAAAAGTAAGCACAAAATGACTACACGTAGCATCACGTATGCAAACTTTGTTACATACGTTTAGGTATGGACATTAACGAACCTAAATAGATGGATAAAATATATCAAAACAATATTATGCATCATGTGTTGCATCATAAAGACTCTTGTGTTGCCATGGAACCTTATGATGACCATTAACATGGTTAATAGCATGTTGTGATGCGTATACGAACTTCGTTATGTGTGTATAAAAGTAAATTATATGTAATAAATATGAGAAAATTATAGGATCACATCTGATTTAATAAAAAAAATAGAAAAGTAAAAGAAAATGAATAGTTTAAATCAAAATTTATAAAAGAAGTGAAAAAAGCCAAAAGAAATAAAAGTACCGAAGTCGCGGAATGAACCCGCACATCCTGCACATAAACATAGGATTCCTACCGGTGGCGCAGCTCTTGTATTTGTGTTAACTTCTAGCAAAATGATATTTAACATAGTTAGGCGCTGTAAAAAACAAAAATAAAAATAAAAACATAAGAAAGAAAGAAATTTGTGGTCCAATAAGAAGTTGACACGTAGCAAGGCCGGTGGACCCCACCACTGACCTTGCTAAATGAGTGATAGTTAAAAAGTAAGCACAAACATGACTGCATGTAGCATCGCATCTGCAAGCTTTGTTACATACGTTTTGGTATGGACATTAACACCTAAGTAAATAGATAAAATATATTAAAACAATATTCTGCATCGTGCGTTGCAGCATAAAGACTCTTGCGTTGCCACGGAACCGTATGATGACCATTAACATAGTTAATCGCACGTTGTGACGCGTATACGAACTTCGTTACATGTGTATAAAAGTAAATTATATGTGATAAATATGAGAAAATTATAGGATCACATCTGATTTAATAAAAAAATTAGAAAAGTAAAAGAAAATTAATAGTTTAAATTAAAATTTATAAAAAAAAGTGTAAAAAGCCAAAAGAAATAAAAATACCAGAGTCGGGGATTGAACCCGCGCCTCCTGCACATAAACATAGGATTCCTACCGGTGGCGCAACTCTTGTATTAGTGTTAACTTTCAGCAAAACGATATTTAACATAGTTAGGTGCGGTAAAAAAAATAAATAAAAGAAAGAAGTTGTGGTCTAATAAAAAATTGACAGGTGACAACGCCGGTGGACCCCACCACCGACCTTGCTAAACGAGTGATAGTTAATTGTGAGGATGAACAAAAGTTATGGTTTTGATGTTAATAAAATTTCATATCAAGGTTGATAAAAAAAAAAAAAAGGATGTCACAGACAAGCAAGGTAACACTACATTGTTGATTGCTAACAATTATAGAGAAACAACTACCACTTCCTAAGGCTATGGGGCGTAATTCCACGCTCTACTAGAATTTTTCCACCTATATCAGCTCCATGTTAATTTCCACTGATCTTCTGATTTAAGGGTGTGGTTCCATTACTTTATTGAATATCTAGTCCACATATTTATCATGAGATATAAGGCTATGGGGCCAAAACAACCACCACACATGGGTGTCGCAGTGTTGCATAATGCGGGCTTTCGTCGGCTAGGACCATGACCCCTTCCACAGACCACACCGCATAACCTAATATGTCAACTAAGGTAGAGTTTTACAATTTTAACGATGCCATTAACGAAATCTAAATTGTAAGCTATTACTATGATATAAATTGCGACACATAAAATAGTCTAAACTAGCTAGAATAACTAGGATATTATACTAAATTTTATACTGTAAAGTGATATATTTCTCTCCAAGACCGTCTCTAAGAATCTTTAAAAATTTTTAGGCCGTGAGCAAGTAGGAAAAACAGACCCATATAATACAAAACTAATACTCCGTATGTAAAAAGTTTATAGGATTGTTATGGAGCTTTAAGTTTTAATGGGCTAGAATAATTAAATTGTTATTGGGTATTAGATTGAGTAAATAATAGTGGACTAAACTAATTAGAATTGTTAATGGGCTCTAATGTTTAATAGGCTAGAAAAATTAATTTGTTACTAAGTTTGTTGATGGCTATAGATTAATTTTTAAATACATGCATACATATTTAATATAATTTTTACTTAAAAAATTTTGGGCCCTCGAGGAGATTTGGCACTGGGCGGTCGCTCACCACCGCCCCCACAAGGTCGCCCCTGTTTTTCTGATGATTGCGTTAGGTACAATTATGTTTAACCACCTTTTTTAAGGTTGACATAGAAATGTAGGATTAGATGTTATCCTGTCACAAGAGGGCCACTTTTATACCCTCACATATATACACATTATAATACACATTTTATAACGTAGAGAAGAACACTCCACATTACTCCATGTCGCTTCTTCAAATTTCATCCTCTCGAAACCAGAAAAAGGAGATACATGGGTCATGGGTGGTGCAGTCTTTGGTATTTGATTACAAACATCTCGCCTCTATGAGTTCTTTCATCGACACTTGCAACTTCTACTATGATTGAACCATGTTCCTCTCCCCATCTATGTTTTCGTTACGTGAAATAAACTAGCATCAACTAGTCACACTTTGTGGTTTTATATGCACGCTTGTTATTTTTCTCCACGGCCAGAAGACATGATATGATCTTTGAGTATATCACGAAAGCAAGTTTTCAGTAGTGCACGAACAGAGCAGGTTAGAAGTGTAGAACATGGAGAACTTCTTTTCTAATATCTCAACAATGGTGGCATTCTACCGAAATATTCAACTTTAGAGTTGTACTCGCTAACCGTCCAAAATTTTTACAATTGCAAATGGTGAAGTTGGTAACGAGATTTTGGAAGGAAGACCATCCCTTGAAGGTCAACCCTATTTTTAAAACTTTTTCATAACTTAGGAGGGTACTCAATGGTAAAGTGTCCCCTTTTTAAGTTTTCGTGTTAGTGTAACTTTCACATCATGGAAGTCTCATTCCCTCATGAACATTGGCATTCAGAGTCAAGTGAAAGAGGCTCAAAGATGTCAAGTGGAACAGATTTATCATGAAAATAGTCGATAGTTTTGTCAATCGAAAAAGACTCATTTATGGTTTCGAATGTGCTTTTGTGTATATTTTATGAACTTCAGGTTCTGAATAAGCATTTGCAAAGATTATATAACCTTTAGGGGGCGTTCGGTTCACGGAATTCATAGGAATTGAAATTGGTATTAAAATTGTATGATTCGTCAACCAAAATTGTGTTTGGGTGAACAATGAGAGGGAATGTTTTACCTCAAATTTCTTTGATTGTGGGATTTCAATATTCCTTCCACCTAGAGAAGGATTTTAAATCCTACAACCAAAGGAATTTTGAGATAAGACATTCCCTCTCATTGTTCACCCTCACACAATTTTGATTGACAAATCACACAATTTTGATTGACAAATTACACAATTTCAATACCAATTCCAATTCCCATGAATTCTTATGAATTCCGTGAACCGAACGCTCCCTTAGTTTTATGTGAAGGGTTCATAAGAAAAGCATATAATTATGTGAAAACGAGAGAAAACCAGTAAAACCGGCCACATAATTTATAGATTTTTTACCACTAACTTCTATATATGTGTATGTGTATATATAGATAGGGGTAGACATCAAATGAAAACCGTAAAATAGTTTTACATCACGTCATGCACAAATTACATATATGTAACAACTTTTTTGTTGACATACGTAACACTCTTCATTCCGTATTTATGTTCAATATATATGTAATAGATTTGAACCCAACCCTAGATACTTAAATACCCTTTTAATATTTAAAAGAACTAAAAAGTTATAAATTACATTATGGGTTTATGTGTTTCTTTTTAGTTTTCGTATAACTATTGGTTTTCTTATGAAACCTCTCTTAGTTTTATAAACTCTAAACTAGTTATATACGCACATCTTTCTCCCAAACCACAATAGGGACTTTATTTTAATTTTTTTATATACACCATAAATGAAAACAACTGTCAATTTGGTGAATGGGTTTTTTCTGTTAATAAATATTATAACTATTATCCATGGTGGTCTTGATAACACATTCTGACGAACACAGTGCTTATTCGTAAGATAATCTATTTTTGACTGTTATGTGATTAATTGATGAATCTGACCCGATCGATACAAAAAGATTGCTGTAGGGTTGTATTTTATGTTCTTGTATTTGCTTGAGAAACTTAAAGAGCGAGACTGGTACTTGTTTTAGAGAATAGGGTATTAGAGAGACTATCAGCTGATAAGCTGATAATGTGTTGAAATAAGACAGAAGAGAGTATAAAGTGACATTTAACAAGATGTGTTACATATACATACACAATTTATCAAACATAAAACAACTGTAGTAAATGATAAGAGTAAAATGATTGTTATGAAATGTTTTATAACCAACTAATCAATGATGAAAATAAAAATGGGTTAACTTTATAAAATAGTAACCAACTTTTAAAAGTGTTTCAATTAGATAACTCAAGTTTAAAAAGTGTTCCAATTAAGTCACCCAGCTTTCATATTTTATTTAAATTAGAAGTTTTAACATGTTTTTTAGCGTGTTTTTCTTTTGATTTCAATTAGGAAATATATTTTTTTTATGCTGATGTAAAACAATAATGTGAATTTTACACACTTTTTTTTGTTTTAATATAATTAACATGTTCATTTTATTTTTTGATATAATTTCATATATTGAAAATTCCGACACTCACATCTTCTCTTCCGTTACTTTCTTGAAATAAGAACATTCGATGATGACTCGATTTGATTGTTTAGTGGTTTAATTTGAGAAGAATATGCATAAGTGATTAAATTGGAACACTTTTCAAACTTGATTATTATTATATGAGATGATAACATTGTCTTAACTTACAGACATCCACGCATAAAATGACTGCATAGCTACCAGATTTTGTCAAACATTGGTTGGTAAATTGGGTAATTGAGGAATTTTCAAACATGTAAATGACTAATGTACCTCATTAAAAGCACCATCAATGCTGGCTCTAGACCAAAAAGACAAACAATTCACGCGGCATTTCATGTATTCTCGACTCTGTAGGCTGCAACGACTGAGTTTACAAAGTTTGTGCTTAAAGTTGATTTTGAATGATTATACATAAGATCAAATAATGCTATAAGTTGAAACAGAATTAGAAACTCTCCAAACAGGATTTAACGAAATTCATCAATCTCAAAGACTCGAGCGGTTCCATCAAGGGAGACAGACACTAGGTGAGCCCCATCAGGTGACATGGCTAGAGACTGGATTGCATCAGTGTGTCCCCTCAAAGTCTTTACACACTCTCCAGAAAGACTATCCCAAATCCTCACTCTGCCATCCACACACCCTGTAGCCACATACCGAGTAGCACCTAGCCATGTCAAACATGTCAAGCCATCCTACGATATAAACAAAATACGCAATGTTAGCACGAAAAATTTTATATACATAGTAACAGAATTATGATAATGTAATTTGGTCAAATTGATATACGCCACTCAATTAGGCATTCGTAAACTCAGTCAATTGGAGTTCAATGTAATTTGTATTGGGTCATACATATATAAAGTGTAAGTGATTAATGATTATGATCAAGTCATGAAAACGATCTCTTTTATATATGATTAAACCTAAAAAAACAAACTACAAAAACTTGGTCGATAACCAAAAAAAGATGACCCTTAACCGCACTTTTTGTGAAAGTATATTGGTTTTTAAACAATGACCCTATTTTAAATTTCATCACAGAAATATAACATTTCTTCAATAAAGTTAATCATTTACTTCACAAAGTAGTTTCAATACACATCCCTTCGTTAGAAAAAAGAAAATTGAATCAAACATCATGTCTAGAATGATGCCATAAACTTGGTGGGTTCATATAATTGAAGTTAGCAAAAGATAAAATATGTCTACAAGTCAAACAAATAACCTTGGTGGATTCATATGATTAAAGTTAGCAGAAGATGTACCTCGTGTTCACATGTGCAACGGGGCAATGAGTGTTGTAGATCCCAAATGATAAGTTTTTGATCTATGCTTCCTGTTGCCGCCCAAGGAGAACTACCGAAGAAATCAAAGCCAGACGTTTAATCAGTTGTTAGGTGCATTAATTGCTATAATTACTGAAAAGATTAACCTTTATAAATTCCTACAGGAACAATACCTAGGTGAGAACGCGATACATTCAACTGAATCTGTATGCGAAGCTAGAGAAGTAACAACCTGTGACCGAACTAAAATGTGAAAATGCAAAAAGGTAAAAAGGAAAAAATCAAGGTGAGATTATTATTATTATTCAAACCTTCCCGGTTGCAATATTCACACAGTGAACAGAACCATCTTTTGAGCCGGTAAGAACAAGAGACGAGTCGGCACTTATTGTCATACATGTAAGACCGTCGGTGTGATAAAAATGACCTTAAAACAAATATAAAGTTGTATGTAAGTTAAGAACCTTTAATGAAAACTATTATGTTATCTATTCAAAGTTATGCACATGATTAATTCAATGATGCATACCTTTGACAACATGAATATTCTCCCCAGTTTTCGGGTTCCAGACCCTCAAACTTGCATCATCAGAACCAGTACAAACTGTTTTACCTAAATAAATTAAAAAAAAAGTTAGAATAACTGGATAAAACATATTAAAAAAAACTAAGTGAACAAGAACATACCATCAGGAGTGAAATCACCACAAGTAACGGTACTAGCATGACCAGAAAATGAATTAAGATATGTGCCTTTGTCAGCATTCCACATCCAAACAGTGGAATCCTCTGAACCAGCTAGAACTATGTGTCCACGTGGATGCCACCTAACCCACTAAAGAGTCACAGATTCAGACCCATACAAGGAAATAGTTCACAATATAGTTTCAGGCAAACTTCAGAAAAACCTAAGAACTTTGAGTTCATGTGTTGATAAGTCCTGGACCTTTGTTCTTGAATGATTAGATCCCTTAACTTATAACACTTAACAGAAATAACCTTGCGTTAAATTTTAACAAGTTGAAGGATTTAATCATGCAAAAAGGACCTTTTTGTTAAGTTTTATAACTAAAGGCATTAATTATGTAAAAACAAAGTTCAGGGACTTATCTGTGTGAAAAACAACCATACGGTTTTTTTATTCTTTTTAAAACTTGACCTATATTCAAACAAAAGAAGAATAAAAAAGACAGATGATACTAAAAAATCTTCTTTTCGTTTACCTCAATACCAGCTCCAGGTCCATCAAGTGCACATTTCAAGGTTCCTAATGATACATCCCAGACTTGAACGATCCCATCAAAGCTTCCGGAGGCAACCAACTGCCCATCATAACTGAAGGCCACACAGGATACAGAATCCTTATGACCTATACCAAAAGACAAAATTCACTTAAGTCACATACTGAAAAAAGATTTTTTTTTAACAAATGCATACCTTGCAATTCAAAAGCCCAATCTCCTTGACCAATTTTCCAAAGAAACCCTTTGTCATCCCCTGCCCCTGTGGCCACCAATTGAGCATCGGTTGGGCTGCATGCAACTGTGTATAATTCACCTATGACCAACAAGTGAATATTAAAGTTAGTTACATCAAGTTCTCAGTATAATTTGCACAATTATCTAAAATTAAATGTTAAATATAACATAATTATCCCTAACAATCCATCAAGTAACCTTAACACCCTGAATGGAAAAGATAATGAACTTACCGGTATGACCAGTGAATATGTGCATTGAATCATCAGCTTCATCTGAAATAGAGAGAAGAAAAATAAAACAAACAAGTAGAAAATTTTAAACAAATGCAAGTAAATAATCACATATCCGTACAGAGCAAACTGCAGGAAAGAAGAAGAAATTATTCACTTTTACTGATGTTAGCAACCAGCAGTTGTTCAGATGTATAAGAGTAACCAACTTACAAAATATTACCTACTTTAGCAATCAACCTCATTTTAAATGTTTAAGCCTTTAAATTTCTTACGTATTAATAGTCGTCATGCCAGCCATCACATCATATGCCATACATGCAAAAAATTCTCATGAAAAAAGTATAAATCTATCTATGATTTAGAAAATAATTGATATTTTGTTATATCTAGAAGTTATAAGTAAATGTCAAATCAGATGCCATGTGGTATATAAGATGATTCACTAAAATCAGTAATAGAATGTAATGTAGTTGCTAAAGTCAGTAACAGACTATAAGTTGGTTCATATTTGCATCTACTTTAAAGCTGGTTGCTAAAACTAGAAAGAAAAAAAATAGTAAAGGTAGTTCTTAATTCATGCAGTTTGCTCATCTGCATTTGACCTTTGTAATATCAGGAGCTTCAAAGACGTAAATGTAAGATAGCAAATTTACGGATTATATTGTTTTCTCATATGGTTAATGGTTTACTAATTCCTATTATTCAATCATATTATATGGTAGTGTAAGAGCTGTCAGACCTTACAACGAATAAATAGAACATATAAAAAGGCAAATGTTACTGATTATGATTCTGCTTATAAACATGAGAGAGAGAGAAAAATAAAGAATTGTAAGTTTAAATAATCTTGACAAACCATAAGCTTCAGCATCAGAACCAGAATCTGCATCATCGCCTGCATCTGGGAGATCTAAAACAACAAAAGAAACAAGTTTCATAATATGTAGATGTAATAAAGAGAACATTGTATTATAACATTATAAATCCAGGAATATAACTAAAACTACCTTCTTCATCTACATTAATTTCTTCTACAATGTCATCCTCATCAAGAAAAACTTCACCATGATCTTCCCCATCATTTACAGGAGTACTCATGATCCCTCCTTTAATTACTTGGATTTCTTCAACAGAGCTGATATCTATCAAATTTAATAACCTTGAGAATATTCTTTACCATTTATTAAATAAGAATCAAACTACAAAATCAGTATGACTGAGTATTACTTTAGGGTCAATTCAGCACCCAATACGGCAGATTTTAACAACCTGGTAGGGGTGCCCTGGTGGTAAGCACCCGTGTCCTCAGCATTGAGGTCATGGGTTAGAATCCTGCTTACCTCAGTTTGTCCCCTCTTAAGCCACCTACACAGCCTTGGCATGATTTCTCTGCCCTTGCCAGTTAGTGGGTACTGGCGGGACCCAAGGTTTACCGCGTAAGTGGGTTCCCCCAGTAACCAAAAAAAAAGGCAGATTTTAACATATAACAGGTTGACAACTACTCCCTGAGCATTCTAAACTTCTAGCACATGCAATATTTAGCATATTTCAACATTAGATAAAAAGTCCATAAAATAAATAAAGTTGAATGAATTCAAATATTCAATCATACACAGAGAAGCAAAGTAAATTAAGTGGTTTAAAAGAATGCAAAAAAAACCTTCAAGGCAGTGATCAGATTCAATATTAAAGTCTATAACCAGTAAATAAGCAAGAATATGGAGGGTGTTTGGATTGAGGGTTTGGGACCACGGAAACAGAAATTGAATTATAGATGGTGTTTGAACTGAAGATATAGTGATAAAATGGGTCCAACTGGGTCGGAGCAGACACATTCTCTGCTGGATAAAGGGAAATGGGTTGGAGGGACTCTAATTCATAGTTGTCAATAGGGAATAGCGGTAAATAGCGACAAGCCACCTATATGCTACGTAGCGAATAGCGGTAAATAGCACCCGCTATTTCGTGTTTAGCGATAAGGTAGTAGAAACTTTAAGAAATATTTTGCATTCAATAAATAACATGTTTAGCTTTGAAGTAGTAGAAAAATTAAGCAAACACCACCAAATTAGCTAAAATACTTTATTTGAGTCGATTTCATAGTTATAAAAAATTTTAAAAAACTAAAAAAAAATAGAAAAAATCGCTACTGGTCGCTATTCACAAATAGCAACACCTTGTCTATACGCTATGTAGCGCGCTATTACGCTATAGCGGTCGCTATAGCCGCTATTGACAACAGGGCTCTGATTGGAGGGAATACATTTAAAATTCAGAAGGTGGAGGGGTAGTCCACAAAATCAGGAGGTGGGGCAGCAGCTCCTAACTGTTCCCACCCAATCTTAGTTTAAGTATTGTTGTTTTCTTGCATTTGCTTCCTGTCTAGTTTTATTATCCTTTGTAATTGGAGTCCTACCCTGCTCGAATTGGGTTGTTTTTATCCTTTATTTTCAGTAATCTATAGCCGACTTTTCTGGGTCTATCATACAGGCTTCAAACCTAGAAATCATAATCTCAAACGTCAAACTAGAGGATTCTCCGTACCTACTAGAAGGGGTAGATATAAAAGTTTCCATACATCAAATTCAGAAACATATACTTGTAATTCAATATGGAGCTTGAATCTATATCAAATGCAGTAGTCCCACCTTAGCTATGCTGGGATGAAAAACCCATGACCATTGCAGTTAGATTAACAACAAAACTTAGACGCATTAATTGTTTATATGCATGCAAGAAACTGAAACATCATTATCCAACACTTCACTTATAAAGTACAAAAAAACTTTTGAGCCATCAATTGAGCTACAAGAACATATCAATACAAACAAGACCAATCTGAATATCTGATGATCACTTCAATATACATACATATAGATACAGATATATTGGTTCTAATAAGCTCAATAACACAAACAACACAAACTGTTAAAACCCAAAGTGCACAGTTTTATACTTTCATTCAATCAAACAAAATAACACTCCAATTAACAAAACTTATATAATACAGTGGTTTCTAACTCAACTAAAACCACTAGCAAAATTACAGCAGCACATCAATAACATCTCAAAGGATTAAAGCAAAAACAGGGCATACCTGTGTGTATTTTGAAGATGAAATCAGGGGATTAAAGTTGCAGCAGAAAACGACGATGATTAAGTCGAAGAGTGCGATTTCTTTAGGGTCGAGAGATTTTTTGTATTATTATTATTATTATGTTGAATTTCTTTCGGTGCGATCTTTGGTACACGTGTGGTGAAATTTGGAAGTGAATTGAAACCCTAATTTCTCACGTTCTAATGTTCTTGGGTATTGACCCATACCCTTACCCGACCCATATCAATATTTTCAAGCCTTTTCTCACCTTTTAGCCCAAAATTAACAAATCCTCTTAATTAATTTTTTATTAGCCCAAACAAATAAGAAAAAAAAAAAAACATTTTTTAGGTCATGAGGTGTATTTTCACCTCATTTCACATCACATAAAACGTTATATTGCTTAAATTCTTCACTCAATCTCAATCATTAAACTAAGGAAATAGTTGCACTCGAAGTAAGGGTCACCTCTTCACATTTGTTTCAATTATGCATTTTAAATAAACAAAAAAAATTGATACTAGATTAATATTTACATTAAATAAAGCAACTAATAAAGTTAATATAAAACAAAACATTTTATTACTTACTAAAATAAAACATTTCACTAATGCTCGTATAAAAATCCAAACTTTTACGCCTATTAATCCTACACCCCTTTTAACACATGGATGGAGCGTTGTTTCACGCCTCTTAAAATGTCGCCTCCGTTCTCACACCCCTAGCATGAGAGGATACAACCTGTCTTATACATGTTAATTAAAATGTCAATAAAATTTGTTTTTACTTTTTAAATTTTCAAGTTATGATTAAAATTTTTATTCATAAATTTTTGTAATAATGCATAACATAAATATACTTCAATAAAAAATTACCAAATATACTCATACCTGTAGTTGAAACTTACTTGTAAACTAGATTATTTAGATGGTTTTTTTTTCATATACAATTCTAGAACATTCATATACAAATTAATCATAAAATTTTAACTTTGTAAAGTTTATATGATCTTTTAAAAATCCTCTCTCGATTATATATAAACGGCTTCAACCTATGGAACTTATACTTATAACCATCAAGAACCAAAGTTCTTTTAAACATATAAACTTCATACTTACATGTTTTATTTTTAACATTTCATTTAGATACAATGTCAGACATTTCAAAGCTTGAGTTTATTGCTCTTGACGCATTCACGCACAACTTCCTCCCAGTGACTCTTGATAACTAAATTCATTTGACGGCAAAGAACTTGGGAGAGCGATGGATGACGAAAATACTACTTAGCTTCAAGACAAAGCTAAAGTCATGATATTCTTTTGTTATCACCTACATAAAGATTAGTAGATGGAATGCCTGATTGTTAGAGCCCCTACTAAATTATGGAAAAACATTCAAGGGCATTCTCATCACCAAAAGTTAGTCTTACTCTTAAAGGTACGCTACGAATGAATTTTCTTGAGACTACATGATTATAAAACCATTAGCGAATACAACTTCACTCTATTTTGCATCACCTTTAAACTGAGATATGTAGATAAAACGTAATTGATGAAGACATGCTCAAAATAGGCGTTTTTAGCATTCCATGTCTCTACCTGTCACAGCAATATAATGAACGTGAATTCACTATATGCTTTACATTTGTATCATACATACTGGTTGTAGTGTAACACAACAAGCTCCCACTTCAAAACCGTCAAACACGACTAGAGTAGAAGTTGTGGCCATACCCAAAAGTGAATGTGGCAACTGCTTAGAGTGGACTTGTGTGAGGAAGATGTTATGACCTAGGTAGAAGTTGTAGCCATGGAAGGAGCAACACATGGATAATAATATACCACAATCCTAAGCTCCGTAACAGTGAATCAAGTCGATAGAATGCAAAGCGACCCCAAAAGGAGGTGTAATGGGGGCCAAAGCAACATCTATAAATAAAGAATGTCCAACCACTAGCCTCACACATGTCTTATCCCTAAACACCTCATTGGATCATATCACATATTTCATATCCCTAAACACTCGTTGGATCCTATCAATGAATGATTAACAAAAAGGAAGAGACATGTTGAAACCAATCCTACTAAAGATGCTCAACTTGTTACTATCTAATTAAATAGAGATAAAAATAAAGAATGAGATGTGAGAAAAGTTAAGAGATGAATAATATTTTAATGATAGTTAAATTTTTACAAAGATAAAGATAGATTTGCTTTAAAGAAACATCTATCCCCTAACACTAAAGGGTTGGAATGGTGTTCTCAAAGAGAAAATGACAGTTCAAGCCCAACCCGCTTTGAAGTTGTTTACCCTTATGATTTTTTTAATAGTATTAGATAGATTATCAAGGATGTCTTTATACACCTTGGGATGTTTTATGTTTCCTGTTCTGGATCAAATGTTGTAAACAACAATTTTTGTAGCATAATACGAAATCAAGCTTCAATAGCCCACCACATTTTGAATCTTCGTAATCATAGATCAAAGGAGATTTCTCTTGAGGACATCTAACTCCAATTTCATACTTTTAAGGGCATACATCTACTTTCTTCTTTTCTTACTATTCCCTACATAGCTTCACATAATTTCATTTGGTCTCATTTTTAACACTAACAATGATTAGATTTGCATTGTTTTGTACACTTTCAACATCCTCTATGAGGTAACTCTTAAAGTCATCTCTTGGATTCACAAACTCTTTGACCAACTTGTCTAGTCGTTTGGTGTGAATCCTTGATTTATGTCTTGAACTTTGACACGTTTGTCTTTATATCTGTAACTGTCTTGTCCAAAGTTGCAACTATGTATTCTGCATGCGTAGACTCTTCTTAGCTCCTTGCTAAGATTTATCTAAACCACAAATCTCTTCACTAGCCACAACACTTCATTTATCCACAATCTATTTATATCGTTTTCCGCCCCCATGAATCGACTTGACTCTTGTAGCACTTGTCACATGCTTATCTTGATAAACAATTTGCATACCAAGCCAACCAAACTATAATCCTACAACGATTCAAGCTATTAAAGAAAAACATACGATTATATGAAATAAAGAACACTTCATTTCTTTTGACTCACTTAACATTAGATCTTTACAAGTTAGTTTCTATGTATATTCTACAAGATGAGATCAATATATCATACGTGTCTCCTACCAAAATTGAGGATTGTGATCTACTTAAATTACAATAAGAAAATCAACGATCTTAATTCAAAATTTACTATTTATGCTCATAACATTTAAATATATTTTTTTACTTTTGTATTATCAAACTAGCTTTATTAAACTCGTGTATTAGACGGGTTAAACAAATAAAATATTAAATATAATAAAAATTTATTAAACATGAAACGATATATTAAGATAAAATATGATTGAAATTACGTATGGGTAAAAACTATAAGTAATAACACAATTACATCAACTTTTTAAACTTTTGTTTAAAACTTTTTTTTTCTAAAAAAAATTAAAAATTTTGTTTCAAAGCAAAGCGCATTAAAAATATCTTTTTAAAATTTTTCTTATTATAATTTTCAATTTTAATTTTTGGTTTATAAAAAACTTACTTTTTAAAAATTCTAATTTTAAAAAAGTTTGATGTTTTGTAAAAATTCCTTATTTTATAAAAAATTGTTTTTATAAATAACATTATAGAAAGATCTTTTTCTTAATTTATTAAAAAACTATTTTTATTCTAAAAAAAGTTAAATATTATTATTGGTAATTAAAATAATTATTTAATGTGAGAGAGAAGCGAAAAAATTTTGGTTAGAAGAAATGTGATGCTAACACGTGGCATACTAAGTTACTATTTTATTATAGTAGAAAGATGTGTATATATTTATTAATTTATTATAAATATATAAAAAATAAATAATCTGTTAAAAGAATTTACTCAACTTAATGGTTCCATCTATACACCTTTAAAACTCGATATTAATAATATTATTGATGATTTTATTCTAGTTATAACAGAAACACTTACTTTTTACGATAAGTTAAATTTATATTAATAATAATTCAGATCATAAAAACTATATTTAAGATAGAACTAGAGGAGGTACGCAAGGTTGGGTCATGAAATACTTTTCCAAATTGTTATAAATTAAATTAGTTTTTTTAACAATAATTTTTATTTGTAAATATATCACAATTTGTACTCTATAAGATTTAAAACTTTAGCCTTTTAGTTATTACGCACACCGATTACAACAAATATAAAAAGATTGTATCATACCTCAATCATCAACTACTACATTTGGAATACATACACGTATTAAAAACGGATGAGATTTTTGTTTTTGGAGTTTAGTTTTTGTGTTCCATAAAAAGAATCTCACGAGGATTTGGTTTGATTTATGATTAAAAAGAAAATAAATAAAAAAGAAGGGGCATGTTTCTCCTGCATAGACACGCATAAGTTGTATAAGTTTTTTTAATTAACAACAGAGAGTTTTTTAATATAGAACTGACTAGCAAGATGCTAGATAATACAAGTATAACTACAAAGTTTAAAACCAAAACGACATCCGAAGACTCAAAATACAAACCTGCACTACATGTTTTAATATAATATGTTCATTTTCCTTTCGTTTTTACCTATGAGAATTGAGACGCCTTATCTCCTCTAGTATTATTTCAGGGCTAGTGTTTCTGCCATCAAGGAACTTCTGGTTTCGAGCTTTCCATATCCTAATTACTTCATAAGCTTTGCACTAGAACAAATTGTTTTACTAGAACCGACTTCTCTCTTAACATTTACAAAGTTATTTTAAACATTATATTTTATTTATTAGAGATGGTAGTACAGATTTCACAAGTCACACATGTAAATACGTGAATTCTAAGAGGAAGAACTCTAACTGCATACAATTTGGTCATTGATATATGCACCATATAATGAATCGAGATATTACACGCACCATTGTAACAAAACAAGGTCGTGGAATTAAACTTATTATAATAACGAATAAGACAAGAAAAGTTAGATGTACCATAGTAACAAGTTGATCGCATTGTTGTAATAACACTATATGAAATAAAAAAACTAGACGTACCATTGAAATAAGTAAAACTCATTATTGTAACTTTAGTTTTAGGTTTTTTCTTGTGTATTTTGATTATTTCAAATTAACCTAACATAAAAAGTTAACACTCATATATTCAAAAAATCATTTCTGTTATGATTGAGTAGATAGTGAAAACCACATGTGTAATTTTTTTAAAAATTAAAAATTATACTTACAATATAAACATATCAAAACAACGATCCGTGTAATTAAATCCTTTATTAAATTAATCACATCGATCACTCCATTTTACTCGTATGAAATTGAAAATAATAGTTTATAGCTACTTTTTATCTTAATTTTCTAAGGTAAATATATAGTTTTTGTATGTATTGATATTTGGTGTGTGTACGTATGCACTGTCATCCCACGAGACCCTCTCTCTCTCTCTCTCTCTCTCTCTCTCTCTCTCTGTACGCCCTCCATCTCATGAATATGCACACACCACAACAACGCCATCAACAACACACATCACCTTCGAATCTTTCATCACACACACACACACACACACACACATATATATATATATATACACACACACAAAAGGTAATTTCATATTTCTGAGGTAATTTCAAGCTACACCTCTGCTCCCATGGCGTTTAACTCCACACAAGAGGTAATTTCAGATTTCTCAACTCTGCATTTCTGATTTACTGTTTCTTCAACTGATGTATTTTTATTCGATTGTTAAATTGATTTCCAATGCTTCGTATTCGTAATCAGATCCTTAAATGCATGTTATCAGTAAATGTGCTTCTGACTTCGATCGATTAAGATAAGTGATGGAGTTTGAGTTTTATCTTCGCAATTTCATCTTCGGTTTCTTCAAATTCATATGTTGTTTGTAATTTAGATTCTCATGTTTCTGATGTTTTTGTTATTTGATTGTTAAATCAATTTCTTAAGCTTCGTGTGCGTAATCGGATTCTTAAACTGCGTGTTATCGGAATATGTGCTTCAATGGATTAAGATATATGATTAATTCGAGTTTTATCTTCGCAAAAGCATCTTCGTTTTCTTCAAATTTATATGTTGATTGTAGATGATTGTAATTCAGATTCTCAATTCTGCATTTTCGTTTTACCGTTTCTGTTGCATTTAATACTTGATTGTTAAATCAAATTCTAAAGTTTCCTATTAGTAATTGAATTCTCAAATTGCATGTTATCGGAATTAAGTCGTTCGATTAAGATATATAATATAATTTCGCGTTTTATCTTCCCAATTTCATCTTCAGTTCGTCCAAATTTTATGTCGATTAATTGCGCCTCATTATCGCTCGAAACTTCACCAGATTTTCTCTGACTAAACATTCATTCTGATTTAAAATCATGCCTGATTTTGTTGTAGTATAACTGATTTTGCCGTTTTGGTGGATGACAGTGATGATTTTGGGGTTCAATTCAACGTATTTTAGGGTTATTTTGGCATTTTTTAGGGGATAGTGGGTCCTGTTGGTACGAATAAATAAAAATTACTTAATTTGGATTGTGACAGAAAGAGTGGTTCCATATTAGGTCCGCTGGAGCTGTTCTGTATTTGATGTGACATTATGTTTTCTTTTATAAAATTTATCCTGTAGCATACGATAGCAGTACCTACTTATCATAATTCTATAATTAGATTAAATCACAAACATGCTTATCTAGTGGGCATACTTACACGCAATGTTCATATGAGAGCAGTGTTTTATCTTTATAGCCATGAAATTCACGAACAAATTTCACATAAGCATTTCTCTTCCGTCATTTTTCAAAGGTATAGTACGCGACATGTTTCTTAAATTATTTTTTATTTTCTTTTTGGAGTAGGTGTAATTTTAGTTTAAAGCTGTTTCTTTTCAAGTTTGAAGCTCGTAGATATTTTTAAATTTGAAACTTTCAAAAGTACAGAGTGGGTCATATTTTGTACAATTGATGATTCTGATGCGTTATAGATATAAAGTCTATCAATTAGATATTTTCACCCACTTCATGACTTTTGTACTTCATAGATACCAAAAAAATGAATGTAATTGTGGCTCTCTTATAATTATCTACAATGTTAATTGAAAGGACCAAGGAGGTTACATCAATGTATAAGTTTCTCCATGACATTTAAAATGGCTGTTTTGTGCAACAATCATAACATTCATCTTAGATATGAACAATTACTTGATGAAATTAAGAATTGCGCATGCTCTTTTACTTGAATTCATCAATTTGCCTAAGTTCCAATGCTGATTATTAATCTTGCTTAACCATACACCTTTTGGTGCAGAGTTGCAAATTTTATACGATTTAAGTGCAAGTACATGATAAATTGCAACATTACATTATGCAGGGTTGTGATTCTTTTAGTGCTGTTGATTTGGCTGATGAAGGAAACAATTTACCTCACTATGAACTGCCTGTAGCTCTCTCGAATTCATTGGAGGTTTATGTGCCCCTTGAAAGTCAACTTTCAATGGGTGACCAAATCAATAGTCAAACCTACACCATGAAATTGGTGGAAAGTGCACCTGACTATTCTAAAAGCAATGAAAAATTTGCGGATATTGAGAAGGGGAAGACGGAAACACCTGGAATCAATGAAGAAGCTGTTGGTAACTCAAAGAATAAGGAAGGGCAGATGGTGAGTTAAAAACTTAAAATATTTTTGTTTACAATTTTTCCAATCTGGTTTATCAACCATTTTGCAGAAATCATTGTAGAAACAGATTAGCTTTGAAATGGGAGGCAAATATATGCAGTTTTTGATGAATCACAGCCTGATTTTACCCAAGTTCTCTGCTCGAGGTACTCAAGCTTATCACATTCAATGACATATGTATTATGTGTATGTATTCATATGTGTTTGTGTACATGTATATGTGAATGTGAGTTTGTATATGCGTGTGTAGGAGGGGCATTCAATACATAACCAGTTCTTAATCAAGACTAGAGAATAGTGAGAATCACATTACAGATATACATATTGTTTTAAGTATTATGAACCTAGGATACATATGGCAGTTATGTAATCACTTCTCTTTCTATCTCTCCCACTGTATCAGTCAGCACTATGTGCGTTGCATATGTACAAGTATTTATGCAGTTCTCTAATTTATTGAAAAACGTATGATTGTGCACGCGCCGTGTGTTTGGATTGTATATATATACCTTATGGTAATGTATGTATGTATGTGATTGATGAAGCACTTGCTCTTATTGGACAAATAAACTACAGGTGAGAAAGTTGTTGAGGCTCCAAGAATGAGAAAATACAAACGTGCTGCCTCATTTAATTCAAGAAAAGTTGCTCTTATGTTCTCCGTATTGTAAGCTCTCACAACCTATTATGTTATCAACCTTGCCTGAAAATAGAATTTACAACCACTTTTTCATCATTTCACCATTCAATCTATACCTAAAGTAGAAGTCAAATAGATTTTCAATTTACTTTGCTATTAGAATAAAGATAACTCTATAGTAGTGTGTTTGAGGTGGCAAGATGGACGGGTAGGGTAATGAATCAAAAACTACCCATGTTGATTAGGCTGACCCACAAACACTTATTTGTTCATTGTTAATAGTTTATAAACAAAGATGTTGGTTTTAATTACATTATTATTTTTTTGAGTAAAGGAGTTAAAAGGTTGTATGCTTTAACAATATATTTTAGGCAACTTTCAACTTGTTTGACCCATTTGAAATAAAACATAACTCAAAATGAAACTAAACTTACCACATCTACCTTCTCCATTTTAGCATTTCCTCATTTGTAGGGGTGTAACGAGCTAGCTCATTTGTTAGTTATTAATTATTGAATACTATTTTTGTATATATATCTATGATTATAACTTTTTATATTAGACATGATATATATTATTTCATTATTTTTAGCATACCTTATATATACTAATATCCTTTATATAACTATATACCTATTATATAAATGAAAATTATTAAATTTTATATATAGTAAGGCTTGCCAGCCTACTCAAGCTCGATATGTAAAGCTTGTGCTCAAGCTCATCTATTAGTTGAGCCAAACTTAGGATCAAGCTCGGCCTGAGCTTTTTTAAGCTTGGTTTGATTTGATCTTTTTGTGAGCCAATTTGAGCTGCTATCCTTATTTACACCCCTACTTATGTGCCTTATTCAACATCTAACATGTCACGTTTCTGTTTACTTGTTTTCTAGGTCGAGTTTGGGAACAATTATACTCATATATCTGACAGTGAGAGTTAAACAGATGGGTTATGCATCTATCGCTTCTGAATAATAATAGTCATCATTTATTATATTCCTTCACTTCTCGTGCTTCATATTTTTGAAGAATAGTACTTTTGAGGTTTATTTTTGCATCCCCTAGGTCCTAGGATTATGTTTGAATGTTTTGAAGTACACTCTGATTTCAGCTGTACATAACTTGAGAATAGTCTCGTTTATTTTAATCCCATTTTTAATGTTTAAAGGACTATAATGAGTAAGATGGCAAAATGGTCAGGTTGGCTAACGGGTCAAAACCATTCCATTCCTGACCAAATTGGGTTCATGTCAATTTGGTTCGGATCAAAATCCGTTCATCATGAAATGGATTATGTTACAAAAGGATCAAAATAGGCTCACCAGCTACATTTGCTTTTACAAAGGTAGCGGCAACGAATGACATGGTGGCGGTGGTGGTGATGTGGTAGCGTAAGCAGGGGTGTTGGTGTTGAACTGATGGCAGAGGCAAAGTTGACGAGCGGGCAGGGGTCGTCAATTAGTAGGTGCCTAGGTGGTTGCAACACGAAATGGTGGCGAGTGGTGCTTACTTATTTGAGTCTATTTTAAGTTAGCAAGTTTTATAATAACACTTTAAATTAATCTGTTGTGTAACCTGAGTAAACTATGAATGGCAAATTAGGACCAGGCCAAACCATAAGTCATGCACGATTTGGTTCTCGCTTCTAGTTATCTTGGAACCTGATTTCGGTTAAAAGATTTTTAACAATTGGTTTTTGGTTCAACCGGCTCCTATTCACTAACGGTCTTTTTTAATTTAAATTTTTTTTTAAATCAAGACACTCATATATTCTTTGTTTTTATGAAAGTGTTGGTTTTATGAAAGTGTGAGGCACTCTAATGCATTCAGCCCCCAAAAAGCAAGGCACCAGACAAGAACTTCATGTGTATGAGACGTCACATCACAATACATATAATCAAAAGTTACGTCCATCTCATCTTTTTTTATGTATAATTTTTTTATCAAGCAGATATGAACTGTTTTTATTTGTATCAAGCAAGTATGAACTGTTTATATTTGTAAGGCTCCTATAGACTCTAATTTTGAGCACTTTCGACCCAATGCGTATGATTGAATGAAACACCACCTCAAGGCCTTGTGGCAGTTTCCCATCACCCCACACGCTTGTTAAAACCAAGCTCATATTTGTGCAAAAGATCGTATCAAGATGGACTATCATTAGAGGGGACGCCCAATGGACTTGGGTTTGCGGGTAGGACTATCAGATGCAAACACAATCTCACATCATAAATGGCTACACACATGGGTTACTCGCTCTATTACCAGCTGGTTTTAGGGTGGAAACCCATACGGGCTAAGCAATTATATAAATTATTATAAGGGACTATAATTGTAAACATTGAGCAAAATTGCGTTACAAAATATACAAACACCACTCTAAAACTTTAGTACTTATGACAGTTTACATCTCAACTGCATAAGAAAGCCGAACCTGAGGTTACTAGAGAAAGCTTCCTTCTAATTGTGACTGAACCTACAGCATGCAAAATATCAACATACCATTAAACTTGGCTTGGATCATAATAAGAATGTTTTTGTAATCATAATTAACATAGTATATATCTATAGAAAAATGAACATCAAACTGTTTGCAGATCAACATGACCCGCCCCACCCATATTAGAAAATATTAAAATAACCCATTTAAACCCAAACCTGTTCGACCTGTTACAACCCATCCATCTCTCCACCTCAAGTTTTTTAATCAACTAACTAAAATCAGAATAATAATTCATACCAAGTTGGCTTTCTTTTGACTCACGAGTCACAATAAACCATCACATGCCATATATATCAAATCATTTTTAAAGCATGTAGTTTTCTTCAGTTGGTAGCTGCTTAGCAAGGGTAACGAGGAAACGGGTTAATAATTTTTTGGCTCTTAATAGTTCTTTGTCTGTTTCTTTTTCATTCTCTGCTGATGTTGATAGTTCTTTGTCTGTTTCTTCTTCATTCTCTCCTGACGTTAATAGTTCTTTTTCTGTTTCTTCTTCACTCTCTGCTGATAGTTCTTTGTCTGTTTCTTCTTCACTCTCTGCTGACGCTGATAATTCTTTGTCTGATTCTTCTTCATTCTCTGCTGATGTGGCATCACGGGCTTGCAATGAGCAAAAGGTCCGGACAAGTTTACGTAACTCCTGAAAAGGAATATGGTATAAGATAAGAAGGCCAATCTTAAGGTCACCATGTATAACTAGATCAAACTAGATCAAAATTAATAACTTAAATGCTACATGTCTAAGACCCTTTTGTTCATTTTTTAAACTTTGTAGATATTTGTATGTATTAAAGATGCTTAGCAAACTTTATGATGAAAATAAGGGATAATGCATTCGAAGGCCAATCTTAAGGTCACCATGTATAAGAACTACTTTCAAACAAGAAGGGATAATGCAAGTGTTTGTAAAAACTACGTTATAAGAACTACTATACAGGACTTGGTCAAGTCCCTATACATATACGGACGTCCAGTGTAGTTAGTAAAGATTAATGGCCCAACATGCAAGTGATATAAAAACTAATTTTCAAGTGTTTGAACCGTTTATATTTTTGATATATTTTTTTTTTAACCATATGACCTGTTAGAGAAAAAATACAATCCAACTTGACCGTTGTCCATACAAAACTTCCCTTTATGATAGTCAATTAGTCAACAAGAAAAAAGGGGCCAATTAAAAGAGTAACATCATATCCTTCTATATTATATCCAACAAAATATGGACACCATATAACTCTATCACTAATAGAATGATATGAGAGTAAATACAAACAAAACAATGCTAATGTAACATTAGTGTCATAGTATGCAATTCAGAAAAATGGAAAAGAACTTACTTGGCGGTCAAAGTCAACAGTACTAAGGGAGTAAATCTCATTGGTGATATCTACATCTTTCTTAACTAAACCATCAAACCACTTGGCTGCTATATCATGGTGATCACCAAACCCCTGCAACAAAATGTATACAGAGTTTTATAAGATCATAAATAGACCATAACAATTCAGTTGCTCGTAAAACTACAATCAATACAATTCCCACATGGATGAATGCAGAATGCATACAGAAAGCTTTTCACTTTTTAAATTGTTTTCCTTCTTTTAAAAACTTGTCAAAGATGGAATAATCTAATGGTGGAGAGGGGCGAGTATGGGTAATGTTTGGCCTGAGGTCCTACCGCATTGTTTTCAATACAGGTTGGGTCAGTTGGTCCACAACATTTTTTTGGGCATTTTGCCATTTTCTATAACTATTTAATGACTTAATGCATTAAAAATGATGGCAAAAATAATTATTAGAATAATAATCTATTTTGTAGGTAAAACGATTTTGGAAGCTGTAAGCATTAAAAATAGACTTCGGTTACTTTCATTGTATTTGACACATGTAGTATAACCAAAATGAAAAACCAAATAAGACCTATTGCCAAAAGGGGATAAATTTGGTTCAGAAATTTCACTAAAACCACACAAAAAAGATTTTTTTAGCATACCTCATCTTCATCATCATAATGTATTTCTTCCTCTTCACTGATGTCCCCAAGATTTGGTTTAACTGAACCAGCTAATTGCCGAAATGTCTGCTGATCACCATCTTTTGTTGCTCTTATCAATGCATCCATTAATTCAGGTTCCACATCACGTAATAATCTTCCTACAAAGAAAGTTAATAATCAAATTTACCAAAGCAAGAGCATGCAATAACTGTGAGCACTGTAAAGAACCTGTCAAATTAAATTAAAATAAAAATAAAAATAAAAAATTGAATAAATGCCACAGTTATGAAAGAAATTTCATGGAAAATGATTTAGGTACCACATTTTTTTAACTACGCCTGGCAGAAAAAAATTAAGTATTTGGATTCGGTATAACTTTGAGGATGGAAGAAAGAAATACATGCATTTGTACTACCTAGTAAATTAAAAGGGGTTTATTGACAATTTGAATTCAATACCTATATAACTAAACTGCCTTCGCTTTCCCTCCCGGACATCACGACCTAATCTCTGTAGGAAAATTAGAACACTTTGATTAGTTTTGTATGATTATGACAAATCCCTATATAAAACTTTTATAAAATTCTATTAGTGAGGCTCACCTTCACTAACATGAGAGCATCAAACACCTCTTTTTCAAGCGAAACCACTCTAGACATGAAAAAACAAGCTTTAATACATCTTGTAAGAAACAATCGTCCATAAAACAACTTAATAACTAGATCACCATGTCCAAATCTTTGTGCATTTGTATAAATGGGATGGTTCAATGAAAAACCAAAATAAACGCGAGAAATGTGAGGAACCAGTGTAGAACATTCATTAACTTGTGAAATTTAACTAAGATTCTAACATGACTATTAAAATACATCATGGTTATTTAATCTACTTGAATTCCTATATGCAGAAAAATATGTATTCGTATATTATAGACACCTAGACATGTGTAGATTGACTATAACTCTTTGATCTACATATGTCATTGTACGAATATTGGGCTTTTTTAATCCCTGCAATGTATAAGCTTCAACTATTTGATTACAGATTTACAGTTAAGGAGATAAATACAATGAGAACCTAACTAAAATGTATGCATATACCGATATAACTAAACAATATAATCGCTTTACTTCATAGATTCACATTCCAATGTGTATAAGATAACGATTTCAACATTTATCAAACTCTAAGTTAATTAACAAGATTTAATCCTTTCAGATTCTAGATTTATCAGGCCTTCATCTCATTTCTAAGTAGAATAACAGTTCATGTAACAGCGATACAAAATTCATAATCAAAGCAAACAGTAGCCGCTAAAACTACTCATTATAATATTCAAATAAGAAATTATTCTAAATATACGTTCAATTACCTGAGAATACGTTTAATTTGAGAATCACTGAAGCTAGCAAGCTCCATACCCCAACGAACAGCTCGACGAGCTTCTCGTTTCTTCTCGTTCCGACTCTTCCGTTCAACATCTACAGAATCCGATTCACTATCACTCCGACTGATTTCCGACGCTAACGGAGCGTCCGCCGGACGGAGACCGCGAGATCGAGTTACATGAAGATTCTTCCGGTGGATAAGAGTTGTAGGACTTGTTGTTGTGAATAATCGATGGTGTGTGAAACTTCCGGTGGGAATATGAGACGTTGTTGAGGATAAAACGTGGTTTATGGATCGCCGGAGAGAGCATTTGGTCGCCGGAGAGAGGATTAGTGGCCGGAGAAGTTGAGCCATTTTGCCGGTGGTTTTAGCGAACCCTGTGGAGAATCACAGAGGATTATTACTCGTTATGGTGTAATGGTGTATCAGTAGTTAAGCCCAATGAAAGTCATAGAGCCCAAAGATTAGGCCCGGTTTGTTTAGACTTGACAGGCCTGCTTGTATTGGGCTTTTTACAGAACTTGGACCGGTCCATATTTTACAAACATGAGAGTCAGAGAGTTCATTTGGTTTGTAAATTAATTTCATAAATTTAGAATTCGACCATTCGTTAAAGAGTAATGAAAAAATTAATAAATTATGTGATTGGTTTACATTACAGTTGGTGACTTGAATGATTTGATCTCATTAACCGTGAGTGGTGTAACATATGTTGCTTGAGGTTTTCAGGTCAACTCAACCCTGATCTAGTTAACCTAATCCCATTTTTGCGTCTCTATTTCTTTTTACAGTGATGCACTCCTGACCTCTCGTGGGTCCCAACAATATATCACTTTTAGTGTCCCAAAGCTGACTCAACAGATGTGAGACGCTACATGATATGTGTAGCTAACCTTACACATGATTGATACCTTATAACATCAACCATGTTTAGAGGTAAAACGAGTACAAAAGAAGTTGATGAACAAATGATCAATGTTCAAAACAAGAACTTGTCGTATATTGTTGAGTGGATCCCAAAGAACATTAAATCAAGCGTTTGTGAAATCCTAGCAACCGGGCTTAAAATGTCTTCGGCATTTGTTGGAAACTCAACCTCCATCCAAGAAATGTTTAAACGAGTGACTAAACGTTTTACAACCATGTTTAGGCGAAAGGCGTTTTTGGATTGGTATACAAGTGAAAGAATGGATGAGATGGAGTTCACTATGGCAAAAAGTAATATGAATGATTTGGTGGCAGAGTACCAATAATACCAAGATGCTACGGCGGATGGTGGTGGAGACTATGAAAAAGGAGGGGTGGTGAAGAAGACGAAGAGCGTGATAGGTAATTTCACCTGATCTATACTATTGATCAAGTGTTTTGTTTTGATACATTATATGTTTGATTTCTACGCATGAAATGTTTATGTTTATTTTGGGAGTTAAACGTAATTAGATTATTACTATAGTGCAGCTATTTGAATAAGCACTGATACATGCTAATATACTTCATACTTCTATCTCTCATTTTTTATTTTACAAACTGTGATGACAATAGGTTGGGCATGAAATAGGTGCTAATAATCTTAGTCTAATAACAGCTAATAAAATTATGTCTTGTACCTTACAGGCATAGGCGAAGCTTCACTAGGGCCGGGGGGGGCCGCCGCCCCCCCTGTTTTTTTCGCCAGTAGTGTTAAATTTTAGTCCGATAGTGTAAATTTTTGGCCAGGTAGTGTAAATTTTTATATAAATATCAAGTTCGCCCCCCCTAAAAAAAATTAATTTCGCCCCCGCCCCCCCTACGATATAGTTCAAGCTCCACAGCTGCTTACAGGCACCCGTTTGTTCAATTCCTATGTGTATGTCTACGTGTTATGAGTTATCCATTAGGATGCCTGTTACCTGCAATTTAACCTCAAATCCAACTAAAAACCTGATTTGAAATATAAGTATTCAATTCAACTACACTTCTAAAATATATATAATTTTAAAAATTCTAAGTTTCTAATAAATTTAAAATACTATTTAAAATATTTTTAAGAATATATAATATATTATTATATTTGGTTTTCATTTAAGTAGATGTTTTGGCCGTTTGGGTAATCATGTGGGGTATATCACATAATAGGATACCCATCTAAAATGTAGAGGTGTAAAAAAAACCGGTGATATCGGTCCAGTTTAAAAACCAAACTGGTTCAGAGAAAGGAAAAAAAAAAAAAAAAACAATTTATACACCTCTACTAAAACGCTTGAATTGTTGAAAAATAATTCATAGCCGTGACTCCGGCACTGTCCACAAATACCCATCATTTTGAATTCATACTATAACACCCCAAATCTTAACGTAATAGTTACAAACGTGTGAAATATGATACTTGCCTTTTATATATTGTCGAACGAGTAAATAACGAGTAAGATCACTATTTAAAAGAAGAGATATGACGACGAGCGTTTATTGTTTTAAGAGATCGTCTAATAATAATAAAATATATTATATTCGACCTTACTCCGTTACTAACGAAACTTTGGTCGATTCGTAGAGAAAATTAAGCTCGTCCTAATGACAAATTCGAAATTAGTTATAAAAAAAACGAGTTAAACAGCTCAATTAGTTATAATAATATAATAATAAATATTAAATAACTCAAAACATACACGCATATGTACATGCACGTTAACACATGGAATCCATCCCGCATCGAAAAATTAACAATTCATCCCTCGTCGCCCGCCCGACAGAAAATTTATGCTGCTTGCATTCTATTATATAAGTTTTTTTTTTTTGAAATATAAGTTTTTTTGAGAACGCTTTATTATAAAAAAAATCTAAAGTACTTAATATTTTACTGGGTGTTGTTAATAATCGTTTTTGGAGATTAAATAGAAGTGTGAGTAGGAAAACTCTATATCAAAGTGTCGTAGATAGTTATAAGATATGTTCTCGTTTAAGTTATGTCAAGTTAATTATTATTTATTTTAGTATTTTTATTATTAGTAGTATTAGAATAGTATTATTATTTTAGGCATTACGGTTATTGTTAGGGTTGGATTTTGGGTAGCCTAGCTTTAGTTAAGCATGAACTTAATCACCCATGCTTAAACAAAATAACGCTAGCCAATATCCAACAATGACAAGGATTAGTTAATTGTATCAATATCTAATCTAGGATTACTTAAACTGTATCTGGACATTGAGATATCACCATATTGTACTAAGAACTGATTATCAACTGTTGAGCAATTGTTTAACTAGTGAGTTATCATGTCTGTTTTCAAAACTATGATAATATACTCGTTATGTCTATACCGGTAATAATTATAATGCTTACAAGATCTTGATATATTTAATAAGGTGTGTCGAACTGGCTAAAAAGAGGATCGGGGTTCTTCGTATGCATCAAGTACATGCTCATATCTATTTGACGGCTGGAAGGGTCTGACAAACCCGCTGTCGGTGGTTGTGGTAAAACCAAAGAAGGTACTGTGCCTATGGACCCAAATATTACAACCCATATTGTGTACATGTCAATGTCAAAGTTCACAATTTTGTAAATTGTATAACATGAGTTCACAATTTTGTAAATTGTATAACATGAGTTCACCAGCATTAGTTGACATTTTTTTTGAATATATGTATCACAGATAATAAGTGAGACTATTTTAAGAACAATAAGTAGACAGTGAAACCTGAAGTCATAAAAATTTCTAGTTGTTTAATATTATAATTAAATAATGTATTGTACTCAAAGTGTTGTAAGTTTGGAATGAAAACTAAGTTTGCTTACTCTGTAAGTTGTATCGATTGTGAATTCCCACCAGGTCTTGGGTGGGGTGTCACACAGCCCAACATTACAAATGGGTTTTGAGGCTTTTGGTCCTAATCAGGATTTGGGCTTACTTGATTTTAGTCCAAACAAGACGTTTATAGAAACTGGTTGGGTTTAATTGGGCCTAGGATTGAGCTTTGAAAGTCTTGTTATTTTTTATTTCGTATAGTTAATTGTACATTCAAAAACACATTGTTTCACTTGTATAACATTTTAGAACATGGTCCGTAGCCGAGCCAAGCTGTTTAAAATTAAGACGATCATTAAGGGGAGGAGGCAACATTAGTTTTGCCAGTTTGCTCTAACTGAATGGTTCATTTATGCCATGCCATTAGGTTGTAACTAAACCATGAGCATTGACTGTTATCAGCTTAACCAACTGATTCGGTTTTTTATTCATAACTAATTAGATAAAGGATAAACAATTTCAAATACTACAAGGCAAAGGCAAATGACAAGACATACAAAGTCCAAGAACATATTCGAAAAACACTAAGGCAAAGTGCATTGCAATTTTTACATATAATTGCATTGTTGGATGAATACACAAGAGATTAGAAAGCTAACATATGCAAGGCAGTAAGATAATTACATACAATTCTAACCTCAAATTAATCAAACTCCTAAAGTTACCTTTGACCATGAAAAGTCAAAGAGTTTGTTTCCGAAAACAAACATTATGCACAAACAAATCAACATCAAAAAAGAATATTAGTCAAATTGTTAAACTTGAACAAGTATTTCAGGTTTTTAACCTTGGGACTTTGAAATTAGATGTGAACAGTCTTGGTACAGTTTCAGTTGCTTTTCTCTTGGAACTTCTTCTTCCCTGTAGAAAATAAAGTTGCAGTTACAATATGCGCATTGTTTTCAAATCATTCATATTAGAGGTGGGTCTCGCGGGATGAGTAACGGGTCATTTTTGTATGGGTTGAAAAAGGAACAATTGCGTCCCAAACCATTTTTTTCATTTTAATTGACATAAAGCATAATCCGGCCCAAACTGTTCATAAGTTATAAAATTTGAATAATAATCCACTTTTTCTATATAAAAATGATTTAAGAAATCTTATGTCAAACTAAAAATACACTTTTAGGTGTTCATTTTGACCCGTTTCCATATAGCTTTTATTTTTTCTAGTTTGACCCGTTAGAAATAAAACATAATCTAAATCAACCCACTTTATAAAAATAAGCACCTCTAATTCATATGATTTACAAATCAATTTTATTCAATAATTAGGGTCATCTTAATTACCTTCTCAATGATAGCCATGTCACTCGAATGACTGTTTTTTGATGATTCTGCCATACAACGGCGTAACACAGGTGTAATAGAACGATCAGAATCTCCTCTTAACAACTCCAGTTCTTTAGTAAGTCGGGAAATTTCTTCACTTTTCTTTCTTGAATCGAGTTCTAGCACAACTATATTATTATGCAGAGATGAAATCTTTCTGTCTTTCTCCATGTTTAATGATTCTGATTGCTCCAAATCTGATAGTAGTTTCTGTAACTTTTCATTAGCCCCTTCAACTTCCAATTTGGTCCTCTTAACAAGTTCTTGCAACTTCTTGTCGGTTTTCTTATATTGGTTCCATGCAAAATCCCTCTCTGCTTTTAATGATGACTCAGCAACATCTTTACCATTACTGCGAGTTACACGCTGCTAATAAAAATACCAAACGTCAGTATATATTTCAAGTATTGGGTCCATTCGGTTATGTTTCATCTCTAACTGGTCACCCCATATTTTATAGTTATAGCTGAGAAGAAAACAAGTCAAATTTCCCCAAAAGCACATTTGCAATTGATTCAGAAAATAATATCTTTAATGAAATTAATATGATTTTTGTAACCATATTTGGCACACAAGTTATTTAAGTAGGTTTATTTAGGACAAAAGGTGGTTTGGGTCAACCCCCCTTGATCCAAAACCCAACCCTCCTGTTAGAATAAACTTACTTTTGGCTCAGCGAAAACCCAAGAGAGCTCGTCAAAGAGAAGTTTCAGATCAGCTCGTTCATCATCTACTTCTTCTGCATATGTGAAGTTAACCAAATCAGAAAATTTAGTAACAAAATAACATGTGGATGAACATGAATAGCATCCAATTTTGTAGTTAATAGAGATATTGTAATAATATAATATAAAATCAGAAAAAATAATTTCACCCTCCCAAAAGAAATTGTGTATTTGACCCCACCCTAAAAGCACACTATGAACATGTACTTGTAACAAAAAAACATGTTGGAGTTAAAACTTATTTTGTACATCCATGGCTAGGGGTGTAAGTTTCTGAAATGAGAAGATCCTTACATGAAGTTCTCGGGTTTGGGTTTAATTTAAACAGATTCTGGTTAGTTTCAGGTCAAACCCAGTCAACCCACAAACACCTTTAGCTAAACAGGTTGGGAGGGTACAATTGGACTTGGCGGGTGTTAGAAAGTAATCTTGATGTTCAAGGGCGTATACGGGTAAACCAAGAAAGAAGAGGGTGGAATTAGTTATGTTAGCCAAGGTAAATATTAGGAAAGTATTAAATGTTTTGAATGTTTTGGTTGTGAATGGGTTGTCATTCCAGCTGTGTTTGAGCTGTGGTTTCATAGTAATTATGGTTCAGAGTAGTATAAAAAAGGTTCATTGTATAGCGTTTAAGGTGGTATTTTGTTATTCATATTAATAAAAAGAGTTGTGGTAGTTCCCACAAAATACCTAGTATTATCTTTGCTTTTTTTTAGGCCAATATTCTAACAATTAGTATCAGAGCGATGGAAAGATTAAGGGAAGAAGATTGAGCATGTAAAGATGAGGAGGTGATCGAGCTTTGAAGAATAACTAGGTAAACATATTAAATCTGTGAGAGATTAGTCGTAGCCCGAACTGTGATAGGTTCAAACAAGTCAATTAAGGAGATCCAAGGGGAAGAATAGTTGTGTGATCCAACTGCTGAAGGAAAAATCTAAGTGATTCAGATTGTAGAAAATCTGTGCGGGGCAGATTGGGTTCTATGTGAGGCAGAACGTAAGGTTGTGTGAAGATGCGATTAGAAGTGAAGAAAACCTGAGCGATTTAGGTCACCACTGAAAAGATTTAATTTGTGAGGGATTTTTCGAATATAGGACAATCTGTGTGACACAGGTCGTGAGGAAAAGAAAGCAGACAAGCAAAAAGGCAAGAAGAGCTTGTCGTTATTTGCAATCAAAGGAAACAATTGGCAAGTGATTTGCTAGGAAGAGAGATTGTTGGGTTGTTGTGATGGTAGGTTTGCAAGGCTACAAACAAGGAAGAAAATATAATAGAAGCTGTGTGAGACAGAACAAAACCTGTGTGAAGTAGATTTGAAGATCAATGATTAATTAAACTGGAATAAAACATGATTCCAGCGACTGGAATTGGTCCACTTGAGACAAGGTGACCTGAGGTGAGTGTAATCAGCTAGTAAGGATTGATATCTATTAAACATAAAATTAGTGATTCAATGTGGGAAGCAAAGCAGTGTGAGAAGCATGAGAGACCAAGTCTGTGTGATTCAGATCAGTTAAGGAAAAAAAAAGAGGTTTGTTGTGTGAGGTGGCAAAGGAAAACGAGGACAAAAGTAAAGGAGTTTACGGTTTGTGTGATGCAAACAAAGTCGAGAAGAATCTGCTCCACCTAGAAGTGAAAGTTGGTACTTTAGGGAATTAGAAGAGAAGGCATGGTTAAAGTTCAAGATATATAGGTCATAATTTTAATCATTATGATGGTGATGATAGGATGCAGGTAGGTGATATCCGACCCTAAAAATGAAGATCAAGGGAACTTTGGAAAGATCTTGTAGATTCACAAGGAGATGGTATTCAGACATGAAAGGGGTCCAAGAATTATAGTGAATCGATAACGGGTGTTACTTGGAATTTAAGATCAAGGTGGTACAATATCAAGATTAAGGGCGAGAATGTTAGAAGGTAACTTTGATGTTCCCTTATACGGCTAAACCAAGAAGGAAGAGGGTGGAGAATTAGTTCACATGTAGAAAATGTTGGTCAATGTAAATATTAGGAAAGTATTGAATGTTTTGACTGTGAATGAGTTGTTATTCCAGCTGTGTTTGAGCTGTGGTTTCACAGTAATTATGGTTAGGAGTAGTATAAAAGAGGGTCATTGTATAGTGTTTAAGGTGTGTTATTTTGTTATTCATATTAATAAAAAGGAGTCCTGGTAGTTACCACAAAATACCCAGTATTATCTTTGTTTTTCTGGGCTAATATTCTAACAGAGTGTCCATGGTTTGACCCATTTTATATTTTTATAAATTCCAAAAATGTTCTAAGTCATAATTCAAACTGATTGGATGCCTTATGTTGAAATTTAAAAGATGAGAATCAATTTTATAGTTTAAACTAATTGTTTTCTACACATTGTAAGTTTGTAATTATAGAGTATTAATATGCAAAAATAAAATGTAACATTTATTCACGAAAATGTGTTATGTTTGGTACACGTATGTAGCATAATTTTCTGTTCATGTCGTGTTCAAGTTCATGTGAAATTTTCAGGTTCGGGTTCGACCCTAAAACCCATGAACATGGTCCATTTAGCACAGCCATCCATGGCACTAAGTTTAAAACCAAAGAACCAAATTATAGCACAATGAGTCAAAATTGGAGCAGGAATAATTATGACCCTACTTAACAAAATCATCTCAGACTATATACATAGATATACATTCATATGCAGATAGGAAACAAGTTTATTAACTTTTCTAAAGTGAAGAACAAGTGAATAACTGACCAAATTTAAGTTTGTTCATAGCAGCTTCCTTTTGCTTCATAGAGATGATCAAATTCGCCTTAGCCTTCTCAACAAACAGAGCCATATCTTTAATTCTGGAGCCTCTTGTCATCTAAAACAACAACAATTCACATCAATCAAAACCCTGAAAACTTAAAAATCCCACAAAAATTAAACCTAACAAATTACTAATACCCCACAAAGAATTAAACATCATCACACATTCACATATATGTTCAAAAAACTAAAAGAATAATCAAAGATTGAAACTTTTTCAAGAGAAATTATGGACTCTCACCAGTGAAATATGATCTTCCAACAGTTTAACATCAAAAACCCATCGATCATGCAACGATTGGAATCTTTTTTCGAGGGATTTTCGTTCTTGAGCGAGCGATTCAAGCTGTCGCTGTTGGTCTTCGATCATATCAACCAGTCCTTTAAAGATCTTCTTCCATGAATCTTCTCGATCTTTTGAAGGATTATCAGAAACAGAAACTCTTCGCCTTCCCATAACAATGCACTCCAGGTGTTCGATTAAATGCCTCTAAGAAAGAAGATGAAATCTGTGTTATAAATAACTGCTTCTGTTCACAGATTAGTGAAATTTACGGTTCCTGAGTTCGTATGTGTGGTAGAAATACTAATAAGATTGCAGATTGACAGAAGAAAAGTAGAAATTGAAGAGGATTACAGACGATAGTGGGAAGATGAAGAATTAGGGGTTATTTTTCTTCTGATGGAAGAGATTGTTGATTGATGAATTTTAAAAATTGATGCAACGGTCGAATCGAATTGCATTTATACTCCCCTCAACGTTCGAATATAAGCGTTAGGATCCGTTTTTCTTTATTCGGTATGGAGCTTTGGGTGGGTCCATGCGTTCGATTGTAATTGAAAATGCTAAAATTTTCCCTATCTTTTCGATTTCTCATTGTTTTATTATGTAGAAACTATTAATACATAAAATACAAGGGATAATTAACATCTCATTTTTCTCATGAATTGATGAGTGCTCGTTGATTTTTACCCCAAAAATTTTTTTGGAAATCGGGGGAGCGGAGTTGTCAGGGGACTTCATTCATCGGTTTAAGATCTCTCTTTTCCCGACTCGACTACAATGGCCTTATAAACATATATACTTTTTTTAAGATAAATATTATGTAAGTATAATCATATCAACTGGTATTTTTTTATTGACTAATATAGTGAATATGCGATATGATAAACGTGTTATAATATAATAACATGAAGATTGCCTAAAATTTTGTATGTATTGTCGAGCTATAACACATAAGATGGTTACATAACCAATTATATGTTTTCTCACTGTTTTTCTAACTGTTGTTATACATGTTAAGCTGTATAGTGCAAGTCATTTGTGAAAGTTATTATGATTCTCCGTTTAATATTATTCTAGGTTAAATGAACAATATAAATTATATCCAAAATGCTATAAAATATTTATAGGTTTGGGACCTAATCGGATCTAAACCGGCACCAGAGAAACACCAACGCCAACCCAGTACTATACAGTCGGTTTTCGATTTCCATAGATTCAAATTTTCAGTTTTGGGTTTGTTCGGGTTTAGTGTTGTACTACTGCACGCCCCAACCAACTTTTAACTTCTTCACAATTTAATCCCTTTAACTTGTTTTGTAACTGCTTGGTGATTTGCTGGAAATGATGTTTTAACAAATGTATTTAATAGGTTAAATGGTCGTGTTGGACAGGTTTACATATGGGTTAGAATTGGATAAAACAAACCAACTTTTAACATTCTAATGGTTTTAGCCTTTAAATTTTTTCAACTTAAATTATTATTATATTTATTTTTGAACATTCAGAATGCATTTTCACAAGTTAAAAAACATTAAAGGGATATAAGTGCTACAAATGAAAAGTTACTAAAAAGCTAAAGTTTGAAAGTAGGTATTTTTTTCAAGCATTAACCCGAGTTTGAATTCATGCTATTAAAACAAGAAAGATTTCACTATGTCGCTCAAGAATGTTTAAGAAAATGCACAAAAAGTAGCAGTCGTAGAACATATGAACTTTAAAACTACAACGTACTCTTTTGCTCTTTTCTTGGAGTTCCCCAGCAAGAATGAAGATAAAAACCTAAAATCATTGTGCTCATATTATCTCGTATTCGACCTTGTGCTTTTCTGATTCTTCGAGAGGAGGAGGGGGAGGGGGTGGGTAACCATTGATCTATCGAATTCAAATCTTTAGTTATTTTTATAAGTGGTTGTAAATTGTAACCGAAACAAAATAAAAAATATATTAGAAAATGAATAAAAAATTATTATTTAATTGAAATGTAGATGCATATGGAAATAAGATGTGGAATAGTTAAAAAAATAAATGATGAGTTTAGAAAATATTAAATTTTGAGGATGTGATTGAGTAACCTCTCTTATCAATCACCTAATTGATCATTAACTTAATTTAATAAAATACTAAGTTACTTTCCACATTTTTAGACAAAATAAACTTTATATTTGAATTTTCCCAATCTATATAATATATACCACATAGTACTGCAAGTGCATATCATATTTATAGTGTATAACACAATATTACGTGTCATGTTATACAATATAAAAATAAGATTTCAATATCATCAGATTCTACAAATAAAACAATGATACATCTTTTGTCTAATATTTCTTATAGCACAACTTGTAACATCATTATTTGACCTGTGCATACTTTTCCATATTTTGGCTCCTTGTACTTTATTAAGGTTAACCCACTAGAAATATATTATAGCAAAAGGCTAATAATAATAGTGCTAACTAAAAAGGAGTTTTGTCCTGGACCATCAATTGGCCCATCTAATTGTCAAAATGGATACATGCATTTTTATTTTTATGATCATTTTTAAGTGATATTTACAACAATTCAAATATTATAAACGTGTTAAAAACTTAGATTTTGTTTAGTGTCCTTCAATTTTTTTTAGAACTGCATAAGTCGTGTGCATATCACATAAATTAAAATACTAAAATTAAAAGGAAGTGATATATTAATTTGAAAATATATCTTAAAACTATTAAAAGTACAAACATTTTGATCAATTTATATAATAAATAACATAGAAGGTAAAATGGTTCTTAATAATTCTTAATATATTTATGGTTTTTAATATGTAACTAGAATTTGTTTAAAGCAAATAGTTTAAATTATAAGAGTTTTTATGGATAATTGCTTCCTAAAAAGGGCTGTTATATACCTGTAATGATTATATGGGGGTGGTTGCTGAAATTTGGTTGCTGAAATTTGCTTTTGCTTTGGTTAGTGGGTGGCCTCGTTTAAGAAAATGAAGTTGATTCGCACATTTTTAATGCCACACCATATTTTTATTTATTTAATAATATCATATTATTAAAAACAAAATTACAGATAACATATTTTTTTAAGTTTATATAAAATTACAGATATCATCTTTTATTTTTTAAGGATCAACTGCATATATATCCTTGTAAACATACCTTAAATGCATATATACCCAAACAAAAACTTTGATTGCATATATATCTAATTTATTGTTATGACAATATTACACTTCTAAAAAAATTAATAAATATTTACAGATGGGTATATATGCCATTAAATAGTTTTAGATGGTGATATATGCTTTTAATACATTTGCCAATTATAAGGTTTGTAAGGGGCAATTTGCCAATTATGAAGTATTAGTAAAAATAAGGGCAAATTAGTCATTACATAAACTATTTTTAATGAAAATAAATAAATTTGCCAATTATAAGGTTTTCTAAAGGGATATATGCATTTAAAATTTTTGCTTGGGCATATATGCCAATAAAAAGTTTTAGAGGGGTAAATATGCTTTTAACCCTATTTTTAAAAAACATTCTAAACATCCTTTATGTAAATTTCATCTTTTATACTACCTATCGTTAAGTTTTTCTGTTAAGTTAAGTGTAATTTGGTCTTTTTACCTCTCTAGTACTATTAGTGTAATTTTTTCCAAACATAAAGGATATTTTTTGCAACTTTTTTATCTTTTACTTAATTTATGTATTTTTAAAACTATACATATAAATATGATTTTTTTATATAACATAATATATATTACGAGCATTAGTAAACTGTGTAATACACGGGGTTGAATAAATATAATATTGGTTTTAAAATGATATTTTAAGATAAAATATAATTAAAATTATGAATGAGTAAAGATATAAGTAATAAAACAATGATATAACTTTTTAAACTTTTTTGTTAAAAAAACTAAACATTTTATTTTAAAACAAATCGTTTTAAAAACTTTTCATTATTATAACTCCCAATTTAATTATTTTTTATTTATAACTATTTTACCTTTTAAAAATACTAATTTTAAAATATTTTATACTTTTATATAATTCTGATGTTTTAAAAAACTTTTTATTCTATGAAAATTTATTTATTTTTATAAATAACATTAATAAAAATAACTTTTTTAATTTATTAAAAAGTATTTTTAGTCTATAAAGAAATTAAATAATATTATTAATACTTATAATAACTATTAAATAAGAGAGAGAAACGAAAAAAAATTGATGAATATGAATGTGATTTTGTCATATGTTCTGCTTATATACCTTTTTATTATAATAGAGAGATTTAGTTATTATCATCCACTTATTATGTTTAAATATAAATTAACAAAAAGTTTTTAGAATTGAGCTGCGACAACGCGCGGACATAACCCCGCACTTGAGAGCTTACCAATATATTATTTTTCGCTATATAAAACCCTAATTCAAGTGATTGATACCTTAGAAAAAAAAACCAGTTGTAACATTTTGTGGGAGACTCGAAAACATAAACAAAATGCATTGGGTTTGATGGGACATAATCACGTCTACATTACACGATGGTGGGCTCGGTATTGAGCTTTTAAAGGACATCAAGAATTCTTTCAGTAAAGTCGGGATAACGCTGTAAATCGAAACCAGATAGACTTTGATGGAAAGTCATCAAAGGTAGTCACTCTATTCATAATTCGATCATTCCAAACCCGTATAAAATTGTAATTTGTGGTGTTTGGAATACGTTATCAAGAACTGAGGTAGCTTTGAGAAAACAAAATGTTAATTCAACTAACCTAGTTAAAGGAGACCGGGGGCGCAAGAACGAGGTTTTTTTTGGTTAAATATATGAATTAATAATTCTCCTCTACATGTCTAATCCCTTGTTATCTATATATATAAGATGGAGAGGAAAAAAGATGTTACATTAATGATCGTATCACTAGCAATGAATTGGTAGTTAAATTGAAGTTGTTTGGTCGAATAATCTTATGGGGTGGTTGAAATCGCTGAACTCAGTCAATGCACTTAGTTTTTCTAATGGTGTAAATGGGTTCCTATCTAAGTGAATATTTGTTTTGGAGAGCCCGGGTTGTTTCATGGATGCTCTCGTTAGAAGAAATGTGGTGGTGAACTCGTTATGGTGCACAATATGTAATGAGTGTTTAGAGTCGGTGGAACACCTGTTAACTTCATGTTACGTGGGTATACATTTAATTGTTTGTGAGCTCATGGGGCACCCTTCCACCCACTATTGCATTTTCTACTCGTGACTTGTTGAATATACAAAAAAAATGTCTCCCGGACATTTTGAGAAGCAAAGTTATTCAAGCGATAACTTTCTACTTTTTGTTGATGCATTTAGAAGGTGCGTAACGAGATGGTATTTAACAAAAGAATTAAGTTTAACATCAATTCAAATACACATGACATTAACTAATTTAGTTAGTTGAAAAGTAATTTTGGATTCCACTAAGAAATAAAGAAATTGGAGGGGCTCGCTATCATTGTGGAGGGACGGCTATTGGCTCTTAATAAATCAATTTCCACAAAAGTCAACAGTGTTTTTGGTTATTAAAATTTGTTAAAAAGGTAAATGGCATTTATCAAAATAATTATTTAATTTCAATAAAGTTAATTTACACCGCTTGGGTTGTTGCCAATGGTGAGAGGCAAAACCATGTATTTAAAGTAAACTCAACTTCGAATATGACATAGAGTAATTTACGATGATGTTGTTAAAAAGTAACTTAAGTTTGTAATAAAAAAAAGTATATTAGTTTACTTTAATACCGTCAAATAACACAATATTTTTAAAAAAGTGTCATATCTATTAAATAAATAATAGTTAAGTTATAGCATACATCAATATGTTTTGTGTTTCTTATCAAAAAAGTGTATCACTTTTTTTGCAATGGTAAAAAGGGTTTTCTGTTTGAACCATCCTAAACTAACAAAACCATATAAAATAAGATTTGATACGATCGTATCTAAGATATGCCTAAGATATACGAGTAGAATTCAAGGTGTGGGTTTTTTTTAGGGTTTTTCTTTACAAAATTGGTTTTGAGGGGTGTTTTTTCACAATTCACTATGTTTTTGTTTTGGTTTTAATTTTACAAGGGGATTAGACCCACGTTTCGCCGCGTTGATTTTGAATGTATAACAAAATATCGCAACGATAGTTTTTTTTTTATACTTGTGAGTTCAATGATATAGACACTCAAATTATCGTGGATATCTATACATGCTTTAGCGATTTGCTATCATATCGTCATGAACATATGCTATTTGACAAGTCATGAATATCATTTAAAATGAATACGTTAAAAGTGTTCGAATAAAAGCTCTTATCAAATGTATAATATTATACTATGATTAAGGATACGTTACTATTTGTAGAAGGTAACTCTTTAATCACACTCATACTTTTAGTTGCATTGAGTTATAACTATTTTTTAGATTAAAGTATACTATATTTCAATTAAGATAATATTTAATTTAAATAGCATCTAGTTATAAAAATATAAATTGTATATATAAATATATATACAATTTTAATTTATATGGTATAAATAAGATAATATTTAATGTAGTAAATTAAATAATCTTATATTATTAAATAATATATTAATAATATGAATTAAATAATATATAAATTCGAAGAAGTTTATTAAATAATGACAAAATAGAAATTATTGCATAGAACATGTGCACCTCATGCTTTATAAGTTGTGCTTTGTGTCTTACAAATTATGTAAAATGATCATTTTATCCTAAAGAGATGCTTTGTGTCTTACAAATTATGTATAGATTGATAGGTCGTAGATATCAGTTAAAATAAATACGTTAGAAGCGTTCGAATAAAAGATAATTCTTTTATCACACTTATACTGTTAGTTCTATTGGGTTATAACTATCTTTTTAGATTAAAGTATACTATATTTCAATTAAAATAATATTTAATTTAAATAGCATCTAGTTATAAAAAATAAAAAAAATATATATATATATATATATATAAATCTTAATTTTAATCTAAAATGTCATAAGTAAGAAAATATTTAATGTAGTAAATTAAATAATATTATGTTATTATATAATGTATTAATAATATGAATTGAGTAATATATTAATTAAAACAAGTTTATTAAATGAGGACAACATAAAAATTCTTGCACAAAGCACTTGTACCTCTTGCTTTAAGTTGTGTTTGGAGTCTTACAAATTATGTAAAACTAGTATTAAGCCGCACGCGTTGCATCGGGGCGTAAAACCGTGCCAAGTAGCACCATTGTCACATAACCTAGCGACCATCAACACTGAAAAAAACTCATATTAAACATAAAATAAAAACGAAGAAAATAAATCCAAATGTAAAGTAGACGTAAAACGTTGAACCACACACGTGGCACGTAAAACATTAAATACACTAACTTAGTTGATCTAGGAGCCACACGTTGCGACGGGGATATTAAACCAGAAAAAATAACCGTAACAACGTTGAACCACACGTGCACATTTTAGGTGTGTTAACTCTTAAAATTTTGACCATAAATGGAAAATTTTGTAAAAGATAAAAAGTATAGGAGATTAAAGTTAGAAGTGAAAATTTATAGGGGTTGAAATATAAAAGATTTAAGAGTATTAGTTTTATAACAAAAAATTGAAAGTTAAAAAAGCTATATACAACCTTTTATGCACATGATACAACAATCAATGAAATTATAAGTTGATAATTAGTAATATTAAAATGATCATTTTGTTCCAAAAAGATGTTTTATATATAGTATAGATTATCAAGCACAACACCCTTCTTATTTTTTGTATCATTTCTTGATGATTTTTTTGTTTGTTTTTTTAATTTTGGCTTTAATAGTAATAATTACCATTAATTTTATCATTATTAATATCATCATTTTCTTTAAGATTATTATTATTATTATTATTATTATTATTATTATTATTATTATTATTATTATTATTATTATTATTATTACTACTACTACTACTACTACTAATTACTGCTGCTGCTACTACTACTCCTACTGCTACTGATTAACAAGTGGATGGTGCATTATGGGTTGTACCTAAGTTTTAGTGGGATGTACTCATTTTTGTTTTTCTAATTTTCTTACTTTTAACCTCAATACTTTTACATTTTTTATAACTTAATCCTTATAATTTTTACTTTTAACTTTGGTTCCTTATATTTTTCAACTTTTACAAAATTTTTTGTTTTACATTTTGGTTTAAAATTTTCAAGTTAACATACCACAACGTGTGCATGTGGTTCAATATTTTTACACCTATTTTTTCGTTTAAGGACCCCGTCAGATCGACTTAGTTTTTATTTTTAATGTTTTACGTTTCATGTTTAGCATTTTTGTGTTTACTTTCCATTATTTTTTTCCTTTTTATTTTTTTATACTAGCTTTTTTGGTGTTTGTGATCGTTAATGGTGGTGTGAAATTAGTGCTATTTGGTATGATTTTACGCCCCTCGCCTCAACGAGAGGGCTTAGTTATTACTAAGGGAAAACTTTGTAGAAATGTAACCAACTTTTATAATTATTCCAATTACGTCACTCAAACTTTTTTTGTTTTAATTTAGTCACTCAACTTGTAGGTAATGCACTTTAACATGTTAAACAGGTAAAATGTATAAGATTAGCACATTACCTACAAGTTGAGTGATAAAATTAAAATAAAAAAGTTTAAGTAACTTAATTGGTATAGTTATAAAAATTGGTTATATTTTTATAAAGTTTTTCCTATTATTAAGAACTAAATGGAACTTATAATTGTGGGGATTAAAACATTAGGCCATATCATAATCCAAAGCATTTTGCTTTTACTGCACACACAACTTTCCGCCACAAAACGTGGCCACAATTTCTACTTATTACATATTTAACTAAAACATGATTAATAAAAACATTAAAAAAATAATCCTATGATTCCTATCTTTTGTTGAACGAGTCAGTTGAGTAGTCGTTATCAAATTGCACTCGAGCACATACCAATACGAATCGAACTCGTTTGGCTTGTAATATTCCGTCGTCTGAGCTGGAAATGGAACTACTATTCAACTCAAATCGATTTGTGATCTGGTAGGTTGGTTTGTTTTTTATATTGCTTTTACGTTTTTCATATAACTTTTAAAGATCAATATGGAAACATAAAAAAAAAAACATTTGGAGCTACTAATACACAATGATAAACATACATTAAGCAAATCAACAAACGAGCTGCCTTCATGTTAAACTCAGTTGAAATGTTTATAGTGTACAAATGAGTATTTATTGTACTAATTACAAACGAATAACTAACGAGTTGAAGTCATAAAATTAACATGTACTCTGGAATATATAGTTTAAGACAATGGTTATCCTATGTTCATAATGGGATTAGCACTAATAATAGTTTAATCTGTCGATTGCACGATATTACTTTAGATAATTAAAACAATAATTAAAAAAAACTAATATAATAAAGTATTTTACTTTTTTGTTCATTTCAAACCATTATATCTACCATTCAATGGCAACTGGCTAATAAAAATATTTTCACTTGATAAAATTTAATAAAATTCCCACACATTTATTGTATTTCCTTCGAATTTCTTTAATTTCCATGACAAAAACAAAAATGAAAACCAAAAAAAAGATAAGATTATCAATTAAGTAAAAGCCAAGTTTCAGACTTGCCTAAGTGAACACATAGACATAAACTCAAACATTTCTCCGATGAAGTTCTCGAGAGGCAGCAATTCTCACGTTCCATACTAACCCACACGATGGACCTAAAGATCTTGGTTGTCCGGCCACCATCTCCGCCTCGGTTGCCGCCATGATCAACTCCTTGTGGCTGAAGAAACCAAAGTTTATGAAGAATGAAAGGGTGGAATGAAGAAATGATAAGTTGGTTGGTTGTATATAATGAGTTGGGTGTGATGGTGGATTTTTGGGTGTTCTCATTTGGCTTAATAGCGGATGCAACTAAGTAAAGGTTAATAATAAACATATATATAATAATACAATAAGACATATTTGTAGGGTCCGTTTTGTAAAGAGATGCATTTGTAGGGTCCATTTGTTAAAAAAGATGCATTTTGTAGAGTCCATTTGTATGCATGTTTAATCATTCATAGGTTCACTATGTATGCTTGATCCAAGTGCTCTTAAACTTACGCCTGTAAATGAACCAAACATTCATGAACTGTTCGGCGACAAGTTCGTTTATGTTTCTTTATTTAGAAAATGAACGAACATGAACAAAAAAATTGTGTTCGCTTAATTAAACGAACAAACATGAACACATGCTTTGTTCGTTCGTTTGCGTTCATGAACGTTCGTTTATGTTCGTTCATATATGTCCATTTATTTATGTTCGTTTATGTTTGTTCATTTATGTTCGTTTATTTATATATATCAATATATTAATAAAAGGGTATTATGTGTTAATATCTGAAACATAAGTATACAAAGTTATACTAGAAACTCATAAGTTTAATGAGTTTTAATTTCCACTAATACACCAAAAAATCCAAAATGATAATTTAAGATTTTTTTTTTGTGTTCGGTTTTGTTTGTTTATTATGGTTCATTTATGTTTGTTTATTATTGTTCGTTTATGTTCGTGAAGTGTTTATTTAGCTTCTTAATGAACAAACATGAACGAACACGAACATTTTTATTTTCTTAATAAACGAACATGAACACAAAATCGTGTTCGATAATGTGTTCATGTTCGTGTTCGTGTGCGGTAAAAGTTAAATGAACGAACACGAACATGCTGATGTTCGTGATCGTTCGGTTCATTTACAGGCCTACTTAAACTAGATAGTCGTTTGACAAGTTTTTTCTAATAACAAACTCACTTACTCACTGTATAATGAAACCTGAACTTCAACCATTTAAAGGAGATACTATTCGAAGACCTTGACACCATTGGACTATAAGATCTTTGATACTTAGTTTTATAACTGGTGGTTGTATCTTCAAGCTAGTCTTAAAGAAGAATTTACAAAACTTGATATCATACTAGAAGACAAAATCAGATAAAAGTTGTTTGAATTTATTGATTATGCTTACAAAAATCTTGAACCAAAATAAACTTTTTATATCTAAAATTAAAATGTCATTTGGTTCATGGTTTTAAGCCCTAAAACAAATTAAGATATAAAGTATTTATATCTTCATGCTCTGGTTTTGAGCCAAATCGGTTCTAAAGAAACATCGTATGTTAATTTGGTTTGTGATTCAATCAATTTAAGGTTTTTTTTTTTTTTTTTTTTTTTTTTTTTTTTTTTTTTTTTTTTTTTTTTTTTTTTTGGTTTTTGACAACAAAATATTAAAACAATATTACATAAAGGCTAGTGACACATGACATTGATTGAAAAAATTGTGTTATATTTATATCCGATATTCAAGTGATACTTTTTAGAAATAGATATGTTAGGTATTTAGAATCTTGAATCACATCTATATTCACCTATACTAAAAGAAATTAAAATCAAAAGAACGTTGAATCTAATATGATTATGCTTAAACTAGCCTTTTGTGTTTACTTCTTGAAATAATTGAAAGGGTAAGGAAACTTGGAACTAGATCTTTAGATATGAAAGTGGTTTTATTTAAAATTGTGTGTTCTTGATTAAACATGAAGTTTAAATATAAATAAGAAAGTTTCAAACTTTAGCATATTATCCCCATGGAGTTTAAGTTGTTTTAAACTCTTCCCATGAGTTAAATCTAAACGATATTAACGTGATTATCATTTGCATATATTTTTATTTAAATAATTATACGTTAGTTACTATGATTTGATCCGATTCAACCTCTTAAAGTCATCATGTACTTACAAAATGGATTAGTCATCATGTACTTATGTGACACGAAAGTCACCTTTGAGAGATTATAATTAAAATCATATTCTTTCCTTCACAAAATAATCATTATAATATTTAACCTTCATGATTTCAATTTCAACGTGATACATAAGCCATGCCCCTACCTTAAAGCTTGATATGGTGTGTATATTTCACCCCATTAAAAAAAGAAGAATTCTAAATTGTCCATTTATAATTTTCTTCACAAAATGTCCCTATACTACCATAAAATGTAGGCCAAAATAGAATTGTCTCAAATTTTAAACTTTTTTCTTGAATTAAAGAGGCGGGGTCGACTGTGTCAATGTTCGAAGAAAGTTGTCTCCGCTGATATTAAGGGACATTTTAGAGTAGCATTTAATCAAAGGGACATTTTAAAATAAAACCTTGATCAAAATGACATTTTTAAAATTCTCTTAAAAATAGTTATATGAAATGTGTTTTGAGTTATTTAATCCAATTGACATTAGGCATTAGCGTTTGATACCGCATGCTGGTATCGGTGCCGTCCGAATATAAACGATCAGATACCCGATTTGTCTAATTTCGCTATCAGTATTAAGCGGTACCGGTACCCCGTAAATGCCGAAAAGTACCGATTCAGTGCCATGTATCGGAAATAGTTTTTTTTAACCATTTTAAAATATTTTTTTTTTAGTAAAATGTTATTTTCGTCCCTTACGTTTTGTTGAATTTGCCATTTCAATCCAAAATTTTTTTTTTTTACCATTTCAGTCACTGTAGTTTACTAAATGTTGTCATTTTCATCCACTTCACTAACACCGTTAAAACTCTGTTAAAACTCCGTTAAATGTGAGGGTATTTTAGTCTTTTTCAACACCCTAATTATTCAATTAAAACAAATTAATCATTAATGTTCAATTAAAACTAAAAAAACACATGAAACGACTAGTGAGACCAGACGATTCGATTTAAAAATTTCAATTAACTCTAACCCATGTTTATTCGATTGAGGGTGCCGTGGGATTTCATTAATCTTCACGTTTTGTTCGAACGTGTACCGTTTTGATTTGAGGTCTGTTGTGGGATTGATGTTTGTTGTTCACATACTTTATTTGATTGAGTCTTTAATTGATGTCTTTTGAACGTGCAATTCAAACCTCAATAGAACAAAACGTGACAACAGTAAGCTCAATCGAACAACAGTACACATTCAAACAAAACGTGAAGATTAATGAAATCTCACAGAAACTTAATCGAACAACATGTGTTTAATAATCGAAGCGACCGTTCTCACGAGTTGCTTCACGTGTTTTTTAGTTTTAATTTGAATATTAATTGATTAGTTTGTTTTAATTGTTTGATATAATTTTTTAGACATTTTCAATGTTTTATACTTCATATTCAAGATTACAAATATTGTCTATATAACTTTAAGATATTTTTTAAAGTGTTTAGTATCATAAATTATTAAAGAGTAAAATGTCATTTTCGTCCCTGACGTTTTGTTGAATTTGCCATTTCAATTCAAATACTTTTTTTTTTGCCATTTCAGTCACTGTAGTTTAATTGATTAATTTGTTTTAATTAGATAATTAGAGTGTTCAAAAAAACTAAAATACCCTCATATTTAACGGAGTTTTAACGAAGTTTTAACGGTGTTAGTGGAGTGGATGAAAATGACAATATTTGGTAAACTACAGTGACTGAAATGACCAAAAAAAGTTTTTGTATTGAAATAACAAATTTAACAAAATATCAGGGACGAAAATAACAGTTTACTCATTATTAAATTTGTATACAAGATTCACTCAATAACTTATTCTAAAACCAAAATAACGCATATTTTATGCTAGTGCTATTCTTTGCTATATTAACAAATTATGTAAGTGTAGATCCGATCCATGCGCACTTAAATGTTATAGCCCCTTTTCCAAGGGTCATCCTAATCCATCCTCCGCGTCCTCTAACTAATAGAAGGGTTGAAAAAAAATCAAATTGATGTTATCAAAATGAAATAAAGACATGACTTACAAATTATAATGTTTTTTAGATAATTAGTTAATTAACAATTATAAATATTTATTATTATGCTAAATCTAAGGATAAACGTTAGCACCAACACACTCCACAAGATCGGGTTGTAAAATGATTGATATTTGTTTGTGTTTGTGTGTATAGTTTGTTTTAACATTTACGTTGAGTAAACAAATATATATAATTCAACGATAATGAATCGTATGTCTGTCTCGCAAGAATACTAAGGCACATGAAACAACTATAAAGATAAACAGTCTTACGCACATAAAATATTTATGAAGATGAATATTCTCACGAGTTTATCAAAGCACATCAAATATCAGAAAATATGAAAAATAACTCCGGTATTACTAGGATAGTTTAAAAAAACCAAAACTGGATAGGTAAACCCATAACCTGGAACATTCGAAATGTGTATCCGCTATGAGACCGGATATCAGGTTAATTTTAAAAGTTTTCGTGGGCATAAGACGTTATGATAAATAATTAATACCCTACCAGATTACCCAAAACATACTCGTTTACCGGATTATATACGTAAAAAGTTTTAAACTAACAAGATCCTCTCACACTTCTCGGGCTTCCGCAATCCGAAACATACAATACCACACAACACACATTCAGCATCAGTGTATACAACTATACAATAAATTTAATCTCTTGTTCTAAAACATACAACTTTAAACTAATAAGAACATCCATAGATGTTTTTATATGTTTTATATTTTTACAACAACATATCATCAATTAATAACTGTTGTAACAATTTAGTGAAGTAGAATACCACACAGGACCAACATCCTCCCTCTCCATGCATTAACAGTAGTACACAAACGTACAACCATCATGCTCACATCATATACACCTTCAGCATCTTTCATCCCCATACCAGTTATCCTTCTCCTTCGGTCCCGTTGGCCCTTCCTCGCCGTAAAGCTCCATCGGAAAAAGGTCGATGAGCGTCTCCACCGTCAACCGAATGAAAAACGGGAGGTGGCTAATGATCTTTTCAAGCTCGGACCGCCCGTCATACAACACCGTGGGCCCCCATTCCCGCATATACTGCAGCCAGTCGGGCTCCGTGATAACACCGCCAAGATACTCTGCTGCTATAATCTGGTACCGTTTGCTAGCGTCGATAAAGTGATCACTTTTCTCGACATCGTTCTTCACCCCGATCCCGAACTTTGTGGACCCTTGGATGTACGTCCCCGCGTTTGGGAAACTAGCGTGCCCGTGTTTTGAGGAGTAAACGATCGGTTTGTTACCCTCGATGAACTCTAGATTACTAGCGTCGACCCACTCGCCCCCGCTATGCTCTGAAAAATAAACACTCCAAAGCTCGCCGTCGAAGTTGCTTATCCGGAGCGTAAAATGCTCCCAATCGCCGACGTGCTCGCCAACCCTGTTCATCTCGATGTTAAGGTTTAAAAGCTCGACGGTAAATGTAACGGGCCCGTTAAACGGGCAAAAAATCCACATGGCGATGTCGGTAAAAGTACCGCCTAACGCAGGTTTAATGTGCACGTAAAGCTCCGCGCTCTCGAGGTTCCCTTGTTTGAGGAAGGTATCATCGTTTTCGTCCTCTGGTAAATCCATCCAAAACTCACCGTCGTTCTTCCCACCTTGCGGTAAGATCGACCCATCGGAGTCGATCGCTATCCCGTGTGACTTTCCTTTTTTGAACAAAAGTGCACCATTGTCGAAAAACCACTGGACCGACGACGGTAAGTATACATCATCGGGGTGAAAGTAGACCGTAGGCCCGTAGTGGTCGATTAACGCCTTTATTTGCTCCAAATTCGGCATTGCTTCAAAATCAGGGTTCAAATTCCGCAAGCAACAAATATCCAACTCGTCACTGGAATCTGAATCTGTGCTACAGAAAAACGTCCCGACGGTAACACCTCTACAAAACATCCCTGTTTTACACGCTTTCGTGCTCCAAACTCGAAAACTCGAAGAAGTTTTAAGTATAACATCATCAACTTCACAGTTTTCAGTAAGATCGTCCCGAGCACATCTAACTTCTTCAACAACCGGCTCATTTTCGTCAACAGTGACCACAAATCCCAAAGCCCGATAACCCTCCGGTGGAGTCGGTTGCCACACGTAAGCAGTGTCGCAATTCCAGATTAGTTCATAACCCAGAGGTAACTCCAGAGGAGGAAGGGTTCCGGTTTCAGTTTTTCCAGCATCTTGTGCCACTAGTACATAACCTCGAAGCTGTTGATCGGTTGGCTGACCGTAGTGACCGAAGGTGAAGAACCCATCGGGAACCGACACCGGTTTATAAAATGTAACGCCACTGGATTTTGCATTTTTCGGGGTGTAACTCGATATAACCTCAAAATCTTTAACCAGTGCGACCTCTAATTCCCCGAGGCTTATTCTTCCGGTAGAGAACCCTCCACCTGCAGATCAGACATTGTGAGTTAAGAAGAACAGATTCAAATTATGATTTTTTAAAGCTAAACCTAGTAGTTTTCAAATTTAAATTGGCATTGTTATCGCAAAGTTTTCTAATTTTAATAAGTTTCATTTCTAGGACACTATTCATGTGTAGCGATATCCATATCCACTAATGATCAACCAGATCAGGATGATATCAGAGTCAAAGGTATGGGCGGTGATAGCATACCATCATAAGAAAAAGATTATCGTCGGATTTGTGGCGCTCGTGCAATATGCAGCCTTGAATGGGGGGAGGGGGTGTTAGGTTATTGTTGATGCCAATATGAAAAACGCGTATTGATTAAGAAAACCTAATCGACGTACGACTATAACATCGATAACATGATAAAATAGAGTACCTGTATTAAGATATTTATAACAGAATTAACATATACTTTATAACTAGTGTTATAAGGATTTACATGTCTATTTGAAAACATTCTATCACATATGAGATCAAAATTTAGCTTAGTTGACCACCAAAAGTCAAACTTCAATTACTGTTCCATTAAACTTCACTTCCCGTTGACTTTCAATTTAGCCAAATTTGATCCAAGTTAATTAGGCGATTAATCAACAAAGAAGAAATCCCAATTCTTCTACTTGTTAAACAACTCAGAAAACAACAAGAAATTTGACTTTTCAGGTCACATAACTTTTTTCTGTATAAATTATGTAATTTTTGACAAACATACACAAAAGTTATTAGAGAAATTGGGCATACAAAAATAAAACTGTTGTTAAATTAAAACCCATACAGAATATGGAATTGAAATTTTAAAATACACAAAATAGGCATGAACAGTCAAAGTCAAATATGATCAACAAAGATTGCAATTGAATTGGATCCAATGAAGTTGGAACCTTGAAACACTTTGATCAACCGTATTATCACAATCAATAAGAGAACTCAAAGTTGGAAATACCAAGATGAATTACGCATTTATGTTCCAATTATGGTAATAAACAAAGTCAACCACTAATTTATGCAGCCTAACAAAGTCAAACTATGGAGAAACAGAGTCGAATCAACAAATTGATCACAGAAACGAAACCAATTCGATGAAAAACCAAAACCCATCAACAATATCGCTCAAAATCAAGCAATAACACAAACAATCATCAAAACAATCAAGAACAGTACCTTCGGGCCATTGAGGAAGAGGTGCAGGAAGAAGAAAGGGCTTTGGTTCTTCCGGCAACAGATTGTACAATTCACCATCCCCATCGCTGCAACAACACTCGAATCCGAACATCGTTTGATTCAAGCACCTTCGATTGGCCGATTGGGTGACCGGAGAGTGAAATCCGGCGATGGGTGAAGTGAATTTGGGGGTGAAAGATTGAGGGTTAGAGTGAATTTGGGGGAAAAAAAGCCCCCTTCTCTAACGGTGGAAGAGGATGAAGGGGTGTTGAATGGAAGATTGAGTGAGACGACAGCAAGTTAAAGAGAGAGAATGATGGTGATGATTTAACAATGGCGTATTTGAGTTAACTTTATCGCTTTAGAATTTAGATATTTCATCACCGTGGCGTGTATTTCTAAAATCCGATATATCCTATAAACATTTTTATAAGCAAGAGGATTAACAGCCCATTTAATTGCATTAGGATTCACTATTTTTCTTTTTTATTTAAATAACTAGGTTAGTAACCCGCGGGTTAAATAAATAAATTACTAAATAATTAGTAATAAAATTTACGAATTATTAAAGTACGTTTGAAGATAAAATATGATTATAATTGTATATAAATAACTACTTTAAGTACATAAACAATTATATATTTTTCTTAAACTTTTATTTTATAAAAAAATATGGGTTTTAAATATTTTGTTTTAAGAAAAATGAATTTAATTTAAAAAAAGTTTGTTGTATTATGTATTTTACAAAACTTTTGTTTTTAAAAAAGTGTATTTTTAATAAAAAAGTAGGTTTTAATTTATTAAATTATATAATTTTTAGTCTGAAAATGATATGATTAATATTATTAGTATTTAATATTATTAATAATAATAAAAAAAATGAATAAGTTAGTATGAAAACTTACAATTGTGTCAAATCTTATTTTAGATTTTTTTTATTATAGATAGATAGATAGATAGATATGTAGATAAATAAATAGGCTAGAAACTCATTTATTAAACGGATTATAGTTATTAATAAAAACAAAGAGTTACAATGCAATATTTTAATAAAATATATGATTAAAATTATATATACGTAATAGTTTAAGAAATAAAACAAATATACTATTTATTAACTTTCTTATCTAAATAGTTTTATTTTTAAAAACTTGTTTTAATTTTTTTTATAAAAAAATTATTATTTATAAAAATCTTGTTTATTTTGGTTATTTTAATAAAACTGCTTTTAAAAAGTTTCATATTTTTACAATTTAAAAAAAAAGACCGATTTAAAATATTTTGTTTCAAAAAGGTGTAGTGTTTTAAAAAGTTATATAATATAAATTTTTTTATTTCTATTTTAATAAAAAGATATGATTTTTAATTTGCTTAATAAAGTTTATTTTTAAAATATAGCTTGATTTTAAAAAAATATAGATGATAGAGAGAATGTATCATTTAATAAAATTGATTTTTATTAAGAGAGAGAAATTAAGTTAAGTGTTTAAATTACTATAATGACCTTTTGAAGGGAAAATAAAATGATAATATTTAAAATTATAACAAGTGTCAAAAACATGGTTTAAGCAGAAATGACAAGTGGCAAAAGAAAAGTTCTTTTATTATATTTTATAGATACTTTTATACATTTATTATATTTTTCTTTTTTCTCTTCTCAAAATCATTTTTAAAAATTTTAAAAAATTAATAAGGATAAACAATATCTCATTGACATCATATTTGATCGTATATGTAAACAGTAATATTTTATTTCTCATATTCTTACAATCATTTTATATAATATAAGAATTATGATTTTATTATTTTTAACAACATTCATGTCCCAATATCTAAACTAACCATATCCACATAATTTAAGAAAAAATATATGATTTTTGTGCAATCTAGCACTTCATCTCATTCCTTAAAATATGGGTTAATTATATTAACTAATTTTTCATTTCATATATATAACAACTCCTATTCAATCACTATGTCTATTGCATATAATTTTTTGCATCTCAAAATTAGTTAATTAAAAAATGATTAAAGAAGTTTTATTTGATTTATTAGAGTTAGATATAAGGAATAGATGTGGGATGAGTTAAGAATATAAACTAATTTTATGGATTATATGTTTTTAGCCAAATTATATGAATAAAGAAAGAATGTAAATGCTCTTGAATGAGAAATTATAGGTTTGATTCTATCTATTTAATGATTCGGAACAAGGAAGCGCGCCACAATGGTTTTAGGGATGATTAAAGGATGAGTATTTATAACTTAATTTCATATGTTTAAAGGTGACTCGATTGAATAAAAGAATTAAGTTTTAGCTTAAGGCTTTTAATATTTTAGAGTCTCCAACTTTTCTTGAATTTTTACTTAAGTGTACATTAAAAACAAAAATATTAGTATGTAAAACTCCTTTATATTTTTTACTTTGCCTAGGGCGCTTTAAATATCCAACCCACCTCTCTTATAATTGATTGTAAAATCGTGCCCAAAGCACGACTCAATATATGTTGGGTATGGGTCATATCTGTTGAAACCAGATGTACCTGTTAGTTTGTTTGAACTTCCATGTTAGGTTTCTAGGTTATTTTTTTCTTTCGATTCTATTTTTTATATAATATATGTATTTAATAACTATAACAAGTTACAATATGATAGATTATATACATCATAAAAAAACTTATATATGTAAAATATGCAACTTTCATGATAATAAAATCTAAAGAGAGAAAAGATAATACGACATTGACCTTTGTTTAATTTCTTAATTTCATAATAGTTTAATTTTCATAAAAATATTTATTTTCATTTATTTTTAATATTATTGGGGTTTAACTATAAAGACGTCAAATTTGACTTGGAATATGCTTTCGTTTATCCCGATTGGATTTTTAATTTTTAAATAAAATATATGTGGCATTAAAAGCTTGATATTCGACGTTTTGTCACCTTCTCTTTCGAACTCACAACACTTTCTTATGTTTGTTATTAAATAAATGTTATTTTTGTTTTCATTTAAATAAATTATATTATAATATATATATATACATTCCACGAGAACTACGTGCCGATTAGCAGTCCTGGTTAGTTATTGTTATAGCTTAGCTCCAATTTGATTCTTTTGAATAATACGACTTGGACATTATTAATTCTGTTTAAACCAATAAAGATTGTGTAAACCAGTTATTGATTTGAATTCACTATTAAAATTAGTATTACCTTTCTTTTGATTTTACGTAATTTACAAAAAAATTGTCTAGTAATTATGGATTAGGTAGTTAATCTTTAATAAGGTCACAAAACATTCTTTAAGTTTTTTATTTGCAACAAATATGTCATTTATAATTAACACCCGTTAATTTAAGCGTTAAATCATAGTTATTGAGTGGCATGTGAGGGTAGTTTTGTACTTTCTCATCTCCTTTAATTAGACTTTCATTCTCTCCAAACCCTAATCTCTTCAACGCCACCACCTCGCTCCACCTTCACCATCGACATTCAAAACCACCGACATCAAAGACTACCCCCTTGATCTCTTGACACTAATTTTATTATTGTAAGAAACGGTTGAATCTACTTTCATGGCTTGTCAACCTTAATATAGAATATTATGGTCTCAAAAACAGGGTTGAGTATCAAGTTGATTGGAAAACCAATTACACCATGCTATTTTATGCATTTGTTAATACCCTAAAGTTTCAACAAGTTGGGGTTGATTAAAATTTGTCTCCAATGTTTAACTTAATCATATTTTTACATTTAAGAATGTTTATTTATTGTTGCGATTGTATGCAATCTGTTGTATAATCGTCTCTCCTAAAATTTAATTGAAATCAATTGTGTTTAAACCCCTAATTTGACGAAACGATGATGTCCCTACCAATTGAGCATAATGCACCTAATGATATTCTTAAGTTCATTTCTTTCTCTCCTCATCCTAAACTTTCTTCAGTCGTTACCCCTAACCTAGGTCACCTAAACATATCAACTATATTTATTAAATTACAAGAATGGTCCATATATGAGTAAAAAGTCCAAAATATCCTCACTTGTCCTCACATGATTGTGATTTCGCCTATTAAATTAACGGATGTTAGTACAAGGGATGTATTTGTTATAAACCTAAAACTTAAAGGATTATGTGTGTACTTATCGAAGATTAAAAACCTAATCCATAACTAATAGTGTTCCCATGCGCGTTGCACTGTGTTGGAGCTTGCACTAGAAATTCTACCATGACCCTAAATATCAAAATGCAAACACAAAAACATGTCTCTATCACTTTCGCTCCGGTGTAAAACCCTAAGGTATTAAGAAACTCGATCACAAACCCAAATTCCAATATCACCTACACACTTAAAGAATCTATAAAAAAGATACACTCTTTTTAATTTAATTTACTTTGACTAAAAAATCAACACATTTTAATCTTCCATCTGAAACCACACAAAATCTTGTTAAATTTTAAAAGAAAAACATAAAAGAATGAAATAATCACGCACGTAGATAGCAACCGGACTCAAACTCAGGTCTCAGACACACACCTTATCACTCCACCAAGCCTCATTTTTTGTGTTACATATTTACCATTTTTTATTTAACTTTAACATGCCTTTTAAATTTTGAAGAAAAATAAATAAAAAATTGCACAAAAAGCAACATGAGGACTCGAATAAAATCAAACCTTTTCTTTGTGTTACATATCAACCACTTCTTGAATTAAATCAAACCTGATTTTTAATTTTCAAAAATACAAATAACAAGTGGATATCACATTTCAACACTTGAATAAGTCTCACTACACCCGAACCAGGTGGTGGGAGAGGTGATTTGGACTACAACCAGGTGGTGGAAATAATGAATGGTCATGAGTCATGCTAATTTCGTTGAACCTTTTTAAGTTAACAAGTTTTATAGTATCTGTTTGTTTTGATGAGTTGTTCATATTTTCTAGAACAGTAATAATCATCTAGTTCCCATCCTAGTTTTGTGCCTTGGCATATCCTCCATCAGCTACCCACTTAATTATCTATTTTATACAGACGTAGTAGTTTAATTTAAGGTGATAAGAATCTATATACAATCTATTTTGTTTTGTAAACAATTTTAGTTGGATCAGTAATGCCCCTTAGGCCCCCCATAGTGGGGCGTAAAGGTGATGATTTGGGACACTATCAAGCCAATCATATCGGCCCAATGCTTGATTGTCTGGCTCCCAAGCTAAAGGTTAACTGTTTCGACAAAAAAAAAAAACCACAGATATAAAGTACTCGAAACTGATCAAAAAAGAAATCACACTTGCTCAGGGTTTGATCAACTCCACCGAAGACCCAAAAATTGTTGTTAATTAACTTTTTTCATATAATTTTACTTAATATATATGTTTTTACTTATTATTTTTTCTAATGTTTACTTATGATACTTAACTTTTTTCACTTATTATTTTTTAGGCAATAATCACATAAGCCATAATTTTTAGAGACATGTTAGTGAATATTTACAAGCAAAGTTTGGATAAAATATCAAAGATGATGCTAAATTATAACAAATTAACGGCGAAGAATATATAATTGTAGAAAGAAAAACAAAAGAGGCAATCCATATGAAAGTATTTTGGACAAACGTCAGTCACTTGATGAGTCTGGATTGGAGAAACACGGAGTAGATGAAGCAAAAGATTCGGGGAAAAAAAACATGGCATGCTATATCAATATTTTGTGATGTTCAAGCGTTGTTCTTTTTTTTTTTAAAATTTTTTTTTTGCTTTCTAGTGGTTAAAGTTTCTGTTATTATGTAATGTTTTAAAAAAAATATTTATATTAATGTTTCTTTTTTTATATTTTGTAAAAATGTATTTATGTTAAAATATTTTTTTGTAATGTTTAATATATTGAGTGTCAAAATATTTATCTAAAAATAAATAAGAACAAATATATAAATAACTAATATAACTAACTGTTAAAAACTCTATCATTATTATCAGTGTTAAAAACTCTATCATAATTATTAGCATTAAAAACTCTATCATTATTATTAGCTTATTTACTCATCTTTATCACTATCACATTACTACCGACATAACATTTGCATGACAAAAAAAATTCTATTACCATCATCAATTCACTATGTATGGTCTTGTATGCTTACGGTAACTTTATGAGTAAAAGTAACGAAGCCATTCAAAAGAAAAGTACAAGTAAAAAATCGATGCAACTGAATTAGCAGAAAAAGATCTATAATTAATAAAGATTCTGAGATTTTTACATCTTGCCTCTGACTTTATAATTAAGTTGTATAAAGCATGATCTTCAAGGTGGGTGTAAACAATTCAGAGCAAGATCGAAAAATATAGCCATGATTATCTTTTCAATTCCTTGGGCTTGCAAGGGGGTGCGAATATGAATTTTTCCAAGTATACTAGAAGCTAATTGTAGATGTCTTGAAAATTGACTCTCTCATTAGAAAGCCAACACCCTATCCATTGAGGGTCCGGTTACTCTAAATAAATCTATATACTTGATTCAGTCTCAAGGTACTATATTTTCGTGTAGTCCCACCAACAAATTCATTGAAAGATTGCAATTGTTGAAAAGAAACTTCTATGGAAAGGCAATATATAATAATACGGCAAAAATTAATTGGATTGTTTAGTAGCGTGTCACAACCCCCAAAGAATCTGATGGTCTTGGCATCGGCACTTTAAAGGTTGCAAACATTGATATGCTTCCCAAGTGGTGGCAGTGGCGGTTAAGAACAAATAAAAGAAATTGTGGCGTAATGTAATCTAGTCTATACACTACAACTCAAGAACATGAGCTATACTCCAACAAAAATATCAATCTTATGCCCATGGAAATACATCTACAAAATCGGATCATCGGATCATGTTTGTGTCAATTCAATATTGTCATGAGTTGTTTGATACAAGCCATTATTGGAAGAGGGAGTCAAATCACATTTTGAAAAAATCAATGGCTTGTTGAGTGTCCACTAAGCCAAAAGTTTCCACATTTATTTTATCTTTAAGTGACATAGAATTTATGGATGGAAGATTGATATACAAAAAGTAATAAAGTTCTCTTTTGGAATTGGATGTGGAAGACCAACTATATGATGCCAATTGAGTTTTTTTGGCCTCTACAAATCTTTGCACTACTTGAATCATTTAAACTAGGTTCCAAGGATGATTTATGGAGTTGGGAATTCTGTAGCAGTAGCTTCTCAATTAAAGATATCTAGAATAAAATTTACTCAAGACTTGTCCAGCTAATAAATTTATTTTCTTATGAAATAACTAGGTTTCAAAGAAAATAAACATCTAGATTGGAGAATAGATTTTTTTTTTGAACGACAAATCTACTATACTCCTACACTATACCAAATTACACCATTGCTTGGGTTTGAACCCAAGACCTCTCCTTTAAGAGACAAAGCCTCTACCAAATGGGCTAGCATCACATTGGTAGACTGGAGAATAGATATTAACTGAATCCTTACTTTGATAATTCTATTCAAATGAAATGTTTCAGTTCAATCTATATGAGTTTTGTATAGATCATTAAGAAAACTCAAAGCATTTATTATAACCCAACAACCAAATTCTCTCTCTCAAACCTTAAAATCTTAAATAATTGAAGATATCAAAACATTAACTTCTTTTTTGGGTCAAACACAAGGAGAACAGACATACAATAGGCTCAATTATGCAAATTTGAGATTTCATTAATGTTATAAACTTTTTATGTATTAGTGTTTTTCTATATATTCAATCGTAATTGGTGATCGTGTGACTGTGTAGTTCTTTGCTAGACTAATGAAATTCTGTGTCGGGAAAAAAATAATAAAAATTTCCACGTGATATATTAGTAACCATTTAAACAAAAACGGTCATATTTTCAGTGGTTAAATACTCTCCTCCACCCCTAATAATGGCTTCATCTCCGTAATCTTCCTCTTTCATCCTCCGTAATCTTCATCGAAATTCATCTAATTATAACCCCAACAACCAAATTCTCTCTCTCAAACCCTTTTCATCTACGTTTCATACGATTACATTGACAGAAACCCTAGGTTTGAATGTGGGTTTCGTTGATTGTTTTTCATACGATTACATTGGGTTTCGCTGATTTAAGTGTTTTCTGATGAAAATTGGATGTAATTATCATTGACAGAAACCCACATTCAAATTTAGTTTGATTCACGTACAAATTCATTGACAGAAACCCTGATTTTGAATGTGGGTTTCGTTGATTGGCTTTGTTTACGTGTTTTCTGATGAAAATCAGACCAAATTATACTGGGTTTTGCACGATAGTTACAAATACACTGACAGAAACCCCGATTTTGAATGTGGGTTTCGTTGATTGGCCTAATTTACTTGCTTTCTGAAGAAAATTGGACCTAATTATACCGGGTTTTGAATGTGGGTTTCGTTGATTAGCTTACTTTATGTGTTTTCTGATGAAATCGGAACTAATTACACTGGTTTTGCACGATAGTTGCCATTACAATGATAGAAACCCTGATTTTGAATGTGGGTCTCGTTGATTGGTTTAGTTTAGGTGCTTTCTGATGAGAATTGGATGTAATTATCATGGGTTTTGCACGATTGTGTAAATACATTGACAGAAACCCTAATCTTGATGTGGGTTTTGTTAATCTGTTCCATTGTATTGTTTTCTGATGCCAAAATTGTGATTTTGCAGGATGGATTCAATCTTCCATCTGATTACTTTTCGCAGCTACCTCGTGATCTTCGTCTAGACGTAAGTGAGATTCTGGATTGTTGTTGTTCTATAGATCAATTATTATGATTTAAATATGTTTTTGTGGACTCTGGATTATGTTCTAGTTGTTGTTCTTCTTACCAGTTGGAGTTAATATTGTGTAGCAGAATGATGCTGCTTTGGATCTCTCATATGGACTGGTGATGGAGCAGGTTAGTAGCTTCTAGCCTTTCATTTAGTTCAAGAATTATGTTATGTTTGTTTGGTTTTTGTGATTGTTACAAGCTCATTAGTAATGATGTTGCTTGATGAATAATGCAATAATTATGTTGTTGAGATATTACTACATTAGTGTATAACAGGGGTAAGCAGAATAACCAAACATAAAAAGCTGGACCAATTTTGAAAACAGTGGTTCTGTTACGACCTTTTGGATATCTGGTTTTTATGGTTCAGTCGTGGCTACATGTGTATAAATGACCGAGTTAACTGACTTTAAAACCAACCTTTATATTCTTTTTATAAATAATCCGTTATATGTTGGGAAACTTTTGTAATAGTTTTGTGTAAATAACATATTAGTTATAGCTTGATCTTTATAAATTAAAAGGATTGCTAATATTTTACTTGACCAAAGATATAACTTGATTTCTAAACTGAAATTAACTTGAATCCACCCACCTCTAAAGCTGGCGATTAACAAATTAACTGAACTATACTGATCGGTTATGAATATCCAAAAACTGAAACATTTGTTATAAGTTCGGTTTTAATTCATAAGCGAACTGATCCACGCTTTCCCCTAGCTTTATAAGTTCCTTGATATTACAAAAAAGGATACAACTGTGAATGAGCATTGCAATTTTGGGCCCCTTGATAAAATCTTCAACCCTTAAGAACCTATCTTGAGTATTGAAGAACTAGTGTAATGATCTTTTTATAGCAGTAAAGTTGGAAAAGGAAACTGATGGTTGACCAAACATAGTCAAATTTTAAAATATAGGCCTCCAAACCTTTCTATATATTAACCAATTTACATTCAGTTTTATTAAACAACACCCTACACCTTTTTGTTACTTCATATTTTCCATAACAAAGAGCACATGATTATGTGAACTCACTTTTTTGTAAAATTTTATTAGTGTGGACAAGAATTGGGAATGATATTGCTAAACATATCTTGGGCTTGGGAGTCAGTCGATACATTGACTTTAACAGCTCTGGTCAACAATCTCCTTTCACTGGTCAATGTTGACCAGCAACAACAAATCAGGCAAGAGTAAAAGCAAAAGATATGCATATAAGTCCATTAGCACCCTCTAAGATGATTTATACAAGTAAAGGTGGCAATTTCAACCTATTTTAGTGATGAATGGGCGGATTTGGGTTGAGTTTTATGTCAAAACGGGTCAAATAAAACTATTAGCTAGAAGGGGAATGTGTGCCTCGAGGTGGAAACTTTAATCCACTTACTTATGACTGAGTTTGTTTGGCTTATGTTATCCTATAATGGATTAAATGGGTAAATTTCAAAGTAATGTTAGTTGAAAGGGAAACAAGTTGAAGAAAAAAGTGTTTTGCATTGTAAGTCAACCCAGCCCAGCCAGTTAGTTGTGCAAAAATATTTTAAGTTTTTTCTTTCACCAGAAGATAAAAGCAAAAACTTACTATGTAGTGCATCCTTCAACTATTCTTTTGTTATTGAGGTGCATAACCCTAGTCTGGTTTTTTTGTGTAGATTTTCAAGGCTATGATTTCAACTGGGAAGCTTCTGTCCTCTACTCCCGTATCTGAAGAAACAAATGAAGATTCAGAATGTTAAATGCGCATGTTAAAGGTATTATATAACCTTGCACATGGAATGAACAACCGACAAATTAACATCTTATCTATAAAATCTAATAAAACAAGGTTTCTTTTGTCACTTGTAATTCTCTTAAACCACCTTTTTGACACTTGTCATTCTACTAAACATTTTCATTTCATTTTCCTTCCAAAAGAATATTATAGAAATTTAACACTCAAACTAATTTCTCTCTCTTAATAAAAATCAATTTTATTAATTGATACATTTCTCTCTCTCATCTATATTTTTTAAAATCAAGCTATGTTTTTAAAAATCAATTTTTTAAGAAAATTAAAAAGCACATCTTTTTATTAAATAAAAATAATATAAAATTTTCTAAAATACTAAATCTTTTTAAAATAAAATATTTTAAATTGATCTTTTTTTAAAATAAATATAATAAATATAAAATTTTCTAAAATTAGTTTTATTAGAATAACCAGAATAATTAGAAACCCAAGTTTTTAACAAACAAAATTTTTATAAACAATACATTTTTTATAAAAAAATCTTAAAACGAATATTTAAAAATGAAACTATTTAGAAAAGAGAGTTAAAAAAAATAGTATAATTGTTTTATTTCTTGAGCTATTACGTATATATAATTTTAATTATATCTTATATTAAAATATCATACTGTAACTGTTCGTGTTTATTATTAACTATAATACGTTTAATAAATGGGTTTTTAGCCTATCTTTTTATCTATATATTTATCTATCTATAACAAACAAAATTTAAAATAAGACTTGACATAGTTGTAAGTTTTATCATACTAATTTACTCGTTTTTCTTTATTATTATTAATACTATTTTATACTAATAATATTAATCACATCATTTTTATATTAAAAATAATATGATTTAATAAATTAAAACTTATTTTTTATTAAAAACATACTTTTAAAAATAAAAGTTTTATAAAATATAGAATACATCAAAAAAAAAAAATTTAGAATAAATTCATTTTTCTTAAAATAAAATATTAAAACCCACATTCTTATAAAATAAAAGTTTAAGCGAAATATATTATTGTTTATTTACCTAAGTAGCTATTCATATGCAATTATAATCATATTTTATCTTCAAACATAGTTTTATAATTCATAAATTTTTATTACTAATTATTTATTATTTTATTTATTCAACCCGTGTAATACATGGGGCACTAACCTAGTTATTAATATAAAATTGAGGTGGCAAAATAAACAGGTAAAGGGAGTTGTGTAACGTTTTAAAATGGGTGTCCTTGGTACTAGTCGAAGCGGCCGATCAGGTTTGGTTGACACGAGAGACTTTTTGTCAAAATTTTTGGGTCAAAATGGGTAGTTTGCAATATAGAGGTCAGGTTTGGTCGACCCCAAAGCCCTTATTGTCTGATGGTTTTAACTTTTCCTAATAAAAAACGTTTGACATTTGCAATTACAAAAATTATGTTTTTTCTATAATAATTTAACTTAGATTTTGGAGCTATAAAGGTATTTTTCAGATTATATTTTTGGGTAATAAGTCAAAACAGGTAACTTTTTCTAATGGATTAAACAGGTCAGGTTGCTTGTAGTTGACCAAGACACTTTCTTTTTCAAAATTTCCTACTTTATTGGTCAAAATGGGTACTTTTTTGGTACATGTAGAAACAGGTTGGATTGGATTGACCTGAGCAATTTTTTGTCCGGATCTTTAGTTTTTAAAATGGGAAAATTACCAAAATAACCAATTGACCAAATCGAATTACCAAAATAACCGATCAAAATCAAGTTTATCAAATAAAACAACCCAATCGTATCCCGCCACGTGTCCCACCCTCGCCCACGTGGCAAGGATCAGCCATATTCCCTCGCCCGGAAAAACGTGCCGGCGAGGGAAAAGCATAATCCCTCGCCCACGTGTCATCTCCCTCGCCCACGTGTCATGTTTGGGGGCATCCCTCGCTGACTCAGCGAGGGATTATGAGAATCCCTCGCCAATATTTACGAAAATACCCCCCCTCGCCAAAAATTAAAAAAAAAATTTTAATTAATTTTTAATCCAAAAAATCCGAGTTTTATAATTATTTATTGTTTTTTAAATAATTAAAATTTTAAATTAATTTATTTTTGCCCTATATAATACCATGTTTACCCTTAACAAATATCTTACATTCTTCTCAAACTTTTTCATAAAATTTTCTGAAACTTTATAAAATGACAATGAATATCATACTATGCAGTGGTGGTAAATGACATTTTGTAAACGGTGTTGAAGAATATCTGCCATTTAAAGGTAAATGTGTTAGACATGTTCTTAGTTTATCTTTAAATGATAGATATTTTTCAACACCGTTTACAAAATGTCATTTACCACCGCTACATAGTATGATATTCACTGACATTTTATAAAGTTTCAGAGAATTTTATGAAAAAGTTTGAGAAGAATGTAAGATATTTGTTAAGCGTAAACATGGTGTTATATAGGGCAAAAATAAATTAATTTAAAAATTTAATTATTAAAAAACAATAAATAATTATAAAACCCGGATTTTTTTGATTAAAAATTAATTTTTTTTAAATTTTTGGCGAGGGGGGTATTTTGGTAAATATTGGCGAGGGATTCTTATAATCCCTCGCTGAGTCAGCGAGGGATGCCCCCAAACATGACACGTGGGCGAGGGAGATGACATGTGGGCGAGGGATTATGCTTTTCCCTCGCCGGCACGTTTTTCCGAGCGAGGGAATATGGCTGATCCTCGCCACGTGGGCGAGGGTGGGACACGTGGCGGGATACGATTGGGTTGTTTTATTTGATAAACTTGATTTTGACCAGTTATTTTGGTAATTCGATTTGGTCAATTGGTTATTTTGGTAATTTACCCTTTTAAAATTGCATGGTCACTAATTATATATCTTTTTGAATAAAATAATCTTAGGAGGTTTTATACATTAAAAAACACACCATGGGTGACTTTTGACCCATAGCCTTTTCAGATTACATTTTTGGGTAACAGGTGTATATGTTGAAACAGGTAATGGTGTGGGGTTGCCCTAAGACACTATTTATCCAACATATTTAACTTTTTTTCCACTCAAATGGGTAATCTTTTTCCCACACAAATTTTGTCCAACCTTTATTCTCTTTTAATAAATAGTTAGTATATCAAGTATGCTTACATAGATTATGTTATTTCATTAATAGTTGGATTTTATGCATAAAGTTATTTAGGATGTTTTAAGAACTTAAAGTTATTTAGGATGTTTTAAGAACTTAAAATACATTGTGGGTTGACCTTTGACCGTTAGAGATAGATCAACTCTAATCTATTATTCATAAGTAAATTGGTCGAAATTACCACCACTAATATTGAAAGTGAAGATTTTGATTTAATCGTATTCTATTTTGTAGTTTGGAGAGCTTCAAGTTGAACTAATATTAGAGAAAACTTACATAGGTGTAGCAATTAGCTTTATTTACAGGTAATTATCTATCATTAATTTGTTTTATTTACATACTTGAATCAAGAAAAAGTTTTAGCTGTCAAAAACATAATATAACTCTAAAAACTATGAAATGTAGGATTATTTCATGGAATTAAGTCAGGAAATGTAGAGAATACATTTTAGTATGCAAGTGACAATGCTTCGTTGATTGCCCAGGTGATTGAGCTATCTTTTAGTTAATTCATATTTCTAGCATTTAAATAAGTTAACATAAATAAGTTGAGGCAGATTAGGGTTAGGGCCGGTTGCCTTGAACCGTTCTCTATAGTTGTCTTTAGTAGGAACAGGGCCTGACCCAAGATGGATCGGAGCCCACAACACATTAATCTCCCACTTGGGCTTTAAAGCATCTTTACAAGTCTTCAACATCAATGCGACACACACTCCAACCTACTTTCACTTGGATGCGTGAAACATTTGCACCTGCACTAGTCTCGTATTTTTGTAATCTTGAACCTTTATGAAAGAACCCTTTATACCATCTGATTTGTAGTCGTGCTCATCTGCAATTAACCCTAAAGGCCAATTGAAGCTACATAAAGCTTTAGTTTATCCAACGTGCCAACTTTAGTGAGCATTCTAGCTGGATTTTAGTCCCCTTAGATGTTATTCAACTCATAGTACCGTCACTAATTAGCCCCTTGAAGAAATGATACCTCATATGATTGTGCTTAGTCTTTCCAAGATAAACTGGATTATTTGCAAATTCCATAGCACTTTCAACATCATAGTACAACGGATACTCTTCGTGTTGTTTTTTGTCTAATTCATCTAGAAAAGTCTTCAACCAAACAAGCTCTTTCCTATCCTTAGTGGCTGCCATATACTCAGCCTCTATAGTTGAAAGTGCCACGCTCTTTGAAGCCTAGACATCCAACATATTGCAGTATTCTCCAACATCAGACTAACCCTTGAGAATTGCATCCTTACCCCTAACATAAAGCCATCTTTGAAGTACTCTTCAAATATCTAAGCAGCCATTTAAGTGCTTCCTAGTGTTTTCTCTCCGAATTAGACATAAACCTACTCGCAACTCTAACTGCGTGAGCAACATCATGCCTTGGGCATACCATAGCATACATAAGATTGCCCATAGCCGATGCATAAGGAACCTTCGCCATGTTGGCCTTGTCTTCATCTGTCTTTGGAGACTGATCCTTAGAAAGCTTAATGTGACTACCCAATGGTGTATCTAGGGTAGTGGCTCTGTTCATGATTCATCTTGAACTTTTTTAATATCTTTTAAATGTACTTTTCTTGAGACAGTTATAGAACTGTTCGTCTGATTTCTAGTGATGCTCATAGCATGTATTTGCTTAGCTGGACTTAAATTTTTCATTTCAAATTCGTTAAACATCTTTAGTTTCAATCTTGGACATGTCTGAACCGACTATAAACATACCATCCATATAGTGGAGAATGACGATATAGGAATTCTTTAATTTCTTGAGATAGCAGTAGTGATTCATCTCACACAAACTAGACCATATTATTAGTGTTTAGTAATAATAATTATTAGGGTTAAGCCCATGGGCCCATTTAGGTTTTTAGTGTTTCATTGTAAACTCTATAAAATGTAACCAAACCTATCAATAATATTCATTTAGTCTTTTAGCATCTAACACGGTATCAGAGCCACCCTAGGCTCTCTACCACATCCGCCATGCCACCACAAAAATAAAAACCCTAGCCTTCATCACCGTGTTCAAACCCTAGACAGGGCAGCGTGCCTCCCTCGCCTTGTTTATTCTCTTTGCTTTTAGTTTTATTATCTTTTTCGTTCCAATAAATATCCGTCTCGGATTTAGATTCAAGCCATTTAAACCGAATCTTTCTTCCACACAAAACCCGTCGCCCTATCCCATCTTTCTTGTTTCTTTTTTTAGTTTGTTCTTGCCGGACCACGGTTCGTTGCCACTAAAGAACGCCGCCTGTCCACGGTCAACGGCCTTCAGTATGACGCACCACCACACGACCACGGTCGCCGAGTGTCATCTTGTTTTTTTTTTTACCTTTTCGATTTGGGATATCGACCACATGATCATGTTGCCACTGCCATGTCGCGTGCTGGACTACGATCCGCCATCACGCCTCCTGCTGGACTACGGTCCGCCGCTACGCCACCCTTTGTCGCGCCGCCTGTTGGACTACGGTCTGCCACTAAGCCGCCCTATGCTGCCATCACACTTCCACATTGGATGCCCCTTATAGGATTACATGATTATTTAATATTGTGGATTGCATTTAAAGGTTTGGATTGAAGATTGCAAGATTATGGAATTTTGGTTGAAATTGTGATTGAGATCGAAACTATTTTTGTAAGGATTACACTTAGAGGCTGATGCAACCAAAGAGCTCTCAGCATGCAACACTGAAGTACAAGAAAGTAACCTTAGAAGATTTTATACAACTTCGTGAATTACGCTAAGTATAAAATCTTACGATGACAAAAGTCTATATCTTCCGAAGCTAAAAAATGAAGTCTTCCGAAGCTTCAAAGAGATAGTCTTCCGAAGCCAAAGACTGATTTCTTCCGAGGATAGAGAAGACATGCTTTATCTGATCACCTTTTGACAAAAGCTGAACTACTTTCCACTGCCATCTCTGATGAGCCACCAACTTAGATAAGTTGGTAAAAAGATCCATACTTTTGTCAACTATAGATTAAGATCTTTTGTCTGTAACTTTCTACTCTTGTATTTTTATCATTTTTGTAATATATTAGGATGTGAGATCAATGTTGTAAAAATCGGACTAGTTGGCCGATTAATCGGCGACTAGTCGGGAATCGGTGAGGCACCGATTGGATTTTCCCTAATCGGAGCAAAAAATCGCTAATCGGTCAAATTGGTCAAAATCGGGATAAAATCGGTCCTAATCGGACCTAGTCGGCTGTTAGTTGGCCCTTAATCTGCATTTTTGCAGAATCCGGCGAGATTCCGGCGGGATTCCGGCGAGATTCCGGCGAACTTCAAAAAATCCGGCGAAAATTTCAAAAATCCGGCCAGATTTGTTTATATACATATAAAACTAAACATATTTATAAAAATTACATATAAAAATGTGTGTGCATATAAAAATGAAAATTATATATAAAAATTCCAAAACGATTAATCCCGATTAATCGCTAGGCGGTACCCCACCGCCCGACTAGCGCCTAGCGATTTTTACAACACTGTGTGAGATATAGCATGTCATAGTCACAAGTCAAAAGGCAATGTGACATTTAACTCTACATTGATCTTTTTGTCTAGATTAGTGTTTCAAGCTGGCTTTCAAAGTATGGGTGGCTGTAGGATGTAGTATAAAGTGTCTTAAACACTTGTATATGCTTTGTAACACTTGTAAAAGAACTTGAGAGCAATATACATTCTTTTTGAAAACCAATATTATCTTGTTCTTGTTCTATCTCATATTTACTTGTGTTCTTAGTATCATCAATATAAAACTGGTTCCCTATTTGATCTGTTAAGTGTTTTAAGTCTCTCTTCATTGTAAAACTGTTGCATTGAATCCCTTCAACGGTCCTGCAATTGGTATCAGAGCATTTTAGGCTCTTAATTGTAAGATCTTACTATCTTAAATCCCTTCAGTTTCACAAAACACTTAACAACTCAAATGGCAGCTCTTACCAATGCTGATATGGAAACCGGTATCATGACAAAATCTTCACTGATCACTCCTGATGATTTTGATACTTGGTGTCAAAGAATGGAAGTCTTAATCAAGTCTCAAGACAAGAGGATGTGAAGATTTGTTGTCTAAGGACCTCATGTACCATGCACCACTTCAGCTGTTGCTTATGGTGGCATGATACCAAAGAAAGTGACTAACTACTTAGAAGAAGACTAAAAGATTGATGTAGATTAGAAGGCCATGACCGCTCTCCAAACTGCTCTTCCAAACTCTATCTACAGAGACTTCAAGAAGTGCAAGACTGCAAAGCAACTATGGGATGCACTGAAACTTATGTATGAGGGGTATAATGAAACAAAAGAAAACAAGAAATACCTCTTGAAGCAGCAGTTTGAGAACTTCACCTGCAAGACAGGCGAAACCATGACTCAACAATACTTTAGGTATGTTGAGATTGTGAATACTCTAATGGATATTGAAGTAAATCTTGAGAACAATGATATTATGAGGAAGTTCATGTTCTCTCTTCATAGACCCTTACTCTCACAGAGTTGTACGGTATCCTCAGTGGATATCAGATAGAGATGAACATGTAAAAACCATCTGACAACTCTTCCAACAATCAACAGAGTTCACCCTTCATGTGGTTGAAAGGGATTGCAGAGAAGCAAAACATCATCTCCTCTGCTACCCTTAAAACTCATAAAAGGGTCATTTCATCACCTTCCTGGAGACACCAATGGAGAGCTAAATCCAAGGAAGCACATTCCAAAAGACAAGTTATTCTCAAGCCTTTGTGTCTATTGATGAAAGCAATGGCAACTTTCTCTTCACTCTTGAAGACTTGGACTGTATGCATCCAAATGATCTAGAGTACATGGAGATAGTCCAGCAAATGGCTATTCTCACTCATAGCGCCAAGAAGTTCTATAAGAGGACAAGCAGGAAGTTTCCCAGCAATGCAACTAGTGAAAAGTTTGGGCTGGATAAAAGTAAGGTTAAGTGTTACAATTGTAACCAAATGAGACACTTTGCTAGGAAGTGCAAGGCACCAAGGACAAGTGGTCGCCAATCACATACCAGACCAAACTGCATTGATAGAGCTCTACAGACTAAGAAGCCAAGCAGTAAGCTGTAGTTGTTGTTGAATAAAGAGGGTTTGGCTAGAGCTTTTAGGTTGAAGATGTTTTTTCAAACCAAGCACTAATTCTTGACCATGAAGAAGCCAAGGTATTAGAACATCTTTGTACTCATTAATGTATTGTTAAAGTAAATAGATACAGGTTCTATAACTTGGAAATAAGATTTGATCTTGAGTGCTTAAATATCTTAAAAGTTGATTTTAAAAGGGCTGAATGACTATAAACTTATGATAGAATATCTACAGGACTCAAATCAAAGATCTCATTGCCAAGCTAACTGAATGCTAGGTTGAGATTGTGATCTGCAAAGCCAGGGTAAAAAAATATGTTCACCCTTCATGTGGTTGAAAGGGATTGCAGAGAAGCAAAACATCATCTCCTCTACTACCCTGAAAACTCATAAAAGGTTCATTTCATCACCTTCCTGGAGACACCAATGGAGAGCTAAATCGAAGGAAGCACATTCCAAAAGACAAGTTATTCTCAAGCCTTTGTGTCTATTGATGAAAGCAGTGGCAACTTTCTCTTCACTCTTGAAGACTTGGACTGTATGCATCCAAATGATCTAGAGTACATGGAGATAGTCCAGCAAATGGCTATTCTCACTCATAGCGCCAAAAAGTTCTATAAGAGGACAGGCAGGAAGTTTCCCAGCAATCAAACTAGTGGAAAGTTTGGGCTGGATAAAAGTAAGGTGAAGTGTTACAATTGTAACCAAATGAGACACTTTGCTAGGAAGTGCAAGGCACCAAGGACAAGTGGTGGCCAATCACATACCAGACCAAACTGCATTGATAGAGCTCCACAGACTAAGAAGCCAAGCAATAAGCTGCAGTTGCTGTTGAATAAAGAGGGTTTGACTAGAGCTTTCACGTTGAAGATGTTTTTTTCAAAGCAAGCACTAATTCTTAAGCATGAAGAAGCCAAGGTATTAGAACATCTTTGTACTCATTAATGTATTGTTAAAGTAAATAGATACGGGTTCTATAACTTGGAAATAAGATTTGATCTTGAGTGCTTAAATATCTTAAAAGTTGATTTTAAAAGGGCTGAAATGACTATAAACTTATGATAGAAGATCTACAGGACTCAAATCAAAGATCTCATTGCCAAGTTAACTGAATGCTAGGTTGAGATTGTGATTAGCAAAGCCAGGGTAAAAAAATATGTTCACCCTTCATGTGGTTGAAAGGGATTGCAGAGAAGCAAAACATCATCTCCTCTGCTACCCTGAAAACTCATAAAAGGTTCATTTCATCACCTTCCTGGAGACACCAATGGAGAGCTAAATCTAAGGAAGCACATTCCAAAAGACAAGTTATTCTCAAGCCTTTGTGTCTATTGATGAAAGCAGTGGCAACTTTCTCTTCACTCTTGAAGACTTGGACTGTATGCATCCAAATGATCTAGAGTACATAGAGATAGTCCAGCAAATGGCTATTCTCACTCATAGCGCCAAGAAGTTCTATAAGAGGACAGGCAGGAAGTTTCCCAGCAATGCAACTAGTGGAAAGTTTGGGCTGGATAAAAGTAAGGTGAAGTGTTATAATTGTAACCAAATGAGACACTTTGCTAGGAAGTGCAAGGCACCAAGGACAAGTGGTGGCCAATCACATACCAGACCAAACTGCATTGATAGAGCTCCACAGACTAAGAAGCCAAGCAATAAGCTGCAGTTGCTGTTGAATAAAGAGGGTTTGACTAGAGCTTTCACGTTGAAGATGTTTTTTTCAAACCAAGCACAAATTCTTAAGCATGAAGAAGCCAAGGTATTAGAACATCTTTGTACTCATTAATGTATTGTTAAAGTAAATAGATACGGGTTCTATAACTTGGAAATAAGATTTGATCTTGAGTGCTTAAATATCTTAAAAGTTGATTTTAAAAGGGCTGAAATGACTATAAACTTATGATAGAAGATCTACAGGACTCAAATCAAAGATCTCATTGCCAAGTTAACTGAATGCTAGGTTGAGATTATGATTAGCAAAGCCAGGGTAAAAAAATATGTTCACCCTTCATGTGGTTGAAAGGGATTGCAGAGAAGCAAAACATCATCTCCTCTGCTACCCTGAAAACTCATAAAAGGTTCATTCCATCACCTTCCTGGAGACACCAATGGAGAGCTAAATCTAAGGAAGCACATTCCAAAAGACAAGTTATTCTCAAGCCTTTGTGTCTATTGATGAAAGCAGTGGCAACTTTCTCTTCACTCTTGAAGACTTGGACTGTATGCATCCAAATGATCTAGAGTACATGGAGATAGTCCAGCAAATGGCTATTCTCACTCATAGCGCCAAGAAGTTCTATAAGAGGACAGGCAGGGAGTTTCCCAGCAATGCAACTAGTGGAAAGTTTGGGCTGGATAAAAGTAAGGTGAAGTGTTACAATTGTAACCAAATGAGACACTTTGCTAGGAAGTGCAAGGCACCAAGGACAAGTGGTGGCCAATCACATACCAGACCAAACTGCATTGATAGAGTTCCACAGACTAAGAAGCCAAGCAATAAGCTGCAGTTGCTGTTGAATAAAGAGGGTTTGACTAGAGCTTTCACGTTGAAGATGTTTTTTTCAAACCAAGCACTAATTCTTAACCATGAAGAAGCCAAGGTATTAGAACATCTTTGTACTCATTAATGTATTGTTAAAGTAAATAGATACGGGTTCTATAACTTGGAAATAAGATTTGATCTTGAGTGCTTAAATATCTTAAAAGTTGATTTTAAAAGGGCTAAAATGACTATAAACTTATGATAGAAGATCTACAGGACTCAAATCAAAGATCTCATTACCAAGTTAACTGAATGCTAGGTTGAGATTGTGATCAGCAAAGCCAGGGTAAAAAAATATGTTCACCCTTCATGTGGTTGAAAGGGATTGTAGAGAAGCAAAACATCATCTCCTTTGCTACCCTGAAAACTCATAAAAGGTTCATTTCATCACCTTCCTGGAGACACCAATGGAGAGCTAAATCTAAGGAAGCACATTCCAAAAGACAAGTTATTCTCAAGCCTTTGTGTCTATTGATGAAAGCAGTGGCAACTTTCTCTTCACTCTTGAAGACTTGGACTGTATGCATCCAAATGATCTAGAGTACATAGAGATAGTCCAGCAAATGGCTATTCTCACTCATAGCGCCAAGAAGTTCTATAAGAGGACAGGCAGGAAGTTTCCCAGCAATGCAACTAGTGGAAAGTTTGGGCTGGATAAAAGTAAGGTGAAGTGTTATAATTGTAACCAAATGAGACACTTTGCTAGGAAGTGCAAGGCACCAAGGACAAGTGGTGGCCAATCACATACCAGACCAAACTGCATTGATAGAGCTCCACAGACTAAGAAGCCAAGCAATAAGCTGCAGTTGCTGTTGAATAAAGAGGGTTTGACTAGAGCTTTCACGTTGAAGATGTTTTTTTCAAAGCAAGCACAAATTCTTAAGCATGAAGAAGCCAAGGTATTAGAACATCTTTGTACTCATTAATGTATTGTTAAAGTAAATAGATACGGGTTCTATAACTTGGAAATAAGATTTGATCTTGAGTGCTTAAATATCTTAAAAGTTGATTTTAAAAGGGCTGAAATGACTATAAACTTATGATAGAAGATCTACAGGACTCAAATCAAAGATCTCATTGCCAAGTTAACTGAATGCTAGGTTGAGATTATGATTAGCAAAGCCAGGGTAAAAAAATATGTTCACCCTTCATGTGGTTGAAAGGGATTGCAGAGAAGCAAAACATCATCTCCTCTGCTACCCTGAAACTAATAAAAGGTTCATTTCATCACCTTCCTGGAGACACCAATGGAGAGTTAAATCTAAGCTAGCACATTCCAAAAGACAAGTTATTCTCAAGCCTTTGTGTCTATTGATGAAAGCAGTGGCAACTTTCTCTTCACTCTTGAAGACTTGGACTGTATGCATCCAAATGATCTAGAGTACATGGAGATAGTCCAGCAAATGGCTATTCTCACTCATAGCGCCAAGAAGTTCTATAAGAGGACAGGCAGGAAGTTTCCCAGCAATGCAACTAGTGGAAAGTTTGGGCTGGATAAAAGTAAGGTGAAGTGTTACAATTGTAACCAAATGAGTCACTTTGTTAGAAAGTGCAAGGCACCAAGGACAAGTGGTGGCCAATCACATACCAGACCAAACTGCATTGATAGAGCTCCACAGACTAAAAAGCCAAGCACTCAGCTGCAGTTGCTGTTGAATAAAGAGGGTTTGACTAGAGCTTTCACGTTGAAGATGTTTTTTTCAAACCAAGCACTAATTCTTAACCATGAAGAAGCCAAGGTATTAGAACATCTTTGTACTCATTAATGTATTGTTAAAGTAAATAGATACGGGTTCTATAACTTGGAAATAAGATTTGATCTTGAGTGCTTAAATATCCTAAAAGTTGATTTTAAAAGGCTGAAATGACTATAAACTTATGATAGAAGATCTACAGGACTCAAATCAAAGATCCCATTGCCAAGTTAACTGAATGCTAGGTTTAGATTGTGATTAGCAAAGCCAGGGTAAAAAAATATATTCACCCTTCATGTGGTTGAAAGGGATTGCAGAGAAGCAAAACATCATCTCCTCTGCTACCCCGAAAACTCATAAAAGGTTCATTTCATCACCTTCCAGGAGACACCAATGGAGAGCTAAATCTAAGGAAGCACATTCCAAAAGACAAGTTATTCTCAAGCCTTTGTGTCTATTGATGAAAGCAGTGGCAACTTTCTCTTCACTCTTGAAGACTTGGACTGTATGCATCCAAATGATCTAGAGTACATGGAGATAGTCCAGCAAATGGCTATTCTCACTCATAGCGCCAAGAAGTTCTATAAAAGGACAGGCAGGAAGTTTCCCAGCAATGCAACTAGTGGAAAGTTTGGGCTGGATAAAAGTAAGGTGAAGTGTTACAATTGTAACCAAATAAGACACTTTGCTAGGAAGTGCAAGGCACCAAGGACAAGTGGTGGCCAATCACATACCAGACCAAACTGCATTGATAGAGCTCCACAAACTAAGAAGCCAAGCAACAAGCTGCAGTTGCTGTTGAATAAAGAGGGTTTGACTAGAGCTTTCACGTTGAAGATGTTTTTTTCAAACCAAGCACTAATTCTTAACCATGAAGAAGCCAAGGTATTAGAACATCTTTGTACTCATTAATGTATTGTTAAAGTAAATAGATACGGGTTCTATAACTTGGAAATAAGATTTGATCTTGAGTGCTTAAAGATCTTAAAAGTTGATTTTAAAAGGGCTGAAATGACTATAAACTTATGATAGTAGATCTACAGGACTCAAATCAAAGATCTCATTGCCAAGTTAACTGAATGCTAGGTTGAGATTGTGATCAGCAAAGCCAGGGTAAAAAAATATGTTCTTGAAACAGAAAACTTCAAGAACATTATATCATCATCCTTGCATGCAAAGATTTGTTATTAGAATAAGCAGGGATCGAGATTTATTGAGATAGCTCCTCCACACACTTTTCTATCTTTCAGATCTCCAAGGTGTGAAACTTGTTAAGATAAGCTTCCCCTCATAGAGCCCATTTAAGAAGAGGATAAAGATGAAGTGGAGATAGTGAAGGATGGATCTGAGTTGAGTGAAGAAGATTATCTTAAAAAGGGTCACTATTCTCCTGAGTGTGAAGAAGCTTGGATACAATCTACTGAGTGTATCCCAATTTTGTAATCAGAGACATAACATGCTTTTTACTGAGCATGAGTGCTTGTTTTCAAGCTTGAGGTAGTCATTCTTTAAGAGCATATCCAGCTTAGAGCTCCAAGGAAAGAGAACATATACAAGATGGATTTGCATATATAAGATGGATTTGCAGAAAACATCTCATTCAAGAAAAGTTTCTTGCTTTCTATCTAAAGCAAATAGTGATAAGTCTTTTTCTAGCATAAATGAATGTGACTTGTAAACTTTAAAAACATGAATAAATTAATTAACAATGATTTGGTAACCGGAATGCCAAAAAAAAAGTTTACCGGTGATGACTATTGTGTTGTATGCCTGAAAGGGAAGCAACACAAAGCATCTCACAAGCCAAAAGAAAAGAACTCCATCACCCATACACTTGTTACATATGGATCTCTTTGGCTCCACGAGTGTAATGAGTTTAGGAAGTAGCTCTTATTTTTTGGTGATCACATATGATTTCACAAGATTAACTTGGGTCTTCCTTTTTAGAACTAAGGATGAGACTTCTGAAATCTTTAAAAACTTCATTTTGAAAATTGAGAATCAATGTGATCACAAGGTCAAAACCATAAGATATGATTAAGGAACTGAAATCAAGAACCAAATTCTTGATACATTATGTGATGCAAAAGGTATTACAATACAATATAGTGCTCCCAGGACTTCTTGGCAAAATGGTGATGCAAAGTCTACATTAGCAGGATGTCAGTTTCTTGGTGCAAGGATAGTTTTATGGAACTGTAAGAAACAATCATGTGTGTCCGCATCAACTATTGAAGCTAAATACATTACTGTTGCAAGTTGTTGTGATCAAGTGCTTTGAATTCAGAATCAGATGCTGAACTATAGATTCAAGTTCAAGTAGACTCCCATCCATATAGACAACAACAATGCTATCTCTATTACAAATAATCTTGTGTAGTACTCAAAGACAAAGCACATTAATATCAGGTATCATTTGATAAGAGATAATTTTGAAAAAGGCTTGATAAAACTGGTCAAAGTTAACACAAATGAAAAATATGTTGATCTGTTCACTAAGGCTTTTGATTAACAGAGATTTAAGCATCTTATATCAGATATTGGGATGATTAACTTTGAGTAGATTTTCTTAAATTAATTTAAAATTATTTTCTAAAAAAAGTATTAAAGGCAAGGATTATTGACCCAGAAGTTTAGGAGAATATATTTCAAGGAACTAAAGTGTTGGCAGTTGGATATGTTACGGGGATGAAGAAATTTGCTGTCAAGAGGGCAAATGAAGATATCAACTAATACGATCATAAAAATAAATTACTTGATCTGCCCCTTGACATTTTAGAGCACATTGTTGAGTATTTTCAACATTTTTGGATGCAAGAATGACAAGTCCAAAATGCTGATGCATAAAGTATTCACCTTAGTCAACCCTGATGCTAGTGAAGAAGTCCTTGAAACTTCACTATCAACAAACACATGATCCCATAGTGGAATGGATATATGATCAGAAAAAGAACACCTATTTTATCACGAGATTAGCAGCTGGAAGAGTAGCTTACTCAAGGAAATAACTAGTTTGATTCAACCGGTTTGAGATAGCTGACTTAACCAGGTTGAGACTAAGGAACCCAAGTAACAAATCTGAGGCAAGAGAAGTGGAGAAGGTTTTGATGAAGATCTACAACTCCCATCTTGAATGATCAAAGTAGGATTTAGAGCACAGAAAGAAGGAAATAGAATCTAAAGCTGCTGAAACCATTATATTTGCCGAACCCAGCAACCAACCAACTTTAGCTCCTCATACTTCACCACTTGCTCAAACAATTGAGAAGGATTCTCCACAAGTCCAACAAGCCACTGAGATAGCAAAATCCCCTACCTAAAACCAATCTGAAGATTCAGTAGATGAAGTGATCATCACTGATGCTCCTAACAAAATTAGACATGGGTTGGAGCATCCCGAAGAAAAAGAAAACCTCTCATAATCTGAGGAAGAGGAAGACTCAGAAAATGAAGATAGCATAATCAAATGGGATTATGATTTCAAGACTGAGAGGTTCTACATTGAAAGAAAGAATCAAACAAAAGCCTCTTCGTATCCGAGTTGGATAGCTAAGCGTTGAAGATTTAAAGAAAATGCATAAACTGATCTCAGAAAATGAAGACATGCCAAACAAGTACAAATCAATGGCTGCTATTCTAAAGAAAAAGTTTGAAGTCAGGCCTGAACAGAAGGAAGAAGAAGAAGATCTCAATGCGACTACTCTAAACATTCATGACCCAATTACTCATTGGAGTTACTGTTTCTCAACCATTTCCTTCACTCTGATATATGTTGGTGCCAGAAAAGTTGAAGTAAAAGAGTATGACATGTTCAGACTCTTTGGGCATAACCTGAAGGATTTGATAAATCTACCTCTTGACAACCCCTCAAGAGATAGAAGAGGATATATGTACGAGCTTCTACTGATTAGGATGCTTGAAGGATTAAGACAGAGTTTTGGTAGCATCATTCTAGGGGGAATTTGTTGAATCATGAACGATGAATCTACCAAAAACTCTGGATTTCAACGTTGGCCTTCAATTGCCGTTTCAGACCAAGTGCTAAATCAAGTGACAAATGGCATATGCTGAATGACTGCTGATCAGCATATGCCACGCAACTGTCAAACTATATGTGCTGAAAGTCTGCATATCAACACAGCACACACAGTTCAACTGCCAATCAACAGAAAACTCCATTATCTGCCGATCAACTGCTGCTAAGACCAAGTATGTCTATGCTGACGGCTGTTGTGTTTCACCTTTAGAAGACAATATAGATTACCGGTTCAACTATAGCAACTGAACATAGAATAGTTTATTCATATTGTTTAGTATAAAATTTCTAACACTTGTATAATAGAGGCAAGCTTTCCAAGCCATTGATTGTATCTGCCGAATTGTAATCTTTGTACAAAACAAATTAATCAAGTGAATACCTTGAAAGAACTTATTGTGCTTATCTTTACCCAAAGTATTTGTGTTGTGATAATAAGTAGCTAACTTAGATTCTGCATTCGTTAGTTACTGATCTTAGAAGAAGTTCTTGTTTGTCCTAACCGACCACGATCCAACAGTATTTTACTTTGATGATGCACGAATTGCATGGAACTCACAAAAGCAGCCAATAGTGTCTTTTCGTCTTGTGAAGCCGAAATTATGACTACAACTTCAGCAGTTTGTCAAACAATTTGGTTAAGAGGTTTATTGGTAGAAATTACATGGAGGAAAGAAAGGCTTATATTGATAAAGGTGGATTAGCAAATCAGCCTTATCATTGATGCCAAATCCAGTCTTTCGTGGAAGGAGTAAACGTATAAACACACACTTTAGTTTTATATGTGAGTGTGTTGGAAACAAGCAAGTCAAGGTCGACCACATTAGTGGAATCCTGCCAAAAGTGAAGTTTGAAGAAATATGAGAGATGCTGGGAATAAAGTTGATTGAAGACATTGGAAAATAACAAGACTCAAATCAAGGTGATTGTTGGACCAATCGCGATAAAGTTAGATAAACACAGGGAGTTAAAAATCAATATCTGAAAGTTAAGAGTTTTATTGTATAAATTGGTTATTTTGAGTCTGTAAATTAGCGACCAAAGGATAGGTCGGTGATTATAGATTGCCTTTGATGGATAAGAGTTGGCTTAAATTTTAGGAATTGATTAGCTTGATGGACAAGGTTAATTCGCATCAATTTACTATCAATTTGAAAGTTAGATAAACACATGGAGTTAAAAATCAATATTTGAAAGTTATGAGTTTTATTGTATAATTTGGTTATTTTGAGTCTGTAAATTAGCAACCAAAGGATAGGTCGGTAAAATAAGTTTTCTATCAATTTATTGCAGAAGGAGATCCAAGAATTTCTCTCTTGTTTTGTGTACTTGTTTTAATCTAGTGCCAAATAAACTCTATAAAAACATGTACTTAAATTGTAGTAATACTTAAAACTAGAGGCGACAAGATGGTCAGGTGATAAGTCAAAAAAGGTTTTGACTCGCAAATGGTGGGTTGGTTTAACAATAAAACACTCTTTAGCCATACTTTTGTTTTTTATAAATAATTAATGAATGAATTATGATTGCAACAAACAATAATATTATGATAATAAACTAAATCTTTGAATAAAAAAATATAGAAAGTAGCATGTGAAAGATTCAAGTGTAAACTTGGTAAGTAACTAAGCTAATAAAAATATCAATCTATTTTAAATATACAAAATACTATACAAACATATTGCTAATAGGACCCTGTAGTTTAAACTGTGGCCGGACAAATGCGCAAACTGGATTCGAATTTAGTGTACAGATGCTCAACTAACTAAGCTAATAATAAAGAAATCTATCTATTTTTAAAATATACAATATACTATACAAATACATCGCTAACTAGACACACAATTTCCATCGTAGCCTGACGAAGGCGCAAACTAGATCTGAATTTAGTGAACAAATGCTTAGGGAGAACCCTTTGTCAAGATGTCAAGCAGCAGGTACATGTAATACTTTAACATACCTGATGAACACTTTGTCACGAACGAAATGAATATCTAACTCAACATGTTTGGTACGCTAATGTTGCATTGGATTCTGAGAGAGATAAATAGCCGAGACATTGCCACAATAAACAATGGTAGCCTGATGAGTAGGAAGACCAAGTGCTAGGAGTAAGTTTCGAATCCAACTTTTTTCCGCAACCCCATGATATTCTGCTTCAACACTAGACCTTGAGATCATGGATTTACGTTTTAAGCTCCATGATATGAGGTTCTCACCTAACAAAACACAAAAGCCCAAAGTAAAACGTCTAGAATCCAGGCAACCCCCCGATCCACGTCCGAATAGACAATGAGACTCGTGGATTAAGAGGGTAAGATAAGAATATCATAATTAGGGGTGCCTTTTACATACCTTAGAATTTGCTTAAGGAACTTAAATGCAGTTCTCGAGGATCATGCATGAAAAGACATACTTGTTGGACCGCGTAGGAAAGATCCGGGCAAGTAATGGTTAAATGTTATAATGCACTTGCAAGACTTCTGTAATTAGTGTCATCAACAACCAAAGTGCTAGTATTAGCGTTAAGTTTGGAGCTGATTTCAATTGAGGTAGTGGTGGGCTTGAAATTTAGCATGTGTGCTCTTTTGAGGATGTCCACGAAAAGGAAGATTGCAATAAGAATAGCCCACCAATCTGTTGTTCAACTTTGATCCCCAAACTGTGATATTATCCACATACAATAATAGATAAACTGCATGACCTCCTTTGCGGTAGATGAACATGGGTGTATCACAAACACTGCTTTTAAAATCACATTTAGTGAGAAAAGTAGCATATCGTTGATACCAAGCCCTTGGGCCTTGCTTTAAACCTTAAAAAGACCTATTTAATCTACAAACATAATGCAGATTATTCGGATCGTTAAACCCCGATGGTTGATGCATATAAATTGTTTCATTGAGGTCACCGTGTAGAAAGGAACTCTTAACTTCTGATTGGTGCACATGCCAAGAACAAAACACAATAAGATTGAGTCTGAATTTTGATTGGTTTAACCATAGGACTAAAGGTTTGGTCATAATCAATATTCATGGTTTACAATTTTTTATTAGCCACTAGGCGTGTCGTGTACCTCTCCAACATGCCATTGAAATTAAATTTATGCTTAACAAGCCACATGAAATAGTGCTTAGTATTCGGCACGTATTTGCATTCAATAGTGCTTAGTATTCGGCAGCCATGGCACCTTTCTAGTTTAGATCCGTGAGAGCTTCAAGATGGGAAGTACGTAAAGGTGGCACGGATGGGGGTAGCTTTGGAATCAAGATTGGGTGTGGGCTAAGATTTAGACGCAAGAGCCCGAGATCGAGTAAGCATTGGTTGAGACAAAAGGGGTGGATTTAGGGTTGTAGGAGGTGCCTAGGAACATGGACTGTAGGTTGAGCAGCCATGGGAGGGGTAGAGATTGGGGCTAGGGCTGGTGGGTGGGGTTGTGATTTTGTTGCTAGTAAGTGTGTTCATAAAACTAAAAGGGTGTAGGTTGTGATGGTACTATAGTAGAAGCAAGCAAGGCTTTAGTAGATGGTGGGGAGGGGGAAGTGGGTGGGGGGCGTAAAGGGGATGGATGTGGTAGCGGATACTTAAGGGGAATTAATAGGAGGTGTAGGTGGGGTTTTTGGTGGGAAAGTTGGGATGAAAGGTGAACCAAGTTTCGTCAAAACGACATGATGCGAGAAGATGGTTTTGCGCGAGGAAAGGTTGAGGCAATGGTACCCATGGTAGTTCACCGGATACCCAAGAAAAACACAAAGTGTGGATTTGTGGGAGAGCGTGTAGAGACGAGTGGTAGTGGTATTTGGATAATAGGCACAACGAAACACATGGAGATGGATATAGGATAGATGTTGTTAGTATAGAATGGTGGTGGGGGTAAGATTTTGAAGGGTTTTTCATGGAAGATTGTTGTGTAGATAGCAAGCATGTGGAGTGCTTTTACCTAAAACTTAGATGGAAGAGCAGACTGGCTTGTTGTGTCTGGTGTTGAGAAGACCATAGGCTATGGTATGGAGCATTGGGTCATGGACCTAGAGTGGGAAGAGGTATGGTGGAGCAGCCCAATATGGGTAACCATGAAATGAGTATGTGTCGATAGCAGGGTGACCCAAAGCAACCACAGGGGAAGGTATGGCAGGACGAGGCCCACTACTATGAGACCGGGCAGAATTGTTTCTGCGGTTTGGCTAGGGTGGTTGGGCCGATTTGGGTCGGGCTTCATGTGATGATTGGGAGGTGGCATTACAGCTTTGGGTGGATTAAATTTAACACCTTATGGACTTTAAAGGATGTTTAAGTCATTCCTAGCCTGAAAAAGAAGTTGATCTCTATGAGGCAGTTGGATGATTAGGGATACGATGTGTTTGGTAGGGGTACTTGTAATTTTTAGAGGTAAAAATAGGGGTACTTTGTATATGGCTAAAGTTCTAGTGGATGGGATAAGTTCAATGACCAGCGGGCCGAGTAAATCTAGTTTGTGGCACCAACGACTTGGTCATATAAGTAAAAAAAGGGATGATGCCAAAGGAAAGCTTCCAGAACTGAAAAAGGTTGAATCTGAGTTCTATGAACCGTGTATCTTTTTTAAGAAAACGAAGCTATCTTTTGTGAAGATAGGAAAGGCACCAAAAGATTAGAAACTTGAGCTTGTTCATACTAATGTCTTCGAATTAAACTTAGTTTCTTCCGTGGGAGAAGCTCGTTACTATGTCATCTTCATAGACAATTTAAAAAGCAAGGTATATGTTTACTTTTTTAAAATAAATCTGATGTTTTTGATATTTTTAAGAAATGAAAAACTGTTGTTGAATTGTAAACTAATTTGAAGGAAAAATACTTGAAATCAAACAACAAAGGAAAGTACATCATCAATGAGTTTCTTGATTATTTTGCTGAACACTACCTTAGATGATAAAGACAGTCCAAGGCACTCTTCAAGAAAAAATGGAGTGACAGAAAGGATGAACAAAAATTTAAATAAGAGAGCCAAAAGTATGAGACTCAACTACGGGCTTCCAAAGATTTTCTGGGTTGATGTAGTCATTTGATCAAACGGGGATTGTCAGTACCATTGGGTTTTAAATACAAGAAGAAGAATGGAAAGGGGAAGACTTGAAAGTATTTGGGTATAGTGCTTATGATCTAGTGAATGATGGTGACAAACTTGATGCTAAAGCTAAGAAGTACACTATCATTGGATATTGGTAAGATGGTACGAGCTACAGGGTTTGGGATTTTGAAAGCATAAAAGTAGTCAGAAGCAAGCATGCTACATTCAATATGGCTAAATCATACAAAAAAAGAAACACAACAAACTCATTGGTTCGGGATGAGCAAGTTAAATATAAAGTTAATGTTAAGAAACAAACAGCAATGCTAGATATCAAACTAAATACTGAAACTGAAGTCCTTCAATCAACTATTTTCTCTTAAATAAAAAAGGTGAACCAATAAGTTATTCCGAAGCAGTTAAGATGAAAGATTCGCTTCAATGCGAGCATGTTATGAAGGATGAGATGAGTTATTTGATGAAGAACCCTACAAAATAAATGGGTCTTCAAGTTCAAGGAAGAACATGATGGGTTTAAACGATAAAAGCTTCTTTAATAGTCAAGGGTTTTCAGCAAAAGAAGGGAGTTGATTATGATAAGATCCTCTCTATGGTTGTGAAAAGATTGGTTCTTACTCTTGTAGTTGTAGAGGGCTTACATCTAGAGCAAATAAATGTTAAGACACCAATTCTACACGATGATATTGATGAAGAAATTTACATTGCAAAACCTGAAGGCCTTCAGGTTGTCGGGAAAAAAAATTAGGTCTACAAACTGAAGAGAAGCTTGTATGGTCTAAAAAAAACACCTAGGTAGTGGTACTTGAAGTTTCATAACTTCATGGAGAAGTCAGGGTATAAGAAATGTCAAATGGATCATTTCTGCTATTTACATAAGTTCAATAGTTTTTATGTTATTCTACTATTATGTAGATGATATGTTGATTGCAAGGTTAGATATGAAACAGATTGGCAAGTTAAGGAAAGAAATGTCTAAAGAATATAAGATGAAAGATTAGGGTCCAACCAAACAGATACTTGTGATGATCATCATCAAAAACAAGGATGGTTCTCTGACATTGTCCAAGGAGAAATACATATGGAAAGTGTTGGAAAGATTCAGGATAAATAAAAAGAAGACCAAGCCTGGAAACACACAATATGGCAAGTCATTTAAAGCTTACAAAAGATCACTCTTCTAAAGAAAGAACAGAGATTGCTAAAATTGCATACGCATATACGGTTGGCAGTCTCACATATGCCATGCTTTGCACTCGATCAAATATTGCTCATGTTGTTGGGTTAGTTTATTTTAGATCCTGAAAGAAAACATCAGGAAGTAGTTAAATGGGTGCTTAGATACATGAAGGGTACATCAAAAATGGGGTTATGTTTCAAAAGGAGTGATGCAATTGTCAAGGGTTATATTAATGTTGATTTGGGTGGTTGTAAATGGACATTTAAAAGCACTACATGGTATGTATTTACAGTGGGAGGAACAACACTGAGCTAGATGTCATGACTTTAGAAAAATGTGTCTCTATCAACAACAGAGGCTGAATACATGGTTGTTGCTGAAGGCAATAAAAAGTTAGTATGGTTGAAGACTTTTCTTGAAGAATTGGACAAATAGCAATTTGATTACTCATTGTATTGCGACAATGAGAGTGCAGCAAAACTTCCCAAAAGTATGGTCTATTATGGCAAAACAAAGCACATTGAGATGAGGTATCACTTTGTTAGAGGATTGATTAGTGATGGACCAATTTGCTTGAAGGACATCTTAGGAGCGAAGAATCCAAATGATATGTTTACTAAATTTATGGTGCTGGATAAGTTAAAGCATTGCATTAGCTTTAGTCGGCCTTCAGGAATAATGTTGAGAAGGCGAGGTAGCAAGGGGGTGTAAAAATTATAGCAAATTTTTTTACAAAAGTACAAAAAATAGGAATAGGAGTGCAGCTGAACGTGGTTAGAAGCCTGCAAGTGGGAGATTTGTAGGTTTCGAGTGGATTAAATTTGGAGGGGTTGGGCTCGGCTGATCCAAGATCTAAATGGACCGAGTGTAGTTAGATAGTTAACTAAAAAGACAAACCTTAATTGTACCCTATAAAATGTATATTTTTGCACTTGTAATCATAATCACTCAATAAAAAGAAAAACCCTAGTTGCCCCAAAAGGAGTAGGTTACACACCACGACAGAACCTTTATAAATCTCTAGTGTCTTTTACTGTTTTATTGTTTTCTAGTGCATGTTCATGTACTTTGATCCTTAACAGCATCAGCTTGCATTGTTCATGTGGTAAGCTGATTTAGAGTGTTGCTCACAACATCATATTCTAGTGGTAAACCCTGAACCAGCTTTAGAAACAAGTGTTGCTCAAAAACAGGGGAATCAACCGCAGCAAGTTGGTTAGCTAGCTCTTTAAGGCGTTGTTAGTATGCTTCAAAGGATGGCATAGACTTAAGGGTGACATTGGCGAATTCCTCTTCTAAGGCAGCAGCCCAAGAACCTTTATTAAGAAAGATATTCTTAATGCGGATCAAGGCTTTGCAAGCAGTAGAGGCGGGTGTAAGAACATAAGCAAGAAGGTCATCCGAAATAACCACCAAGATCCAATGAAAGGGACCACAACATTAACTTCCTTCCATTCTTCATACGCAGCATCAGTTTCTATAGGGGGTGGTGAGCCATCAATGTGCGAGAAATCACGGTAGGCAGTGGCATGAATGAGAGATTTTTTCTCCATTTAGGGTTCGTACTTTATGTTGGATGTTAGTTCCTGTGTAAAAGGATGGAACCGGGAAGCCACAACAAGCTGCTCGGGTTTGGAGGATTATGCTTTGTGTGCCATCAAGATGGAGCAAGATGGAGTAGATGGTGTCCGGCTTTGAGATGGATCGAAGATAAGTGGCAGCAAATAAAGGAGGCGACCACTAGGGTAATGCTGATACCATGAAAGATATTCAAACTTGAATATATTACTGATTTACAAGAATACATAGATACAATTACAAGACTAAACTTGGTAACTAACTAAGCTAATAATACTAAAATCAATATATTTTTAATATACAATATACTATACATATATCTCACTAACAGAATGCACTAAACTAACTTTGGATAATTTTTAACCATATTAAACTAAACCTTCCAATGATGAGGTTGTATGCACTAAAACTATACTAACATGTATGCCCCATTCCCCTTGTGGTTAATAGTTTTATTTGACTCGTTTTGAGATAAAGCTCAACCCAAATCTAGCCATTCATCATTAAAATGTGTCAAAATGGCCACCTCTACACAACGAGTAAATAGCTAAAGTTTAACAGGTTACCTTTTGTAGTTCACCTTGGCCATATTGACCCATTGACTGAAACCTCCTTCCAGCAGCAGTCAAACGTTTTCCTGAGAGCTACATAGCAAATATAACCTAAATCATAACATAATTCTTGAACTAAATTAAAGACTGGAAGCTACTAACCTGCTCCATCACTGGTCCATTTGAGAGATTGAAAGCAGCATCATTCAAATACACAATATTAACTCAAACTGGTAAGAAGAACAACTAGAACATAATCCAGATTTCACCAAAACAAAATTAAATCATAATAATAGTTTATCTATAGAACAACAACAATCCAGAATCTCATTGAAGTCTAGATGAAGATCGTGAGGGAGCTGCGAAAAATAATCAGATGGAAGATTGAAACTATCCTGCAAAACCACAATTTCCATTTCCTACTGAATGTAAATTGCTTAAAATTTAGAAAGGTTTAGAGACCTATATTTTGAGATTTGACTTCTATATTTGGTCAACCATCAATTTCCTTTTCCCACTTCTGTAAAAAGAGCACTAAATGTAGTTTAAACAAATCAAAGATTCTCCAATAGTCAAGATATGTTCTTAATGGTTGAAAATATTATCAAGGAGCCCAAAATTGCAGTACTCATTCACAATTGTATCTTTTTTTCGTAATATCAAGGAACTTTATAAAGCTAGGCGTGAGCATGGATCAGTTTGCTTATGGACTAAAACCAAACTTATAACAGATGTTTTAGTTTTTCGATATTCATAACCAATTGGTATGGTTCAGTTCTTTTGTTAATCGCCAGCTTTAGAGGTGGGTGGATTTGAGTTCATTTCAGTTTATAAATCAAGTTTTATCTTTGGTCAAATAAAATTAGCCATCCTTTTAATTTATAAAGAAGAATAAGGTATATAACTCATATGTTATGTACACAAAACTATTACAAAACTTTTCCGACATATAACACGCTATTTATAAAAATAAAAAATATAAAGGTTGGTTTTAGTGCCTGTTAACTCGGTCATATATACACATATAACCATGACCGAAACATGAAAACCGAATATAAAAAAAAACATAACTAAACCACTGTTTTCAAAATCAGTTCAGCTTTTTATGCTTGGTTTTTCTGCTTACCCCTGTTATACACTAATATAGTAATATATCTCAACAACATAATTATTGGATTACTCATCAAGAAACATCATTGCTAATGAGCTTGTAACAATCACAAAATCCCAAACAAACAGAACATATTTCTTAAAAACCACGACTGAACCATAAAAACCAGATATCCAAAAGGTCGTAACAGAACCACTGTTTTCAAAATTGGTCCAGCCTTTTAACTTTTTATGTCGGTTTTTCTGCTTACCCTTGTTATACACTAATGTAGTAATATCTCAACAAAATTATTGCATTATTAATCAAGCACATCATTGCTAATGAGCTTGTAACAATCACAAAATCCCAAACAAACATAACATAATTCTTTAACCAAATGAAAGACTAGAAGCTACTAACCTGCTCCATCACCAGTCCATACGAGAGATCGAAAGCAGGATCATTCAGCTACACAATATTAACTCCAACTGGTAAGAAGAACAACAACTAGAACATAATCCAGATTTCACAGAAACAAAATTAAATCATTATAATAGTTGATCTATAGAACAACAATAATCCATAATCTCACTGACCTCTAGACGAAGATCAGGAGGTAGCTGTTAAGTACATCCAATTTTGTCATCAGAAAACATAATTAGGGTTTCTGTCAGTGGATTTGTAACTATCTTGCAAAACCCAATATAATTAGGTCCATTTCTCATCAGAAAACACATAAATTAAACCAATTAACGAAACCCACATTAAAACTCAGGGTTTCTGATACGTCCGGCCCATTAGCAGCAGCCCAAGGTATAACAGACTTATCAATGCAGTCAGCCCAAAAGGAGAGACCCAGAAGGACAATAGTGAAGCCCAAGAGATTAATGGATTGACCAAGTCTGCATGACTCCACGTTCCACTGCAGTTGTTGCATGTTTACATTTTTACTTTCTGTTCATTCATGTTTTCACGATTTCCTTGTTTCTAGGAAGAGTTCTTTAGTTTACGATCTTATTTAAGTTGTTGATGTTCTGGGAATAAAAATTATCAGAAAATTGCCCCTAAGCTTGTCTATATTTTCTCTCTAAATTTTCTTGGAGACTCCACCCGCTCTAAGGGTGTACCAATTTGGTGCTTTCATTCACGTGCTCTCTTCCTCCAATCATGCCACCCCCGCAAAGACACATCATCCACTGATGATTGCCATCTGTGTCGGAGCAACTTTCTCAACTCATTGCCGCCACTACCGCCGCCTCGAACCAGCAATCCGCCCAGCTCAATGCTCTCATCAAAGCCACTGAAACCTTGCACACTAAAATAGACCCATCCCAAACCACTGCCAACCTTGTGAATCATATTACCCAACTTTCCGATCATCTAACTTCCGGTTCTTCCACGTTTTCAAGCCCAAAAACCACACCGACTCCCAAAACACCACCAGCTTCCACCAACCCACCACCTACGAGCCCTCGCCCCCAAAAATCACCTTGCCATTATTCGACGGTTCTAACCCGCTTGATTGGATTTTCCAAGCCGAAAATTATTTCTCCTACTATCAAGTTCCAGTGACTCAACATTTTCTTTAGCGGTTTTTTACTTCATCGGTGATGCTTTCGTGGTACAAACACCTAGCAATAACGATTGTTAGGAACTTGGCCCACGTTCAAACGAGAACTTGAGTTACGTTTTGGTCCGTCAACCTACGAGAACCATGAAGCCACACTTTTCAAACTCCGCCAAATGTCCACAGTTGCCGCCTATCAAACAGAATTCGAGCGCGTAGCAATCGTGTCGTGGGCCTGTCCCAACAAGCCTTGCGTAATTGTTTTATCTCCGGTCTCCGATCAGACATTCAAAATGAGCTTGCCATCCTCAACCTACAACCTTGCATCATGCGTATGCTTTGGCCCGTTTAGTTGAAGAGAAATTGAACCAAACACCAAAGCCCCGTTCTCTTCTTCATCCAAGCCCACTGCAACTGCCTGGACACCACCCACGTTCTCACAGACCACTTCAACACAAACAACCACCAACCCTACTTCGTCTCCTGCACTTTTGCCTACACCTCCCAAACCTTCACAAACCCTCCCATTCACCAGTTATCAGCCGATGCTCTTCAACACGCCGGAAAGAAGGTTTATGTTTAAATGCCCGGAAAAGTACTCCCCCGGTCACAAGTGTTCCCACCCCAATTCCTTCTCATTGTGACAACGACGACCGTGACGCGATGCCTACCGAATCACCTCCGATGCATGTTGACAGCCCTGAACCACCACAATTCTTGTCCTTATCGGACGCGGCTTTCTTTGGATTATCATCGACTCAAACTTTACGTGTCCCGGTCACATCGGGTGTAAACCGGTCACCATCTTAGTCGATTGTGGGAGCACCCACAACATTATCCAGCCGCGCATCGCATCCCAACTGAATCTGCTCACGGAACCAATCAAACCATTCTCTGTCATGGTGGGTAATGGCGAATACATCCAATGTTCAGGCTACTGCCCTCAAGTGTCATTGCAATTACAGAAATCAACTTTCACCATACCCTTCTTTATTCTCCTGTAGAAGGGGCTGATATAATCTTGGGAGTGGCTTGGTTAGGTACCTTAGGGCGCCTAACTGCTGACTTTTCCATTCCGGAGCTGTCCTTTAACAAAGATGGCAACACATGCACTTTAACAGGCGAGCCTATAACCCAACCAGTGTCATCTAGTTCACTATCCACCCTCCTTCGTCACAACTCCATCGCCTCCCTTCACACTATGATCTATCGTCTCCTCCTACCGTGTCCAATGTACCGACGAAACCAACCTATGATGACCCTGGTATATCAGCTCTCCTCCAAAACCTATGGTGCACTGTTCGATGAACCGAAAACCCTACCACCAAGTCGACCTCATGATCATCACATACCACTTATGAATGACAACAAACCAGTCAATGTTAAACCTTACCGCTACCCACAGTTTCCAAAAGCAAATCATGACCACATTGATTAATGAGATGCTACAACACGGTGTAATTCGACCTAGCCAAAGCCCTTTTTTCACCCCGGTTCTCTTGGTTAAAAAAAGGACGATCATGAGATTTTGTGTAGACTATCGTGCTCTAAACGCAGTCACCGTTCGGGACCGTTTCCCCATCCCCACCATCGACGAATTATTGGATGAACTGCATGGTGCCAAGTTTTTTTCAAAATAGACCTCCGTTCGGGGTATCATCAAATCCGGGTTGCACAAGACGACATTCCACAAGACGGCTTTTCGAACCATGGATGGCCATTACGAATTTCTTGTCATGCCTTTTGGCCTTACAATGCACCATCCACTTTTCAATCAGCCATGATGACCTCTTTCGATCAGTTCTTCGACGTTTTGTATTTGGTCTTTGACGACATTAATTTATAGTACATCCAAAGAGCTCCATTACTCTCATCTCCGGTATGTCCTTGAGACGTTATTACAGAATCATTACCATGCCAAACCTTCAAAATGTGTTTTTGCAGTCAACACTATTTCATTTTTGGGACATCAAATTTCTATTGATGGGGTGGCACCTGAACAAGATAAGATTGCTTCAATATAGCAGTGGCCAGTTCCCAATTCGTTTACTACATTGAGGGCATTCTTGGGGCTAACTGGGTGCTATAGACGTTTTGTTCCCCATTATGCACGGATTGCAGCCCCTTTGACTGATCTTCTCAAACACCCTTTGTTTGTTTGGAATGATGCAGCCCAAGAGGCTTTTCTTAAGCTCAAAAACGAAATGGAGCAGTTGATAACCTTGGCCCTTCCGGACTTCACCAAGGTTTTTGATGTCACCACCGATGCATCAGATTAGCTATTGGCGCGGTTCTCACAAGGCAATCGACCGATCTCTTTTTTAGCAAGAAACTATGCCCTACAATGCAAGGTCAGTCTACTTACCCCAGGAGTTATATGCAATCACTGAATCCGTAAAAAAAATGGCGTTAATATCTCCTGGTAGGCGATTTCGTATATTCACTGACCATCATATTGAAACACTTGCTTACCCAAACGATTCAGACACCGGAGCAACAAAAATGGGTCACAAAGCTGATGGGATATGATTTTGAAGTGCACTTTAAACGGGTAAAAAATTTGGTAGCCGATGCTTTAAGTCGGGTGGAACACACAACTGTTCTTGCTATCTCCCATCCAACAGCACCGTGGCTTGATGAGATACGGGCTTATTATTTCGAGAACATTCGTTGGGCAAGCAATTGGTTACTCAGCTCCAAACGGATCCGGATTCGTTTCCTCATCATACTTATCGTGTCGCCTAGTTTTTGTGCATGATCGCATCTTGGTTCCTCCTATTTCAAATTTAAGATCTCAGTTGCTTTCTGAATTTCATTTCGTCTATCTAGGGGGCCATTCAGGTGTCAATGCCACATGTAAACGTATAGCTTCTTCATTTTCATGGCTTGGTTTAAGAAAGATGTTGCGGAATTATTCGTCATTGCTCGTCTGCCAATCGACTAAGTCTCCCACCCATAAGCCATATGGTCTGCTACAACCTTTACCCGTACCGGAGTCACCGTGGTTGGTTATTTCTATGGATTTCATCAAGAAACTTCCATCGTCTAAAGGCAAAACTGCTGTGTGGGTTATTGTTGATCGTCTGTCTAAATATGCCCACTTTCGGCACTACCATCTCATTATACAGCAGCTTCATTGGCGTCTTTATTCTTGCGAAGTATATCGTTTACACGGCTTACCAAATTCAATCGTGTCCGACCGTGACCCTTTATTTATTAGTCGTTTTTGGAAGGAGTTATTTCAGCAAATGGGTACTAAGCTTTACACTCTAGTGCCTACCATCCGCAGACCGCGGCCAAACGGAGGTAGTTATCGTTGCTTGGAGTCCTACTTGAGAGCTTATGTCTTTAATGAGCCAGCCAAATGGAAAGGTACTTATATTTGGTTGAATATTCATACAATACGGCGTATCATTCCTCCATTCAGATGACACCATTTAAAGCCGTGTATGGTCGTGAAGCAACAAGTATTCATGAGTAGCAACCTGGTGTTAACAAGACCGAGTCCTTTGATGCTACCTTGGTGGAACATGAACGTTTACTTTCCTACTAAAGGATGCAATGGCAAAGGCACGTGAACGTATGGTCAAGCAAGCTAACAAGAAAAGAATGGATAAGGAATTCGGGTGTGGTTTTGGTTTTACTTGCGTTTACAAAATTATCGGCAACAATCGGTTCAGCAACGGAAAAATCAGAAGCTTTCTCGGCGTTTTTTTGGTCCATATAAGATTCTTGAACGCATAGCAAGGTCGCTTACGCTTGCAGTTGCCCGTTGGTCTCGAATTCATCCCGTCTTTCCTTTCGTTGCTGCTCAAGAAAAGCTTTGATACAATACCCGTCTCGGGTACAGATTCAAGCTCTTTGACAACCAATCGGTGTGGATTATTTACAGGAGAAGGTGTTACAGACACGACTCAGTGTCAGTGGTGAACCAGAAGTTTTAATTAAATGGGAAAATAACCATTAGAAGAGGCTACTTGGGAGCTTAAGCAAGAAATGCAGCTAAAGTTTCCCTGCTTCAACTGCAACATCGAGGACAATGTTGAATCTCAGGTGGGGGGTGTTGTGACGTCCGGCCCATTAGCAGCAACCAAGGTATAACAAACTTATCAATGCAGTCAGCCCAAAAGGAGAGAACCAAAAGGACAATAGTGAAGCCCAAGAGATTAGGGATTGACCAAGTCTGCATGACTCCACGTTCCACTGCAGTTGTTGCATGTTTACATTTTACTTTCTGTTCCATTCATGATTTCACGATTTCCTTGTTTCTAGGAAGACTAGTTCTTTAGTTTACGATCTTATTTAAGTTGTTGATGTTCTGGGAATAAAATTATCAGAAATTGCCCCGAAGCTTGTCTATATTTTCTCTCTAATTTTCTTGGAGACTCACCCGCTCTAAGGGTGTACCAGTTTCTATCATTGTATTTGAAACTATCGTTCAAAACCAGTGCAATCAGGTCAAATTTTCATCAGAAACACGTAAATTAAACCAATAAACGAAAATCAGGGTTTATGTCAGTGTATTTGTAACGATCGTGCAAAACCCATGATCATTTCATCCAATAGCCATCAGAAAACACGTAAACTAAGCCAATCAACGAAAACCACATTCAAAATCAGGGTTTCTGTCGGTTTACAAAACTATCGTGCAAAATTAGGTCTAATTTTCATCAGAAAACAAGTAAATTAAGCCAACCAACGAAACCCACATTCAAAATTAGGGTTTCTTTCAGTGTATTTGTAACGATCGTGCAAAACCCAGTATAATTAGGTCCAATACTCATCAGAAATCACGTAAATAAAGTCAATCAATGAAACCCACATTCAAAATCAGGGTTTCTGTCAATGTATTTGTACGTAAATCAAACTAACTTTGAATGTGGGTGTCTGTCAATGATAATTACATCCAATACTCATCAGAAAACACTTAAATCAAACGAACAAACGAAACCCACATTAAAATTGGGATTTCTATCAATGCAAAACGAGATAACAGGGTTTGAGGATTACAGCGAGTTCTTGAAGAAGAAACTGTGGGCGGAGGAGAGTCGGATGATTCTGTAAGGGCTTTTGTTGCGACTAATAAAAAGGGTTTAAGAGTGAGAATTTGGTTGTTGGGATTATAATAAAAGATGGAATTCGATCAAGAAATTTGTTGCGAAGGATGAAAGAGGAAGAGTTTTTAGGCTCTGAAAATATGACCGTTTTCTTTGTTTAATAATAATGACTAAAAAATATATATGGCTACGGGAAACATAACCGTTTGTTCTGTTTCATTTGTATATCAATTAAGACATTTGAATTTGAGGGTGAAGTTGAGCGTACTTGAAGGTTGGGAAAATTTTTGTCATGTGTCCATAGTCATGTGATAACGATAAAGCCATAAACGTGTGTAATTAGCTAGGGGTATTGCTATATATACCTCTTTTATATTTATTTTTACTTGTTATATACCCTTTTTAATTTTTAAATAGATACAATTTAAACCTTTTATTTTTTATACTTTTAAAATAAAATTATTTAATTATATCTTGATCATATCTTTTTATAATAACTTTTGAAATGCGAGTTAATAAAGTATATTGATTTTAATTAGAATTTTTCTTAAATTTTGTTAAACACTTAAATTAAAAAAAGACTAAATGTAAATAATTTAAGTGGAATTTAAACCTTTTCAATTTCAATATATATTCATTTATATAGCTTTTTGAAAAGAGATTATTATTATTTTAATTTGTACCGAAAGTTTATTTGAAAACGCATTCTTTTAATTTCACTGAAAGTTTTTCTGAAAACGTATTTTTATACTTTTAAAAACCGTTTTTTTATATTTATAAAAACATTTCTTAATCAATAGTAAGAATAAACAACACTGACCAAAAAAGAAGCGAACAATTAGCATTTATAAAGTGCATATATATTTTAACAAGTATATGCTTTTATTTTTTTTTAGGAAAAACCTTTTTCATTTACCTTTTAAAAATATATATTCGAATTTTTTACATGGAGTATGAGAATTAAGGAGGGAAAAAATAAGTAAGAGTGGATGTGAATATTTTTTTAACTTTTAAGGGGGGGAATATGAAAATCTTTAAATTAATTTTTTAGGGGTGAGGGTATGACAAGTAAGAGAAGGCCGTATGTATAGCCCACCCCTTAGCTAGTGATAGTTTTTTTAAACAAAAAAATTAGTTAATTAATTAATTATATATTTTTGTATTTATTTTAGAAAACTATGTGAAACTCAATATTTTAACATTACAAAATAATATTTTTGGACAAATACTTTTTTACAAAATATAAAAAAAAATACATTTAACATCAATATTAATTTTTAACATTACATCATAATAATTAAAATTTTAACCACTAGCTAGAAAGTAATGTAAAACACTAAAAACATTACTTGAACATTACAAAATACTAATATTGGATTCCAACTTTTTCTAGCCCCGCAAGTATTTGTCATTCGCTCAAATAAACACTAAAACAGTAATAAAATATCAATTTAATAATAACTAAAAAAATTAAGTAAAATCAAATAAAAAAGCATCAAATTTTGGGTCTTCAGAGACTTTGATCCAACCCAATCAAGTGTAATTTCTTATTCATTAAACCACTCAACCTTGATTTGATGTCGGTCCGGCTTCAAATGTTTTATTTTTGTGTCTTTATTTCGGTGGCGTGGTGGTTGTGTTTCGGGAACAACCACGAGGACGGGTGACGGTGGGGGTCGGTTGTACATATGTAAAGTTCGGTTCCAATTAGAAAAGTTAACATAAATTGTATTAGTGTTGACGGTTGGGGTCGGTAACAATTGTTTGGGTCGAAAATCTTATTTTTTGTTAAAAGGATTCATGGTGAATTTTTTTGGAAAGTAGTTTTTGGATAGATGAAGTATATTTTGTGGATTGTTCAATAGTAAAAATATGGTATTTTAATGACATTTTGGGGTAATTTTTTCTTTTTTATTTAATAGGTAGCCAACAACTACTTTTGAAAACAAGCCACCCCAAACATTCATTTTTTATAAATCATGTCCGTTGAGGGCTTCACTCGCCACATCAATCACGTTCACGGGCTAGCGTGCCCGGAATGATAGGTCCCACTTCATCACCTTCACGCCCCGCTACTAAGGGTCTATGAGCATTCACATTGGATTTATCATCCTTATCCCTATAATATAACTAAAAATCACAATTCTTTAAATTTATATCTTATTTTTCATAAACCTTCCAGATTCATTCCCTAGCACTATCTTTATCTTAATCACAAAGTCTTCATTATTAGTATTTTTTTCTCCTTTTTATACACTCACAAGAATTTAACAGAGGATGAATAGTAATCCTCTAGATTTGATGGATTAATATTGCAATATTATGATTTGATGATAGGGTTTAGGGATGATGAATCTAATGAAAATGTATTTTTAACCTATTCTTTAAATTTTGATGATAGAGATAGAGTAGACGAATCTATTTTGAGTATTCTATAAGTACATACATTACATATCCAACTAAATTGTTTAGCTTTTTTTTAAAACAGAAATTAAATTGTTTAGCTAGCCCAACTAAAGTGTATATAGGTTCTTATCACTTTAAATTAAAGTACTAGGTCTATATGAAGCAATCAACTAAATGGGAAGCTTGTGGGGGGATATCCCCAGGCTTGAAACTAGGGCGGGTGGGATGATCATTGCCATTCCCAAGAAAATATAGGTAATTAGTCAAAATAAACAATTACTATAAAACTTGTCAACTTAAAAAGGGTTTAAATTAAGTTGGCATCACCCATGACCATTCGTCATCTCCACTACCTATTCATTGTCGTCCAGATCATCGCTACCACATCCACCAATTTCGTCGTTGGCACTGTTTTTAACGCCCATCACTGCCTCCAGTGGCGGATCCAGGATTTTTTCTCAGTGGGGGTCAAAAAAGATCATGTTAGAACGATGGATAAAGCGGTCGGAATGAGTTGGATAAAAAGATACGCTAAATCATAGCAAACTCCACGGATGATAACACGACTTAAAATAATAATATTGGCAACCGTAGCACAATAAAGCTCATCATGCTTACAACATATGTTTTTGGTTAAAAGATCTAATTTTTTATAAGTCTCGACCAAAAGATACAAATGGGCACATTCACTTTCCAATTTTCAATCACTAATAATAGCATAAGTTAGACTAACGAGATCAACAAAGATTCAAACCTATAAAAATATCAAAGTTTAGTAATGTGTATTGAGAAAACATATAAAATTCATGTTAATTTCATTGTTAAAATCAAGGAAAATTATAAACTACATATTTACAATTCATGACGTCATGTGATCAGACAAATGAAAAAAATAAGAATTGTTATTGGTCATCTATTACACTTTTATTCTTTTTATTTTTTCTATACATACATATAAATACATAGAAAGAAATAATAAGATGTGTGTGTCCGAATAAAAAAAAATTAGGTGTTCATATACCACAAGCCAAAAAAAATATATGAATTTAATCCGTAAGTATATTATTATGTTATTTAATGGTCAAACCAAGGGAAACCCAATTCAATTTTTGTCTTTGGAACTTAATACTAAACAAATCCCAATTACTATAATCAATACAAAGAAATATAAAACATATTTACTGATCATTATATATTTACAAATTATTATATATTTATTAATCATGTGCTCTCAAGAAAACTAAAAATAGAAGAGGTGAGTAGAAAGCCGTGTAAGTTAGGACAAAGAGATAATGGGTAAATAGAGACCAACTAAATATAGGCTTTAACCTTCAGATTAGTTTTAGAGCCTTAAGAGCTCTGCAAAAATTTGGGGTGGGTGGTTGATTAATGTTTTATATAAAATGTAACATTTTTAAAACTAGTTGGCATTTTTGAGTGGGGGCCTGTGCACCCCCTGCACACCAAGTAAATCCGCCCATGACTGCCTCCACCACCAAATAATAAATTTAGTGTTTGTAAGTGAGATAAAGATAAAAATAAAGAATGAAGATATGGTATGTTAAACAATATTTATAGATAAATTTAAGAGTTATTCACATAATTCATCCTTTAAGTATATATGTAATTATGGTTTCGGGTCCTTATTCTTTGATAAGTACACAAAATATCCTTTAAATTTTAGGTTTGTAACAAATGCGTCCCTTGTACTAACATTTGTTAGTATATAAGGTTAAATCATAGTTGTGTGAGGGACATCTGAGGGTATTTTGATCTTTATAATCTTCCATTATTTTATTAAAACAATAACAATGTTTAAAAGTAATAAAGGAAATATAAAACATTCTCCTTCCTTCCTAATTTTAGTAAACAAATGAAGAGTCAAAGGGCGAAACACGCATGTTCAAGGTATTATATAACCATGCACATCAATGAGAAACTAACAGATTAAAATCTTGTTGGCCATAAAAATGAGGTGGCAAAATAAACAGGTAAAGGGAGTTGGGTAACGTGTCAAAATGGTTCAAATGGGTACTAGTCAAAGCGGGTCGATCAGGTTTGGTTGTGACACAAGAACTTTTTGTCTAATTATTTGGGTCAAAATGGGTAATTTGTGTTGTTAGGTCAGGTTGGGCTGACCCCGAAGCCATTATTGTCTGAATGTCTACCTTTTTACTAATAAAAAAAGTTTGTCATTTGTAATTACAAAAATTATGTTATCTCTATAATAATTTTAACTTAGATTTTGTGCTATAAAGGTATTTTCAGATTATGTTTTTAGGTAATAGATTAAAGCTGGTAACTTTTCTTTAATGGATTAAGCGGGTCAGGTGCATGCAGTTGACCAAGACACTTTATTTCCTTCAAAAATTTCCAAATTTCTTGGTCAAAAGGGGTATGTTTTTGTACACGTAGAAGCAGGTTCGGTTGGATTAACCAAACATAGATGTCAAATTCAAAATATAGACCTTTGAACCTTTCTAAATTTCAATCAATGTACATTCAGTTTTATTTAAAACACCTTACACTTGTTTGTTACTATATATTTTCAAAACAAAATATGAAAAAAGTTGTTAGCAGTCTATATTATAAGATATTATATGTGTAGCATTGACTTTAAAGTCAAAATTGTGTGAAACAAAGAGCACATGATTATATGAACTCACTTTCAACCGTGAAGCTTCTGTCCTCCTCTGCTGTATCTGAGAAACAAATGAAGAGTCAAAGGGCGAAACACGCATGTTCAAGGTATTATATAACCATGCACATTCAATGAGAAACTAACAGATTAAAATCTTGTTATGGCCATAAAAATGAGGTGGCAAAATAAACAGGTAAAGGGAGTTGGGTAACGTGTCAAAATGGGTCAAAATGGGTACTAGTCAAAGCGGTCGATCAGGTTTGGTTGTGACACAAGAACTTTTTGTCTAATTATTTGGGTCAAAATGGGTAATTTGTGTTGTATAGGTCAGGTTGGGCTGACCCCGAAGCCATTATTGTCTGAATGTCTTACCTTTTACTAATAAAAAAAGTTTGTCATTTGTAATTACAAAAATTATGTTATCTCTATAATAATTTAACTTAGATTTTGTGCTATAAAGGTATTTTTCAGATTATGTTTTTAGGTAATAGATTAAAGCTGGTAACTTTTCTTTAATGGATTAAGCGGGTCAGGTTGCATGCAGTTGACCAAGACACTTTATTTCCTTCAAATTTTCCAACTTTTCTTGGTCAAAAGGGGTATGTTTTTGTACACGTAGAAGCAGGTTCGGTTGGATTGACCCGAGCAATTTTTGTTCAAATTTTTAGTTTTTAATATTATATGCTCATAGATAATTTTATATTTTTAATAAAATAACTTAGGAGTCTTTATGCATTAATTAAAAAACATAGTGGGTGACTTTTGAGCCGTATCCTTTTCTAATTACATTTTTGGGTAACGAGTGTACAGGTTGAAACAGATAGTGTTGTGGAGTTGCCCTGAGACATTGTTTATCCAAAATTTGTAACATTTCCCTCAAATGGGTAATCTTTTGCAGATGGTGTCAGGTTGGGTTGTGTACCTGCACAAATATTGTCCAACTTTTTTTCTTTTCTAATAAATAGTTAGTATGTCAAGTATGCTTACATAAATTATTTTATTTCATTAATAGTTGTACTTTTCGCATAAAGTTATTTAGGATGTATTATGAAATTAAAATACATTGTGGGTTGACCTTTGACCCGTTAGAGATAAATCAACCCTTATCTTCCATTCATAAGTAAATTGGTTGAAATTACCACCACTAATATTAAGAGTGGAGATTTTGATTTAATTGTATTCTATTTTGCAGTCTGGAGAGCTTCAAGTTGAACTAATAATAGAGAAAACTTACATAGGTGCAGCAATTAGCTTTATTTATAGGTAATTATCTATCATTAATCTGTTTTATTTACATACTTGTATCAAGAAAGAGTTTTAGCTGTCAAAAACATAATATAACTCTAAAAACTATGAAAATGTAGGATTATTTCATGGGAATTAAGTCAGGAAATGCCAAAGAGCACATTTTAGTATGCATTTGACAATGCTTCGTTGAATGCCCAGGTGATTGAGCTATTTTATAGTTAATACATTTAATTATATAAAATGATCAACTAAGTTGACTCTACAAGTGGCCAAATAGGCATGTTGGGTAACAGGCTAATATCTATAGGTTGATGTTAATAATAAATACCTAGTAGTTTAGGTTTCCTCTATAAATAGAGGAGTTCGTCACTATAAAACACCTTGTATGAGAGCCAAGGCTCTAGTGGTAGTCCCCTCCTTCCTGTTCCTTGCTTTGATCACTATTCCGGTCACTAGAAAACACCTGTCCAGATTTGTTTCCGTTTAAAATTCTTTTTTGGAAGCATCATTGCATCTCACTGCCACCATCCAATTTGCTTACCCAAAAAAAATCACCGCCTATCGTAACTACACATGCCCCATGCTTTGCCTTTCTATGCCATGTATTGTAGTCCTTTTCTTCAAATCTAGTCGTTTTCCCGGCGCGTGATCCTTCACTATCGGTGTCATTGTGTTCCTCGTGTCATTGTGTTCCTCGTGAAATTCTAGTCACACTCTGCTACCTTTGAAATTTTTCTCAATTCCTGGATCACTAAGGTACTCCTTGTCGCATCTTTCCTTATAAATCATTGTCGGGTTTTGTTGTTCCTTGCAGGAGATGTACTGTTCTAGTTTGATATTGCTATCATCCGATGGGAGATGGGAAAACAAGAGTTGCTATTGTGAACCAAATTGCCTAGAATCATTAACTTTGTTTCTTTACGTATTGCATATTCATGTAAAACTAAACTCCAGGAGTTCACGGAGTCTATTTGTTTAGAATGGCTCTCTAGAATGCCATGGAACCACAGATCCTTGCTATTTCTCATAATATCCCTATCGTGTAAGGAATGTGGGACCAACTTTCTTCATCCTTATCTATGAAGGAGATAATCTTTATCTCATACATATTCTTTTGTTCACGCCTACACCATAGTTAGAACACGGTGATTCAACATTCATCGATTACTTTACTCGTTTTTCAAAGCTCCAAGAAGAACTACGTGTTCTATTTCCCCCCAACTATTGATATGAAGGCCAATAGGTGTGTAACGCAGAAATGGATGTCATGATGTCTGACCTGTATTGTTGAGCAACTCTACCTCATTTCCTCTATGGCTTCCACAACATCTTCTATGGTAAATGTATGGTTTAAAGGCCCTTAACATATCTGCAATGCATACATCTACTCGTAGAGGTATAATGTAACATCTGGCATCTCATACCATCAATATTGTCCATTTTGCCCATGAAAGCTTGGATATTTGCTTTTGGTTGCCCTAGTAAAACTTCACAAAGGGTCACTCATCCCTGGATTGATGCCGTTTGAGCATGCTTAACTATGGAGTCCTCTTCTCATCCACAGTCAGTGTGCCCAAAACGCATTAGCGATATTATGCGCCCAACATCTCTCCTGGTTGATGTGGGATTTTCCTAGGGTGCTACAATAACCCCCCCCCCCCCCTTTAGACTCATCTTTTTCGATGAGGTTTGCCCCCACCATCCCATTCATGGATGTAGGATTTGCCTAAGGTGTCCCTCTAAACATCCCAAGGTATCACCGTCCTTAGTGAGGTTTGCCCTACCATCCCGAACGATAGAGGAATGGCTTTGATTTTTATTTGTAACATTCGGCCCTTCATACCATCAATATTGTCCAATTTGCCCATGAGAAACTAATAGATTTACTTTGGGTTGTCCGAGTGAAAACTTCTCAATGGGTCATCCATTCGTAGATTGTTGCCACCTAAGCATGATTAACTATGAAGTTCTTCTTTCATCCAAAGCCAATGTGCCCAAAACATCATTAGTGGCAGGACATTCCTTTTGAACCTATTATCTCTGCTGTCCACAGTCGATGTAGGATTTGCCTAGGTATATAGGCTGAGGTTTTCATATGACACCATGATGCATACTAGAATAGGCTAGCTTCGATTAACGAGAACAATTACAAAGGTTAATCCAATTCGAGACGGGTACGATCTCCTAAACCAACAGGTTTGATGATATGCAAAAATACATACATATAAAGCTACTACTAACGGTTATTGCTAGTAGAAGAATTACTGCTATTTTCATGGAACTTCTCGTGTGATAGGGGGTTGTAGGGTCAAAGGTAATTTCCACCATAAATTTAAGTGGCGGGTTATGATCTTAGGTTGGGTTCTTCTTGGGTCTGCGAGAGTAGACTTTGAATAGGAATGTATCATTACTTCCCTAAGGAAACACGACTTTTCCTCAAAGTGAAACGTAGGGAAGTGAGTTGTCGAAAGATCATAGTTCTCCTAACTAGCCTTTTCGAGAGGTTTGTTAGCCGAAGAAATCAAGAGCTTCGAAATAGCTTGCGGTTGAAGATTAAATTTTGAGTCTTTGGTAATGGGGAAGGGTATAATGTGAGTAGAAGGGTAACTATCCACGAGCTGGTTTTAGGGGGGATACATGGAAGACCATATGTATTCGAGAATTATGAAGCAACTCCAACTCATAGGCAATCGGTCCAACCTTCTTGATAACCCGATAAAGACCAAAAGAACAAGGGGGAAGATTTCGTGACGACACATCGCCAAGCTTTTCTATCGATAAGGCTGAAGTTGAAAGAAAACAATGCCACTTTCTTTAATAGATAGTTCTCGACGATGATTATTGGCTTAAGATTTCTCCGATTATGAGCCTTTTGTAGATTGGTATACAAAACACCTAGCATACCATCACAGTCGATCATAAATGACAAAAGAAACGGGGGAGCACGATCATAAATGATAATAATTGAGGGTAGCACAAATAGTTGTATGATATTCGTTGTTGTAAGAATATTTCGCCTAAGGAAGAAAGAAGCTCCATTTGTTGGGTTGTTCTATTCATCAGCAAAACAATGTAGATACGCCTCTAAGCATCAGTTCAAGACTTCGGTTTGTTCATCACTTTGTAGGTGGTACCTGATGCTGAGCCTAAGGATTGTTTTTGCTAACGAGATAAACTCATAGTAGAACAGCCGAAGTAAATAACATCATGATTAGACACGATTAATATGGGAAAACCGTACAATTTGAAATATTCCTCACAAAATACAACACTTTTCACGGTAAACGGCTAAGCAAGAGGAAGAAAATGAACATAGTTGCTCAAACAGTCGACCCCCACAAGTATGGTGTTGAAGCAGCTTGAAGTGGGTAGATCACCAATGAAATTTATGGAGATACCTATCACGAATGAGAAGGGGTTTGAACAAACGAGCTGGGGAAACGACCTCATACTTATTTTGTTAACAAGTGAGACATTTATGAACATACAACTGAATGTCTTTGCTTTTCGGGTCACAAGTAACTAGCTTAAACCTGTTTGGATTTCTTTAAAAACTCACCACGTCCACCATGTCCTCCTGTTGGCATGTTATGTGCTTCATATAAAATTGTGTTCCAAAGAAATGGAACTTCAAGAATAACCACCCAACTCCCCAACCTTAGTGAAACCTGAAAAAGGAGAGTGACTGACCATAAGTTGTTGCATAATGTTCTTTGTGTAGGGGTTAACCTATAGCCCTGCTTGAATGTCAGCAACGTCCAACCAATATGGAACCACGATGGTGCAAGAACAACTAAATGATCTGAGGAAACCAGTAAAGGGTCTCCTTTTGTGCTAAAACTCATAAGAAGTTTTACCATGAATCTTGACTACTAAAACTCTGTTCTTCACATAGCACGCAGTATTGACTGCCTCTGCCCAGAAGATAATGGGTAGTTTAGAGTCAGACAACATAGTTCTTGCAGCCTCAATGAGTGTCATGTTTCTACTCTCAGCAATACCATTCTGCTGAGGAGTCCTGGAGTACTATATTATCTTGAAATACCTTTTTTCTTCACAAAATGAATCAAGGATATGATTTTTAAATTATGTTCCTTGATCACATATTATGGTCTTGACCTTGTGATCAGATTGATTCTCAATCTTCAAAATGAAAGACTTCAAGTTTTCAGGAGTCTCATCCTTAGTTCTAAGAAAGAAAACCCAAATATATCTAGTGAAGCTATCTGTGATCACAAGAGAGTATGAAGTTTTTCCTAAACTCATTACACTTATGGGGCCAAACAGTTCAAGTGTAACAAGTGAATGGGAGCAGTGATAAAGTTAATTTCCTTTGCCTTGTGAGACACTTTGTGTTGCTTTCCTTTCAGACATACAACAAAATGGTCATCACTTGTAAACTTTTTCTTTGACATTCCAGTTACCAAATCATTCTTAACTAATTTATTTATGTTCTTAAAGTTTACATGGCACATTCTTTTATGCCAGAGAAAAGACTCATCACTATTGGCTTTAAACAGAAAGCAGAAAACTTCTCCAGAAGGGGAGGTTTCTTGTAAATCCATCTTGTATATGTTCTCTTTCCTGGGGGCTTTAGGCTTTGAGCAGAATATGCTACCAAGGAATGATCACCCCGGGCTTGAGAACAATGCACTCACGTTTAGTAAAGAACATGTTATGCTTTTGGTCACAAAATTGAGATACACTAAGAAGATTGTATCCAAGCTCTTTAACAAAGTTTACCTTCTCAAATATTAAGCTTACCATTTGTGACTTTGCCCCTACCAGTGATGTAACCACCTACTTCTCCTCCAAAAGCAATTGGCACTTCATCAAACTTAAAGTCTTGAAGCGAGGAGCCATTGCCAGTCATGTGCCTGGAATAAGCACTATCAATGATCCATACATTTCTTTTATTCTTGAGCTGTTCCTACACAAAGAGTTACATTTGAAAATCCAAGCCTTGCTTGTCTTGAGTTCATTAATGTTAACAAAAGATAAACCAACAGTTATGGATGTGTAAGCTCTGAGGATCTTGGGCTGTTGATGATGAGAAAACTTCAGTCTCTTGGCCTTCCTTCATCTTTCATACCATCTTTGAAAGACTAGACTTGGCCTTCAATGCTTCGGAAGTTTTTACAACTTCGGAAGTTTTGCAAACTGAACCTTTGGAAGTTTTTGCATCCACTACAGACTTTAGTACTTCAGAAGAATTCCTTTCTTTCGAGACCAAATTTTCTTCCAGAGGCAATTTTCCACTTATCTTCTTTGCCTTCATTTTTGAGCTTTCGAAAGGAAGCGACTTTCCTTTCGAAGCTATCTTCTTCTTCTTCATCTCAGAAGCCTTTTTGATCATGTTGGCAGTACTTTTGGGATTGTAAATGCAATACTTAGGAAGATGAGAAGTACTGCCACACATGATGCATTCACTTGAAATGCTTCTGAGGGATTTCTTTTAAGAGGCTGGTTGAACTTGATCTTTTTCCAATTTCTTCTTTACCTTTGCAGATGATGTAGCAGGCTTCTTAGGGATAGACTTGCTCTTGTAACTGGATGGTTCAGGCAGTGCAACAATGGTGCACTTTTTATCAACCTTTCTCTTTTGACAATGATAGTTTGAACTTAACTAGGACTCTTGTACTAGAGTTCATGGTTAAGTTTGCAGTCTTTACCACCTCAAACTCAGCAGATATGAATACTTGTTTCTGCTTTAAGTCAAAGTTAGTTTTGATCTCCTAGGCTTTCCTTGCTTTTCTCTTAGCTGCCCTGATCAAGTTCTTTCTAGTAGACTTAGCCATCTTTGTCCTTTTCTTCTCTTCAGGAGAATGGTGTCCTTTATCAGATTGAACCTCTTCACTCATTTCAGGCTCATCCTTCACCACCTCCTCTTCATCATTATCTTTATTTTTGAACTGGATCTTCAGGAGGTAGCTCATCTTCACTAGTTTCACACCGTGGCTATCTCACAGATAATAGAGTTTGTGGAGGAGCTATTTCACTAGATCATAGTCTCAGCTTGGCTTTCAGTTAACTTGGTTATGAGATCTTTGATTTGAGTCCTTTAATTTGTGAGCTCATGTTTAAGAGTAGAAATAGTTTTCTATAAATCTTCTATTTTTAATTTAGAATCATTTTCTGCTCTTTTAAAGTCAGCTTTTAAAATATTAAAAGACTCAAGGTCATATCTCACTTCCAGGTAATAGGACCTATACTTGCTAACTGTAGCAATGCACTCAGTAGTACAAAGATGTTCTGTTACCTTGTGTTCTTCATGATCAGCCATCAAGGCATGGTTTGAAGAAACATCTTCTACCTGGAAACTCCAATCAAAGCCTCTTTTTTTAACAGCAACTGCAGCCTGTTGTTTGGGCTTTTCAGCTTTTGGAGCTCCCTTAGTATAGTTTGGTCTAAACTATGCTTGGCCACCATTTATCCTTGGTGCCTTGCACTCTATAGCAAAGTGTCACATTTGGTTATAGTTGTAACACTTCACTTTGCTTTTATCCTGTCCAAACTTTCCACTGGATACATTGTTAGGAAACTTTCTCCCAATTCTCTGGTAAAACTTCTTGCTTTATGAGGGAGAAAAGCCATCTGCTGCACAATCTCTATATACTACAGATCATCTAGATGTATGCAGTCTAAGTCTTTTAGAGTGAAGAGAAAGTTGCCTAAACTTTCATCAGAAGACACAAATGCTTGATACGAGCTTGTCTCTTGGAATGGGTTTCCTTGGATGTAGCTCTCCTTTTGTGTCTCAATGAAGGTGATAAAAGGGCCTTTTTGTGAGTTTTCAGGGTAGCTGAGAAGATAATGATGAGGTTCTCTGATGTCCCTTTTAACCACATGGAGGGCAGAACTCTTGTGGATACTAGATGAGCTGTGAGATGGATTTTGCATGTTCATCTCTATCTGGTAACCGCTCAGGATACCATACAACTCAGTAAGGGTAAGAGTAGAGAGGTTTTCAGTTTTCTTAATGGCCACACAATAGTGAGTCCATTCTTGGGGAAGAGAGAACATGAACTTCCTCACAATATCCTTGTTCTCCAGTTTGACACTAGTATCCACCAGAGTGTCCACAATCTCAACATATTTGAAATACTGCTGAGTCATGGTTTCAACTGTCTTGAAGGTGAAGTTCTCAAACTGCTGCTTCATGAGATCTTTCTTGTTCTCCTTGGCTTCCTCAGACCTCTCATACATAAGCTTAAGTGCATCACAGAGTTGCTTGGTAGTCTTGCATTTCTTAAAGCCTCTGTAGATAGAATTGGGAAGAGCAGTTTGAAGAACGGTCATGACCTTCTAATCTACATCTATCCTCTTCCAATCTTTATCAGAATAGTCACCCACGTACTTTGGAATCATTTCACCAGCAGTAGTTGTTGAAAGAGTGTGCATGGGACATGAGGTCTAGAGATAACAAAACTCCACATCCTTCTGTCTTGAGACTTAGTAAATCCTTCCATTCTTTGGCACCAAGTGTCGAAATCATCAGGAGTGATCAGTAGAGATTTGTTCATGTGTTGTTTTTCATATCAACTTTGGAGAGAGCTGCCATTTGAGCAGATAAGTGTTTTGTGAAACTGAGCAGATTTAAAATGGTAAGCTCTTACAATCAAAAGCCTGAATGCTCTGATACCAATTGCAGGACCGGGTTAGCGAGAGATCAATGCAACAGTATCACAGGCGTCGGAGAGATAACTAGCAAACACTTATAAGATCAAATGGGGAACCAGCTATATGAAACAAAGAACTAAAGTAAAGAACACAAAAAGAACAAAGCAGTTGGTTTTCATGGATGTTGTATATTGCTCTCAAGTGTTCAACCAAAGTTACAATGCTTAGTCCCTAAGTACTGTTACATGAGACATTTTATATTACAACCTACAGCCGGCCATACTTTGAAAGCCAGCTGGAAATGCTAATCTAGACAACAAGATCAATGTACAATCAAAAAGCAGATTGCCTTTTGACTTGTGACTATAACATGCCATAGCTCACATCTTAATGTATTACAAGAAGAATAAAAGTACAAGAGTAGAAAGTTACAGACAAAAGACCTTACTTAATCTACAGTTGAAGTTGGTGACCAGCAGAGATGGCAACGGAAGTGGTTCAGCTTTTGTCAAAAGGTGATCAAAAAAAGTAGGGCTGGCAAAACAGGTCTTATCGTGTGTAACCGGTTAGAGATGAAACGCGTAGCTCACGTATCAAACATGCAAAAGAGTTGTTTAACTACCTATATATTATGTCTATTATTTTTTATATGTTTTTATAAACCAAAAATGTGAAATAATGAAGTCTAGCCTCTTGATTTTAATTATTTTTAAAAATAGAAAAAAATTAAAAAATACTTTTTTTATTAAACAGGTTTAATCGTGTCATAAACAGGTCGGCAATTGCCAGCCCTTAAAAAAGCATGTCTTCTCTTTTTTCGGAAGAAATCAGTCTTTGGCTTCGAGAGACTTTGTCTTTGAAGCTTCGGAAGACTTTGTCTTTGAAGCTTCGGAATACTTCATCTTTGGCTTCGGAAGATATGGACTTTTGGATTTGGAAAATTTTATACTTAGCATAATTCACTGAGATGTATAAAATCTTTCAATGTATCCTTGTACTTTAGAGTTGCATGCTGAGAGCTCTTTGGTTACAGCAACCTTAAAATATGATCCTTCAATCAAGAGGTCCTAATAATAAATAGTCCTCACAGAATTCTAACTAGTCCCAAAATTTGGTCAAGCGGTCTACCATAATCTCTAAACAGCAAGATAGTTATAGTTCTTCGGTCAACTATCTTTTCTTAACTTAAAATGATGAACCAGGAAGTTATTCTAAAGCAGTTAAGATGAAAGATTCACTTCAGTGAGAGCATGCTATGAAAGGTGAGATGATATCTTTGATGAAAAATAAAAACATGGTTACTAACCAACATTCCGCTAGAAATATCTAAGGAATTTGAGATGATATATTTTAGATTAAGCCAAACAAATAGTTGAGATGAGCATCATCATAAACAACAAGGATGGTTCTGTAACACTATCCCTAAAGAAATACATAACAAAAGTGTTGGAAAAATTCAAGATGATCAATGAGAAGATCAAGCCTAGAAACACACCAATGGAAAGTCATTTAAATCTTACCAAAGATTAGTCTCCTAAATCAAAAAAGAAAAAGAATAAAGATAGCTAAAAATTACATACGTATCTACGGTCGGTAGTCTCATGTATGCCATGGTTTGCACTCGAGCAAATATTGCTCATGTTATCGGGGTAGCTAGTCAGCTTATGTTAGATTCGAGAAGAGAACATTGGTAAGTAGTTAAATGGGTGCTCAGATACTTGAAGGGTACACTGAAAATAAGGTTATGTTCCAAAGAAAAAGATGTAATTCTCAAGGGTATAAAGATGTTATTTTGGGTGGTTGTAAAGGGACATTTAAAACACTACAGGATATGTCTTTATAGTGGGTGGAATAGCAGTGAGCCAGATATCTAGACCTTAAAAAAGTGTGGCTTCTATCAACAACAGAGGTTGAAAACATAGTTGTTGCTAAACCAAGTAAAAAGTTAGTATGATTGAGACTACTTTTCTTGAAGAATTGGGTAAACAACATTTATTACTCATTGTATTGTGACAATAAGAGTGCAGTGAAACTTGTCAAAAATACAGTCTATCATGGCAAAAGGAAGCACATTGGGATGAGGTATCACTTTCTTAAAGGACTAATCAATGATAAAACAATCAGCTTGAAGAACATTTCAAGTGCACAGAATCCAGCCAATATGTTTATTGAATCTGCGGTGTTGGATAAGTTAAAGCTTTGCATAGCTTCAGCTAGTCTTCATGAATAATGTTGAGAAGGCGGGTATAGCTAGTGGTGCAAAAATCAGAGGGATATCATTCACAAAAGTACAAACGCAAAGGAATGCAACTGAACGGGGTTCAAAGCTTCCAAATGGGATATTTGTTGCGTGTAGGCTTCGGGTGGTTTATATTTGGAGTTGGGCTTGGCCGACCCAAGTCTATATTGGGCCAGATTAGTTAGATAGTTAACTAAAAGGATTAACCCTAATTGTAGTCTATAAATATATCTCTTTGTACTTGTAATTATTAACATTCAATAAAAAGAAAAACCCTAGTTGCCCCAAAAGGGCGTAGATTGCGCACCGCGACCGACCATCTATAAATCTCTTGTGTTTTTTATAGTTATATTGTTTTCTAGTGTGTGTTCATATGCTTTAATCCTAACAACATGAGCTACAGCTGCAACAACAGGTTGGTGGGGATAGCATCACGGGCATTCTGTCTTCGTTGTTCTAGATAGAGCATATTGCAAGCATTTTTCTAGGATGGGAGTTGCTGATTTAGGAGTGAACCCACAACATCAAATTCCAGTGGTAAACCCCGAACCAGTTTTAGAACAAGCCGCTATTTAGAAACAAGGTAATCAACCACACCAAGTTGGTCAGCTGGCTCCTTAAGGAACTGACAATATGCTTTAAGAGATGGCATAGACGTAAGGGTGACATTGGTGAATTCCTCTTTCAACGCAGCAGCCCGGGAACCTTTATTATGAAGAAAGATATTATTAATGCAGATCCCGGCTTCACGAGCGGTAGAAGCTAGTGTAAGAACCCGAGCAAGAAGGTCATCTGAAATAGTCTCATAGATCCATTGAAAGACCACCAACATTAACTCCCTTCCATTCTTCATATGTAGCATCTGTTGGAGGTTGTTTTTGTAATTCCAAATAGTGTAAGGGTTGTTTTTGTATTTTTTCTGTTTTAGTTTGTTTAGATCAGTACTTAAGTTGTTCAATGTATTCGGTTGAGGTAATCAGAAATATTCATCTTTGTTTTTCCATTTTGTGTATCTTGGTACCTTACTTTGATTTGGTATCAGAGCGAGGCTGAATCGCTCAATTCTTTGATCAAAAGGACTGGATCAAAACGCAAGATTCGGAGTCACGTATCGGAGAAAGATGAAGATGGCAGACGCTGGTGCTAACAATTAAGTTGTTGTTAGAGAAAACTTTACAACGATTCCTCTACAATGTCCTATACTCACCAACACAAACTACACAATTTGGGCGGTGAAATTGAAGGCAATCTTCAATGTCCATGGTTTGTGGGAAGTAGTAGAGCCGGCGGAAGGTGCTCAGGTGGACGCGAAGAAGAACAACGCAGCAATTGCGTACTTGTTTCAGGCGATGCCGGAGGAAATAGTTCTTCAGGTGGACAAATTTACAACAGCAGAGGAGATTTGGAAATCTCTGCAAACGCGATTTGTGGGAGTCGATCGGGTCAAGAAAGCTCGACTAGCCACCCTAAAGAGTGAGTTCGAAGCTTTAAAAATGAAGGAGGGAGATAACATCGACGACTTCGCAGGAAAGATAAGTGCGATCTCGTCAAGAGCGAATGATTTGGGAGAACCATTTACAGAGGCTGTTCTTGTGCGAAAATTGCTAAACTCTATCCTTGAGAGATTCCTCCACATTGTAGGTTCGATAGAACAGTTTGTCGACCTGGACCATTGGTAGACTAAAGGCATTCGAAGAAAGAACGAATATGAATGCGAAGAAGACCACAGTGAAGGACAAACAGTTGTTAAGTCTCACAAGCAACCCGATAGAGTAAAGAAGGATAAGTCCAAAAGCAAGTGTTTTAAATGCGATGTTTATGGACACTACGCATTCGAATGCCCGGGAATAAAGGGAAAGGATGCTGAAGCAAACTTGACACAGACCGAGGATGATGAAGAACCAGCCCTGTTCATGGCAGAAAGTATGAGGCAGAAAAGGATGGTCTTCTTGAATGAACAAAATTTTATTCCTACAAAATTCGGGATGGAGACAGATGAGGAGAATGTGTGGTATCTAGACAACGGGGCCTCCAACCATATGACTGGTAAGGTATCACTGTTCTCTAAACTTGACAAAAATGTGGGAGGTAGAGTAAGATTCGGTGATGGATCTTATGTGGAGATAGCTGGTTTGGGATCCGTGATTCTGGAGGGAAAGAATCATGAACAACGGTTATTAACCAATGTATACTACATTCCCCATTTGAAGAGTAACATCATGAGTCTTGGGCAAGCAACGGAGGGAGGATGCGAAGTGAAGATGAAGAATGAACATCTGTGGTTGTTTGATCAACATGGCAAGTTACTTATGAAAGTTCCAAGGTCACAAAACAGACTGTATAAAGTGGTGTTGAAGACTGGTGTAGCAGCTTGTTTTCTGTCCAAAACAGATGACTCAACTTGGTTATGGCACGGAAGGTTGGGCCACGTTGGGTTCAATTCACTGAGTATGATGACTCAGAAGAGAATGGTAGAGGGTGTGCCAATGGTTGGTCAACCAAAACAGTTATGTGAATCTTGCTTAGCAGGAAAACAACTAAGACACTCCTTTCCCGCTCGATCTAATTATAAAGCAGAAAAACCATTAGAATTGGTTTCTGTGGATCTGTGTGATCCAATAACACCCACAACACCAGTAGGGAACAAGTATTTTATGTTACTTGTTGATGACTGCACAAAATATATGTGGTGCTATATGCTTAAAAGGAAGGAATCAGCCTTTGAAATGTTTAAACATTTCAAATAAAAGGTTGAGAATGAATATGGGCATAAAATTAAAGCACTGAGATCCGATAGGGGGGGAGAGTTTACATCTGCTGAATTTAAACAATTTTGTGATAAAGAGGGTGTCTCAAGGTTGCTCACTGCTCCTTATTCACCTCAGCAAAATGGTGCAGTAGAAAGGAGGAATAGAACTGTCTTGGGTATGACAAGAAGTATAATGAAGGGTATGAACTTACCACAGGTTTTTTGGGCAGAAAGTGTAAGGCACTCTGTATATGTTCTTAATAGGGTGTACACAAAGGCTTTGAAGGATAAGACTCCTTATGAAGCCTTAAAGGGCAAGAAACCCAGCCTGCAACACCTAAAGGTTTTTGGGTGTGTTGGACATGTGAAGGTCACTCAACCAGGACTAAAGAAATTGGATGATAGGAGCATTCCAATGATTTACTTGGGCACAAAGGAAGGTTCTAAGGCACACAGGATGTATGATGTCAAAAAGAGAAAGATTGTCATTAAGCAGGGATGTGCATTTTGAGAAAGGTAAGCAATGGGATTGGGTTAAAGACTCAGAGGTAGAAAATGATGGTGATACTAGCTGCAACGAATTTGTTGTAGAGAATGAGCCTATGTATTTCCCTGTGGAGAGTCAAGACTATGAAGCCAGTAGTACTAGGGTCAGTACTGGTCTGACAGAGGGTGTTCAAGGAACTGTTGGTGGTGAAAACATAAGTCAGGATACTCTTACTGAACAAGGAGAACAGTTTGAATTAAGGAGATCAGGTAGGACTCATGTTTTACCATCTAGACTGAGTGATTATGTTCTAGATGAAAGGGTCACACCTGGTATGGTGAGGCAAGAGGAGAGTGCAGGAGTAGAGTTGCTACTTGCACAAAAGGAGGAGCCCATCTCTTATCAAGAAGCTGTTAAAGAAGAGGTGTGGAGAAAAGCCATGAATGATGAAATACAGGCAATTGAAAGGAATAAGACTTGGGTTTTGACTGATAAGCCATCAAAATGTAATCCAATAGGATTGAAATGGGTGTATAAAGTAAAAAAGGATGCAAAGGGAAGAGTTACAAAATATAAAGCAAGGTTGGTTGCAAAGGGATATGTACAACAACTGGGAATTGATTTCGAAGAGGCTTTTGCACCTATTGCTAGAATTGAAACAATTAGATTGATACTTACATTGTCAGCAAAGTTAGGTTGGAAGGTGTATCATATGGATGTTAAAGCAGCCTTTCTTCATGGTGATTTAAAAGAAAATGTGTATGTAAAACAACCAGAAGGCTATGAAAAGAGGGGAGCAGAAGCTAAGGTTTACAAGTTGTTTAAGGCCTTATATGGGTTGAAACAAGCACCCAGAGCATGGAATCTCAGATTAGATGGGGTCTTAAAGGAGTTAAACTTCAAAAGGTGTCAGCATGAACAAGCTGTATATGTTAGAGCAAAAGAAGCATCTCTGATAGTAATAGGAGTGTATGTTGATGATTTGCTTGTGGCTGGTAGTAATCCGAATGAGGTTGCTGTTTTAAAGCACAGATGAAAGAAAAATTTGAGATGACAGATTTGGGTTTGTTGTGCTATTACCTTGGTATAGAGGTTGCTCAGAAGAAAGAGGGTATCTTGATTAAGCAATCGGCTTATGCCACTAAAGTTGTTCAGTTGGCTGGGTTGGAGGGGTGTAATGAAACAAAGACCCAATGGATGCAGGACTGAATTATACAAGCTGAAGGAGGTGATTTGGGATGCGACAGTGTATAGAAGGATAGTTGGTTCTCTGAGGTATTTAACTCAAATCAGACCTGATTTGGCTATGCTGTTGGGTATGTAAGTAGGTTTATGCAATAACCTAAAGAATCACACTTGAAGGCTATTAAGCATTTGGTTAGATATGTGAAGGGTACTTGTCATTTTGGTATAAAATTTGACAAAGTTGAAGGAGGTGGTCTTGTGGGTTTTAGTGATGGTAATCATTTAACTGATAGTGATGATGGGAAGAGCACATCAGGTAATGTTTTCTATTATAACAACTCTTTGGTTTCGTGGCATTCACAGAAACAACAAACTGTGGCCTTGTCTACGTGTGAGGCAGAATTTATGGCTGCAACAGCTGCAGCATGTCAAGCTATTTGGTTACAGGGTTTGTTGGGAGAGATAACAGGAATCAAACAGGATGTAGTGACGTTGTATGTAGACAGTAAATCTGCGATAGCTCTTATGAAGAATCCTGTTTTTCATGGAAGGAGTAAACACATTAATACGAGATATCATTTTATAAGGAGTGTATTGAAAGAAATCAAATTCGTGTTGATTTCATATGTAGTGATATGCAGAAGGCAGATGTGTTGACTAAAGCACTTCCAAGAGTAAAATTTGCTGAAATGCGGTTTATTTTGGGTGTTATGGATTTACAAGGAGATGTTTGGAATTAGAGGGGAGTAATGTTGGAGGTTGTTTTTGTAATTCCAAATAGTTTAAGGGTTGTTTTTTGTATTTTTTCTGTTTTAGTTTGTTTAGATCAGTACTTAAGTCGTTCAATGTATTCGGTTGAGGTGATCAGAAATATTCATCTTTGTTTTTCCATTTTGTGTATCTTGGTACCTTACTTTGAGCATCAGTCTCTACAGGTGGTGGCGAGTCATCAATGTGCGAGAGAACATGTTAGGTAGTGGCATGAAGGGTGAAAAGTCGTACCCAAGATGAATAAGAGACTTTTTCTCCGTCTAGAGTTCATACATTTTGTTGGGTGTTGGTTATTGTGTAAACAAGATGGAGTCGAGAAGCCACAACAGGCTACTCAAGTTTGGAGGATTCTACTTTGTCTACCACCGGGATGGGACAAGACAGAGCAGATCGTTTCTAGCTTTGAAATGGATCGAAGCTAAGTGGCAACAAACAAAAGAGGCAGCCACTAGGGTATGGCTGATACCATGAAAGATGTGGATACAATTACAAGGCTAAACATAGCAACTAACTAAGCTAATAATACAAAAATCAATCTATTTTAACTATACAATATACTAGACAAATATATCTCTAATAGTATGCACTAAAGTATACTTTGGATTAATTTTAACCGTATGTACTAAAAGTATTAAACTAAACCTTTCAATTAAGGAGGAAGTATGCTCTAAAACTATACTTTGGACAATTTCAACATGTATGTCCTGTTCCCCTTGTAGCTAATAGTTTTATTTGACTTGTTTTAAGATAAAAATCAACCTAAATCTACCCATTCATGTCCAAATCTACTTGTAATGAGTAAATAGCTAACGTTTGGCACATTACCTTTGTAGTTCACCTGCACCATATTGACCCATTGACTGAAACCTCCTTCCAGCAGCAGTAAAACGTTTGCCAAGAGCTAATGAGCAACCATCAATTTCCTTTTCCAACTTTACCCCATAAAAAAATCACTAAATGCACTTTAAACAAATCATAGGTTCTTCAATAGTAAAGATATGTTATTAGTGGTTGAAAATTTATCAAGGAACCCAAAATTTGCAGTACTCATTTGCAATTGTATCCTTTTTGTAACATCAAGGAACTTATAAAGCTAGGGGAGCAGGAATCAGTTCGCTTATGGACTAAAACCGAACTTATAACGATGTTTAGTTTTTGTATAGTTAAGTTCATTTGTTGATCGCCAGCTTTAGAGGTGGGTGAATTCAAGTTAATTTCAGTTTATAAATCAAGTTATATCTTTGGTCAAATAAAAAATTAGCAATCCTTTTTATTTATAAAGAAAAATAAGCTATATTATATGTTATGTACACAAAACTACTACAAAACTTTTCCGACATATAACACATTATTTATAAATAAAAATAAAAAATATAAAAGCTGGTCATATATGTTCAGCTTTTATGTTCGGTATTTCTGCTTACCCCTGTTATGCAATATATCTCACAAACTTAATTATTGAAATTCATCAAGAAACATCATTGCTAATGAGCTTGTAATTCTTAACTAAATGAAGACTAGAAGGTACTAACCTGCTCCATCACTAGCCCATTTGAGAGATCAAAAGCAGCATCATTCAACTACACAATATTAACTCAAACTGGTAAGAATAACAACAACTAGAACATAATCCAGATTTCACAGAAACAAAATTAGATCATAATAATAGTTGATCTGTATTACAACAGCAATCTAGAATCTCACTTAAGTCTAGACGAAGATCACGAGGTAGCTGCGAAAAGTAATCAGATGGAAGATTGAAACTATCCTGCAAAACCACAATTTTGGCATCAGAAAACAATACAATGGAACAAATCAACAAAACCCATATCAAGATTAGGGTTCTGTTTTAAACTATTGTTCAAAATCATGTAATGAGGTCCAATTTTCATCAGAAAACACGTGAATTAAGCCAATCAACGAAACCCACATTCAAAATCAGGGTTTCTGTCAAATATTTATAACAATCGTGCAAAACCTTGATAATTACATCCGATTTTCATCAGAAGACACTTAAATTAAGCCAATCAACGAACCCCATTCAAAAATCAGGGTTTCTGACTGGTTTAGTAACTATAGTGCAAATCCATGATAATTACATCCAATTGTCATCAGAAAACTTAAAATCAAACCAATCAACAAAACCCACAATCAAAAGGTTTCTGTCAATGTATTTAACAATAATGCCACCCCATGATAATTACATCCAAATTTCATCAGAAAACGCGTAAGCTAAACCAATCAACGAAACCCCATTCAAATCAGGGTTTATGTCAATGTATTTATAAAAATCATTCAAAACCCATGATAATTACATCCATTCTCATCAGAAAACACTTAAAGTAAACCAATCAACGAAACCCACATTCAAAATCAGGGTTTCTATCATTGTATTTGCACTATCGTGCAAAACCATGATAGTACATCCAATCCATTCTCATCAATAGGGAGAGTCGGATGTAAATCAAACCAAAAAAAACGAAACCCACATTCAAAAATAGGGTTTCTGTCGATGCAATCGTATGAAACAAAGATAACATCGTTTGAGGATTAAAGCGAGTTCTTGAAGAAGAAATGTGGTCGAGGTTTGGGAGAGTCGGATGATTCCGTGAGGGCTTTTGTTGCGACTGATAAAAAGGTTTGGAGTGATAATTTTGATGAAGAAATTGTTGTGAAGAAGAGAAGAGAAAGAAGCCATTTTATAGTTTTGGCCACTGAAAATTTGATCCTTTTTTTGCTTAAAATAATATGACTAGGAGAAATATAAATGGTTGTGTTAAAACTTCTTTTAACGGCTCTCATTTTATTTGCTATTTGTAAGATTTAATAACATTTTAACTTTTGACTTGTTTAATAATATCATACAGCATGAGCACTCACACATAGTTGAGAGTGACCTCGGGTAAACCGCCTTGGGACCGGCGGGGAGGGTGCGAAGGTAGTATTTGGGGTTCATGAACCCGTTTGGTAACTTGCTATTGGTATCATTGTACTATGATTTAAAAATAAATAATTTTTTTTAATTTAACTCAATAAATAACCCATATTTCCTTGTTTTTTACATCAAAAAATTATACACCCCGAACGAATAGTTTCCTTAAATATTAGTTATGCATTTTTATTAATGAATAATGTTTAATGACCGTAAACATTAGTTATTCTTAGTCAATTGTAATAAAAAATTGAGGGTGAAGTTGAGCGTCCTTGATCCCTCACTCTGTGTAATATTTATCAATTATAGTTCTTTTTGTTTAATTAATAAATTAATCGCATCATCTTTTTTTTACTTCTAAGGGCTGTTTGACACCCTCTTAATCAGCCTATTAATTGTTCAGATGTCTGAATGATCAGTATTTAATGATTCAGACTGTTTGTTTCGCGAGCAAATGTCTGAATGGTTCAGACATTTGCATCTGAATGGTTAGCAATTATACTAATCTGAATGGTTAAGAGGTTTAATGCTGAATGGTTAAGAACTCTTATCTGAATTGATCAGACATTTGCCTTTGAATAGTTAAGTGATATACTAGCTCTTAATGTTCAGACCTCTTAATGATTCAGCACTTAATGGTTCAGACCTCTTATTGTTCAGCACTTAATCATTCAGATATTACAAACATCCCCTAAGTTGCATTAAGTATACAAGACCATCCGTAGTGGATAACTAAAAATGATGGAAAACTTTTTGCCATGTGGATGTAATATGTGGATGTCATGTGATGTGATAAAGTCCCATTTATGATTAGCTAGTGGTAGCTTTTTTAACAAAAACAATTAGTTAAATATTAATTAATTATATAAGAAAAAATTTGTTGAAACTCAATATTTACCATTAGAAAATTATATTTTTAGACAAACATTTTTTTACAAAATATAAAAAAAATATTTAACATCAATATAATTTTGTACACTACCTAATAATTAAAATTAAGAAAATGTTTGGACAATTTCAACATGTATGTCCTGTCCCCTTGTAGCTAATAGTTTTATTTGACTTGTTTTAAGATAAAAATCAACCTAAATCTACCCATTCATGTCCAAATCTACTTGTAATGAGTAAATAGCTAACGTTTGGCACATTACCTTTGTAGTTCACCTGCACCATATTGACCCATTGACTGAAACCTCCTTCCAGCAGCAGTAAAACGTTTGCCAAGAGCTAATGAGCAACCATCAATTTCCTTTTCCAACTTTACCCCATAAAAAAATCACTAAATGCACTTTAAACAAATCATAGGTTCTTCAATAGTAAAGATATGTTATTAGTGGTTGAAAATTTATCAAGGAACCCAAAATTGCAGTACTCATTTGCAATTGTATCCTTTTTTGTAACATCAAGGAACTTATAAAGCTAGGGGTGAGCAGGAATCAGTTCGCTTATGGACTAAAACCGAACTTATAACAGATGTTTTAGTTTTTGGTATAGTTAAGTTCATTTGTTGATCGCCAGCTTTAGAGGTGGGTGAATTCAAGTTAATTTCAGTTTATAAATCAAGTTATATCTTTGGTCAAATAAAAAATTAGCAATCCTTTTAATTTATAAAGAAAAATAAGCTATAATTAATATGTTATGTACACAAAACTACTACAAAACTTTTCCGACATATAACACATTATTTATAAATAAAAATAAAAAATATAAAGCTTGGTCATATATGTTCAGCTTTTTATGTTCGGTATTTCTGCTTACCCCTGTTATGCAATAATATCTCACAAACTTAATTATTGAATATTCATCAAGAAACATCATTGCTAATGAGCTTGTAATTCTTAAACTAAATGAAGACTAGAAGGTACTAACCTGCTCCATCACTAGCCCATTTGAGAGATCAAAAGCAGCATCATTCAACTACACAATATTAACTCAAACTGGTAAGAATAACAACAACTAGAACATAATCCAGATTTCACAGAAACAAAATTAGATCATAATAATAGTTGATCTGTATTACAACAGCAATCTAGAATCTCACTTAAGTCTAGACGAAGATCACGAGGTAGCTGCGAAAAGTAATCAGATGGAAGATTGAAACCATCCTGCAAAACCACAATTTTGGCATCAGAAAACAATACAATGGAACAAATCAACAAAACCCATATCAAGATTAGGGTTTCTGTTTTAACTATTGTTCAAAATCAGTGTAATGAGGTCCAATTTTCATCAGAAAACACGTGAATTAAGCCAATCAACGAAACCCACATTCAAAATCAGGGTTTCTGTCAAAATATTTATAACAATCGTGCAAAACCCTTGATAATTACATCCGATTTTCATCAGAAGACACTTAAATTAAGCCAATCAACGAAACCCACATTCAAAAATCAGGGTTTCTGACTGTTTTAGTAACTATAGTGCAAAATCCATGATAATTACATCCAATTGTCATCAGAAAACACTTAAATCAAACCAATCAACAAAACCCACAATCAAAATTAGGGTTTCTGTCAATGTATTTATAACAATAATGCAAAACCCATGATAATTACATCCAAATTTCATCAGAAAACGCGTAAGCTAAACCAATCAACGAAACCCACATTCAAAATCAGGGTTTATGTCAATGTATTTATAAAAATCATTCAAAACCCATGATAATTACATCCAATTCTCATCAGAAAACACTTAAAGTAAACCAATCAACGAAACCCACATTCAAAATCAGGGTTTCTATCATTGTATTTGCAACTATCGTGCAAAACCCATGATAGTTACATCCAATTCTCATCAAATAGGGAGAGTCGGATGTAAATCAAACCAAAAAACGAAACCCACATTCAAAAATAGGGTTTCTGTCGATGCAATCGTATGAAACAAAGATAACATCGTTTGAGGATTAAAGCGAGTTCTTGAAGAAGAAATTGTGGGTCGAGGGATTTGGGAGAGTCGGATGATTCCGTGAGGGCTTTTGTTGCGACTGATAAAAAGGGTTGGAGTGATAATTTTGATGAAGAAATTTGTTGTGAAGAAGAGAAGAGAAAGAAGCCATTTTATAGTTTTTGGCCACTGAAAATTTGATCCTTTTTTTGCTTAAAATAATAATATGACTAGGAGAAATATAAATGGTTGTGTTAAAACTTCTTTTTAACGGCTCTCATTTTATTTGCTGGTATTTGTAAGATTTAATAACATTTTAACTTTTGACTTTGTTTAATAATATCATACCAGCATGAGCACTCACACATAGTTGAGAGTGACCTCGGGTAAACCGCCTTGGGACCGGCGGGGAGGGTGCGAAGGTAGTATTTGGGGTTCATGAACCCGTTTGGTAACTTGCTATTGTGTATCATTGTACTATGATTTAAAAATAATATAATTTTTTTTAATTTAACTCAATAAATAACCCATATTTCCTTAAGTTTTTACATCAAAAAATTATACACCCCGAACGAATAGTTTCCTTAAATATTAGTTATGCATTTTTATTAATGAATAATGTTTAATGACCGTAAACATTTAGTTATTCTTAGTCAATTGTAATAAAAAATTGAGGGTGAAGTTGAGCGTCCTTGATCCCTCACTCTGTGTAATATTTATCAATTATAGTTCTTCTTGTGTTAAATTAATAAATTAATCGCATCATCTTTTTACTTTTACTAAAGGGCTGTTTGACACCCTCTTAATCAGCCTATTAATTGTTCAGATGTCTGAATGATTCAGTATTTAATGATTCAGACTGTTTGTTTCGCGAGCAAATATCTGAATGGTTCAGGCATTTGCCTCTGAATGGTTAAGCATTATACTAATGCTGAATGGTTAAGAGGTTTAATGCTGAATGGTTAAGAACTCTTATCTGAATTGATCAGACATTTGCCTTTGAATAATTAAGTGATATACTAGCTCTTAATGGTTCAGACCTCTTAATGATTCAGCACTTAATGGTTCAGACCTCTTATTGGTTCAGCACTTAATCATTCAGATATTGCCAAACATCCCCTAAGTTGCATTAAGTATACAAGACCATCCGTAGTGGATAACTAAAAAGTGATGGAAAACTTTTTGCCATGTGGATGTAATATGTGGATGTCATGTGATGTGATAAAGTCCATTTATGATTAGCTAGTGGTAGCTTTTTTTAACAAAAACAAATTAGTTAAATATTAATTAATTATATAAGAAAAAAATTTTGAAACTCAATATTTTAACATTAGAAAATTATATTTTTAGACAAACATTTTTTTACAAAATATAAAAAAAATATTTAACATCAATACTAATTTTTTACACTACCTAATAATTAAAATTAAGAAAATGTTCAAATAAAAAGTTTACTAAAACTAAAAAGTGTAATAAGTAATCTCAAGTAACATCAATCTTTTTAATCAATAGTTGATATCATATTTAGAAAAAAAAAAAAAAGCTTATTAGAAGGGTATTTTTGTAATAATCATTTTTGTTAACTTTTTACAAGTTACACTAAATTTTGTATCTCATTTTTTAAAAACCTTTCACATCTCATTCCCTAGCATTATCTTTATCTTACTTACAAACGTTTATTTTATTATTTTTTCTCTTTTTATTCACTCATAAGAAATTAATCAAGGATGAATAGTAACCCTATAAATTTGATGGTTTACTAATGCAATCCTTTATAATTTGATGATAAGGTTTAGGGATGATGAATCCATTGAAGATGTTTTAACCAATTCTTTAAATTTGATGATAGATTTAATGTTGATGATACCATTGTAAGTGCTCTAAGAGTACGTTACATTTCCAACAAATTTTTAGCCAACCGAACTAAATTGCATATAGGTTCTTATCACTTTAAATTACACTACTAGGTTTAAATGAAACAAGCAATTAAATGGGAAGCACGTGAGGGATATCCCAAGGCTTGAAATTAGGGTGGGTGACATAAATGGAAGATTATTGTAGTTCCCAAGAAAATATAAACGATTAGTTAAAACGAACACATACTATAAAACTTCTTAACTTAACAGGGATTCAAATAAATTAGCATCACCTATGGCCATGCATTATCTCCACAATGACCACACCTATTTGTTGTCGTTTGCATCATTGTTGCCACCTCCACCATTTTTGCCATTGCCACCGCTGTCGACGCCTGTCGTCGCCTCCACCAGCAAATAAAAAAATACTTGTTTATGAGTGAGATAGAGATAGAAATAAAGAATAAGATGTGATACGTTAAACAATATTTAGAGATAAATTTAAGAGTGATTCACAAAATAAAAATAAAAAATGAGATGTGGTAACTTATTCATATACAGATGTAGTGTATGTATGTCATAAGCCTCAAGGATCTCAATTAAATAATAATAAACACATGACTAATTAAACATCAGTCCTACACATAGTACTTTAAAAAAAAAACCCAAACACACGAATAAGAAAATACAAGTTATAGACATAATAATATATAAATAAATATTCACACGTCAACTACTTGCATTATGATGTGATCACTTTTTGTCATAAGCCTTACGCATCTTAATGACCTAATCACCATGCTTCAACCACCATTCTTCATGAAAATCATATATGGAAGTTTTATCACATCTTTTTTTACTGCTATAGCTTCTTGATGATGAATTTCTTGTGTTTTCTCCTTTTTATCCGAAGCAGGTTTAGACACTAAAAAAACAATTTTCAGTCTCTTACGTGTGTCTTTATCAAAATAGGAAATGTACATATACATAGATTAAACTACAATTATATAAGTTAAAATGATACATAACATATCTTGAAGTTCCTTCTTTGTTTCATCCATAATAGAAATCTAATTTATATAGGAGAAAATGAATAAATTAATCTTCTTACTAATAAAAGAGTGACTAGAGGTGACATGTGGCAGTATCACATTTATTTTCATCAAAATTTTTTCGTTTCTCTCTCTTATTAAGCAACTACATTAATTACTAATAATATTATTTAATTCATTTTTAGATTAAAAATAGTTTTTTTATAAATTAAGAAATAGATCTTTTTATTAATTTTTTTAAAGAAACAAAGTTTTACATAATAAACAAAGAAATAGATCGAAGAGACTGTAAGTTAAGGCATTAGATCTGTAATAATGAGGTTAAGGTTGGGGAAAAGAGTAAGAAAAGAAGGAGATGATGGAGGGTAGGTTGATTGATGGTGTCAGAGATCAGGTTGGTGGTCATTGGAGATTGGTGGTCGTCGGAGATGAGGATGGTGGTCGAGGATGTGTGGTAACCGAATATAGTTGTTGGAGGTGTTGAACGGTGGTGGTGAAATGGGGAAGAAGATGAAGGGGTGCATAGTTGGTGGGTCCCATCATTAATTAAGGGTATTTTTGTTTTTTATTATATTTATTAACTAGGTTATAGACTCATGTAATACACTGGTTGAACAAATAAGTATATATTATAAAAGTACATGCATTACTATAACTCTTTAAATATTTCTTTATACACAACATGTGATGTTTTATTTATAGATCTATCATTTTTATCTAATATTAATAGTTTAACTTTTACTTGTAGTTTCTGGATAATACCACATACTTGGTCGTTTTCATAGGCTGATGATACACAATTTATTGGTATAGTCATACTTGAGAATGTCAAGATCTTTAAAAACATATTTATTTGAATTCCATCATTATGTTTTGTTAAACGATAAAGAAAAATAGTAATGGAATGAAATATTAATAAACAATTTAAAAATATATAATGATGGAATGTTATTATGGCATTGTTAATATATATTTAACTAAAATATAAATATTGAAGTTTCTTTTTATTATTTATCGAAACTTACAATTACAATTAACAATTAGTTACGAATTTGAGTAAAGTATAAATATTTACGTTTTTTTATTTATTAAAATATTTAGAAAGGTATAAATTTTTAAAATGTGTAATCAAAATTATTAAATATAGATTGTATAAACTTAAACGTAGAATGTATTAATTAGTTTGTTATGAGCGGAAAATAAAAGAAGATGATGCTAAGAAGATGCCATATGTACAAAATCATTTTGATTTATTAAAAGTAGGATTAATTATTCACTCAAAAGAGGTATGTTGGTAATTTTGCATTGACTGAACAAAAATAGTTTACCTCTGTTAGCATCGGGGACTGCCGGTGTGCGAACCATGTAAAGTTCAGGCCCGCATCTGTATCTTTTTGAAAGTGTGAACTAAAGTTATAATATGTGCAAACCCTAGGAACTGTCCGTGTAATTTAATCTTGTTTTTTGGGGCTTGTAGTTTCAGGGATTATAGCTTTTAGCTAGCCTACTTTTATCAATAAAAATTTTTACAATTCAAAAAAATTAATAAACAACACAATTACAATTGTAAAAGTAACGACACTTAAAAGAGCTTATTAGTTCCATTCTAAACAACTCAATGCTCTTGTTGTCCTAAGCCTTCAACTGCTAAATTTTTTACGAGAAACTTACTATTGAAGTTGCATACCACCGGTCGTCCCTCTGTTCACGGTTAAACTCCATCGGTCAACTTAACTATTATCTTTAGTGTTTTTGAGACCGGATCGGACCGGCCGGTCCGTCCGGTTCCACCGGGGTTCGGCTGGGTGGCCGGTCTGGTTCTCATGGACTCGTTTTTGGCCGGTCGAACCTGCCGGTTCATCCCGAACCGCTGGTCGGACCGGGAAACCGGACCGGTTCGGACCGGATTTTGTATTTTTTTATTTTTTTTATTTTTTTGATTTTAATGGGTAAAAACGAGGTGTTGAACCATAAATTAGTATGTTGGATATAAAAATATAATTAATTTTATATATAACTATAAAATACATATATAAATTACTTATATTTAATTATATATATAATTATATATATAATATACTATATATATAATTATGACGTCATCCGGTTCTTAAATCCGGTTCGACCACCAAACCAGTAATGCGTCCGGTTTGACGTCCGGTCCGGTTTTGAAAACATTGATTATCTTTAAACAATTAAGGGGGCGTTTGGTTGGAAGGAATGAATGGAATGGAATGGAATTGAGAAACTAGTATAATTTTCAAGCAAAATTATATTTAAGTGGCTAATAAAATGTAAAACCCAAGGGAATGTTTCACCTCAAATTCCCTTGGTTGTGGGATTTCAAATTCCCTCTTTAGGTGGAAGGATTTTGAAATCCAACAACCAAAGGAATTTGAGGTGAAACATTCCTTTGGGTTTACTTTTAATTGCTCACTCAAACACAATTTTACTTGAAAATTATACTAGTTTCTCAATTTCATTTCATTTTATTTTATTCTTTCCAACCAAACGCCCCCTTACCCAAAAATATCCCATCCCATCAGCAAAATTTCAATCTTGTATTTTTCAGTCTTAGACAAAGAACGGTTATATTTCCGGTGGCCAAAAACTCTCCACCACTAAAATGGCTTCATCTCTTCTTCTCCGGCCACCTCCTCCGCCACCACCACCGCACTCTTCCTCTTTCATCCACCGCAATCTTCATCGAATATCCTCTAATTACAGTCCCAACAACAAAAATCTCACTTTCAAACCCTTTTTATCAATCGCAACAAAGGCCCTCACTGAATCATCCGACTCTCCCAAATCCCTCGACCCACCCGACCCACAGTTCCTTCTTCAAGAACTCGCTGTAATCCTCAAACCCTCTAATCTATGTTTTATGCCATTGCATTGACAGAAACCCTGATTTTGAATGCGGGTTTCGTTTGTTGGTTTGATTTGAGTGTTTTCTGATGAGAATTGGATGTAATTGGGCCTAATTACACTGGTCTTGCACGATAGTTACAAATACATCGACAGAAACCCTGACTTTGAATGTGGGTTTCGTTGAGTGGCTTAGTTTACGTGTTTTCAGATGAAATTGGAACTAATTACACTGGTTTTGTACGATAGTTGCAAATACAATGATAGAAACCATGATTTTGAATATGGGTCTCGTTGATTGGTTTAGTTTATGTGCTTCTGGTGAGAATTGGATGTAATTATCATGGGTTTTGCACGATTGTTATAAATACATTGCTAGAAACCCTAATTTTGAATGTGGGTTTTGTTAATTGGTTTAATTTATGTGTTTTCTGATTAATATTAGACCTAATTACACTGATTTTTGACCTATAATTGCAAATACACTGACACAAACCCTGGTTTTGAATGTGGATTTCGTTGATTAGTTTAATTTACGTGTTTTTTGATGAGAATTGGATGTAATTATCATGTGATTTTTGACCTATAGGTACAATTAGATTGACATAAACCCTAATTTCGAATCTGGGTTTCGTTGATTGGTTTAATTCAAGTGTTTTCTGATGAGAATTAAATGTACTTATTGTGGGTTTTGCACGATAGTTAAAATTATATTGACAGAAACCCTAATTTTGAATGTGGGTTTCGTTGAGATGTGTTTTTTACTTGTTTTTTGGTAACAAAATTGGAAGTACTTATTGTGGTTTTGCAGGATAGTTTCAATCTTCCATCTAATTACTTTTCGCAGCTCCCTCGTGATCTTCGTCTAGACGTCAGTGAGATTCTGGATTATTGTTGTTGTATACATCAAATATTATCATTTAAATTTGTTTTTGTGATATCTGGATTATGTTCTAGTTGTTGTTTTTCTTACCAGTTTGAGTTAATATTGTGTAGCTGAATGATGCTGCTTTTGATCTCTCAAATGGACCAGTGATGGAGCAGGTTAGTATATTGACTATATTCTTATCTTTCATTTATTTCAAGAATTGTCATGTTTGTTTGTTTGTCTTAAATGGACCAGGTTAATAGCATCATTTATTAGCAATGATGCTTCTTGATGAATAATACAATAATTATGTTGTTGAGATGTTAGTGTACAACAGGGGTCAGCAGGAAAACCGAATATAAGAAGCTGAACAGATTTTGAAAACATTGATTCTGCTTATATATAAATGCGTTATATGTAGGAAAAGTTTTGTTATAGTTTTGTGTAAATAACATATTTGTTATAGCTTATTCTTTATAAATTAAAAGGATTGCTAATATTTTATTTGACCAAAGACATAACTTGATTTATAACTAAAATTAACTTGAATCCACCCACCTCTAAAGCTGGCGATTAACAAATTAATGGAACCGTACCGATTGGTTATGAATATCCAAAAACTGAAACATCTGTTATAAGTTTGGTTTTAGTCCATACCAAACTGATCCATGCTCACTTGTAGCTTTATAAGTTCCTTGATATGACAAATGATGATACAATTGTGAATTAATAATGCAATTTGTGGCTCCTTAATAAAATCTTCAACCACTAAGAACATATCTTGAATATTGAAGAACTTGTGAATTGTTCAAAATGCATTTAATGATCTTTTTATAGGAGTAAAGTCGGTAAGGAAATTGATGGTTGACCAAACAGAGTCAAATTTCAAAGTATAGGCCTCTAAACCTTTCTAAAATTTAATCAATTTACATTCAGTTTTATTAAACTACACCTTACACTTGCTTATTACTTCATAGTTTCCATAACAAAAGATGAAAAAAGAAATTAAGTAGAAATTGTATTATATTATATGCAAAGAATTGACTTTAAAAGTCAAAATTGTATGGTACAAAGGGCACATGTTTATATGAACTCACTTTCTTGGAAAATTTCATCAGTGTGGACAAGAGTTGGGAATGACATTGCTGAACATATCTCGGGCTTGGGAGTCAGCCGATACATCGACTTCAACAGCTTTGGTCAACAATCTCCCTTCATTATTCAACTCATTGACCAGCAACAACAAATCAGGCAAGAGTAAAAGCAAAAGCTTTGCATATAAGTCCATTAGCACAAGGACTTCCCTCTAAGATGATTTATATTTTATTGCTAATTAGCTCTTGGAAAACGTTTGACTTCTGCTGGAAGGAGGTTTCAGTCGATGGGTCAATATGGTCAAGGTGAACTACAAAGGGTAACCTGTCAATCTTTAGCTATTTGCTCATTACAAGTAGAGGTGGCCATTTTGACCCATTAAAAGTCAAATAAAACTATTAGCTAGAAGGGGAATGGGGCATACATGTTGATAATTGCCCAAAGTATATTTTTAGTGCATAGCACCTCTTTTTTGAAAGGTTTAGTTTATAATTCTTAATGCATACGGTTAAAAATCATCAAAGTACATGTTTAGTTCTTACTACTTCCTATATTGTTTTATTCAAAGATTATTTTTATTATTGTAATAATATTGTTTGTTGCAATCATAATTAATGCATTAATTATTTATAAAACACAAAAATATGGCCCAAAAAGTGTTTTATTGTCAAACCAACCCTGCGTGTTGTGAGTCAACCCCTTTTTGACCCGTACCCCGGCCGGCCCATCTTGCCACCTCAAGTTTTAGTTCACATTTTTCTTTGGGTAAAGAGGAAGGATGGTACCTCAAAAAATTATATTTTAGAATAGAATACAAAACACTAGGCCCCTTAGGATATACCCCAATGGAAGATAACACCAAAGCTAATAAAAAAACATTAGTGAGGGCCCTTTAAGCAACTCTCATGGCTCATCTGGCCTAAACCTATCTAAAGCCCATAAAAAAGGCCCAACCTACTCTTCATAGCCCAATATGAAATAGAAGAGTATACTATCTATAGTAATATGAAATAGAAGAGTTTACTATCTGCAGTAATTCGATGCTTATTTTAAACTATGCATACACACAAATACAAATTAATCCACACATGTTACTATCCAAACATATACATTATTCCACATCATGCTTTTGACTTTAGACTCTGCCATCTTGATCATCCGCTTCCAGGTCCACCAACAATAAATTTCCAAATGCTGATAATCACTATATTCAATACCCTTCACAGTATACAGCCTCAATTGATCCACCTTCTGCATTAGTAAATCAAAGTTATATGCAACAATCAAAAAATTCTATGCATAGAAATTTCTAATACAATCCATCCCCCATGATTTCATCCAAAACCATGGCCATTTTCAAATTTGATGACATCACAGCACACATTTTTTTGATGTCTCAAAACATTGTACTTAACTTCTTTGCTTCAAAAAGCCACTGTCTTTGTAAACATGTAAACGCACAAAAAAAAAAAAACAACCATTGTATGTTGTCCAAAATAGCTCATTTTGCCTGGTATGATGTTTCTGTTTTTTTTTTTTCTTTCTTGCATTTTATAAGAAAAATTGTGGTTTGAAGTAAAACACAAAGCATAAATCACTTTAAAAGCTATATGTTGTGCCTTGAGGTGGAATCTTCAACCTGTTTACTTATGAATGAGTTTGTTTGGCTTATGTTTTCCTCTAATGGATTAAACGGGTAAGTGATACGAACCTAATGGGTCAATCTGGGTTGGGTATTCAGGCTTAGTGGGTAGGACTTAGTGAGCAGTTAGTAGCTGATTAATCTCTATATAATTGTGTTTGATGTTCTAGTTTAGGGTAGAGAGTTTAGTATTTGAAATTCTGGTTTGTATTTTGGAGATCAGTCCATCTCGAAGAGGACTGTTTGTACTCGTTGTAATTCAATCATGCCGACTAAGTTCTAAACAGTAAATTTCAAAGTAGTGCTAGTTGAAAGCGACACGAGTCAAATGGGTCAAAAAGCCAAAAGACCCTCAAAGCATATTTCAATGCATACAACCTGTTAAATCACTTTATTTAGTTAATTAGATTTTTGTTGTAATCTTATGGTTGTATTAATCATATAAAATTCATTAGTTATTAATAAGAATTGTTAAGTTGATGAAAAAAGTGTGTTGTATTGTGGGTCAACCCATCCCAACCAGTTAGTGATGCAACGCAACCTGTTAACCAACCTCCTAACCCGTAATTTTCCACTCTGGTTGTGCAAAAACATTTTTAGATTTTTCTTTCACCAATTGCGTATAGGGTTGGACATATTGTAAAAGGATACAAGCAAAAACTTGTAATTATAGTGCATCCTTTAAGTATTCTTTTGTTATTGAGGTGCATAACCCTAGTCTGATTTTTATGCATAGATTTCCAAAGCTATGATTTCAACCGGGAAGCTTCTGTCCTCCACTCCTGTATCTGAAGAAACCAATGAAGAGTCAAAAGGCGAAACACGCATGTTCAAGGTATTATATAACCTTGCACATTAAATGAAAACTGGCGAATTAATTGTATTTTATTTTGCAGTTTGGAGAGCTTCAAGTTGAACTAACACGAGAGAAAGCTTACATAGGTGCAGTGATTGGCTTTGTTTACGGGTAATTATCTATCACTTAATCTGTATTTTATTACATACTTGTAACAAGAAAGAGTTGTAACTGTCAAAAAGATAATATAACTCTAAAAACTATAAAAATGTAGGATTATTTCATGGGAATTAAGTCAAGGCATTCAGAATATACCAGAGAGCACATTTCAGTATGCAAATGACAATGCTGCATTGATTGCCCAGGTGATTGAGTTATATTTTAGTTAGGTTGTATTTCTGGCTTGTGAATAAAATGGTCAAATAAGCTAACTCCAGACTCTAGAGGTGGCCAAATGAGCAAGTCGGGTAACAGGTCAAAAGGGGACATTTTTATAGGTTGATACGGATTTATCCAAAATTATCCAGTCTATTAAATAAAATGATTTAGAAGATTTTTGCATTATAATTACACTTTGGATGACTTTTTACTCGTGTGATCCATTTGACTTGTTTCCTTTTAAGTTATTTTGTTTATCAGTTTGGCTCGTTTAGAGATTAAACATAACCCGTATCAACCAATTCGTATGGATGCTGCAGTCTTTGCGAGGAACCTTACTTGTTCTCTTTTATGGATCAACGGTTTTGTCTGCTTTTGCTACCATTGGGCTAGTCTTACTTTCAAGAGAACTCAAATCTGGAAAGAAGTGAGATTCTACCTAATAATCTTGCATCTTTAACCCAGGTTAATGTGTTTTATGCACTGTTAAGGTCAATGTGTTTTAAATCAGCAAATTTGCTGTTTATGACAAAATCAGGCGGTGTATGTAATATTTGAGAAGTATATATTATATGGTGACAATGAGTTTACTTTTGTTTTTATAAGTATTCTGTTAATTTTGATTTATGATTCGAAAGACCCCAACCAGATGATTTGTGTTTTGATTCGGGTTCAAGGAGTTCTACAAACAATAGTAACCACTATCACCAGTTTGACGGTATGAACCCTAACATGATTCTAACGAAGACGGGATAATCACTAAAATTACTATACTTAGCGACTAATTTTAAGAAAATAGTCTCTTACCCTAAAAAGAATGCATATATAGTCTTGGATTTTAGCTGTGTACAACAGGTGTACAATTAACGTGACAGATTGCAGCTAAAAGTTACATCAAAAGTTAGTAATTTGTCTCTAAAGGGAACATCCTCGCGATAAGTAGTGTATCTCACAATCAAAAGATCGATTATTCAAATCCTATAAGATACATGTTCTTGTGTGGTTATCCTAGAAAATCTAGAAATTGGTAAAAAAAAAAATGCTAAGTAACTCAAAAGGAAATGTCAGACATTGGTTATGTGTAAAAATGCTTAAATTGTGTATCTATAACCGCTGGATTTGCTTGTAACTTGTGAAGTATATAAGTCATAATGGATTATTATATCAAAGGATGCAAAAGTACAAGACATAGAATCATAAAACAAAGGTGCTTTACTATTCGATAACCGGCAAGAATGATAAATAAGACTATTCTTGCCTTTATTACATGAAATAAAATGACAAGTAAATGTAAACTTGAGCCCCAAATGCCCGGGTCTAGGGTGCCATGTTTGAGTAAAGGTAAAATATGCAATCCTAGGAAGAGGCAGAGTAAAAGGATAGAGATCATCATCCAGACTATTGTGGCAGGAAAAGTTTTTTCCAGTCTTGAGATCATTTAAAGAAAAAAAAAAACAAATAGATCAAATTCAATGATGACAAGGTTGTCACAAGTTAACTTTTTGATAGAGATAAGATATTTGTTGTTAAGGTGATAGGTGTGGTCGTGGAGTTTATGGAAAGCTTTACCATATCCGTATATGGGCAACGTGTTGCCATTGCCAACAAATATGTTACCTTAGTGAGATGATAACACAAAGATAATAACAAAGGGAACGAAACATACTTGCATTAGCAGTTTGGTGATTGGATGCAACAGTATCCATGTAGCACCAAGTTGAACCCAAAGGAGGGAGTTGCGAGTTCTGAATTGCTACACCAATATCTGTATGGCTTAATGCATCAAAATTGTGTATTCATGGGAGGAGGGCACCCGGTTGAAAAACCATGTTAGCTGCAGGGTGGGGACGGGATAGTTTTTGTTGTGGTCGATGTCTTCACAGGGTTGGATTCTGCCACGAAATTTGTTGGGTTGGATGTGGACAAGGTAGGGTGTTCCACCAAGCCCATTGAGGTGGTGTAGACTACTGTTGAAACCAACCCTCTAACCTCGTTGTTTCATTCGCCACGATAATTACCAAGATTCCGTCCTCGCTGAAAATTCTGGTCATAAGGATGCTACAGCTGCTGATTTAAGGGTGTTAAGGAGTATTGCGTTCTAACACTTTGTGTCCTTTGGCATGAAGCTTGAAAAGTTTTACCTATGAGGTGTGGGTTAACCTTGGTGCAATCCAAGGTACGAACTATGTTTTAAATGTTCACCTTAGGCACGACAAAAGTAAGTCAGAGGGTTTGCCAGTGATGGGAGATGGAAGTGTGATCAACAGCAACACAGCATTTGGTAATGAAGGCGTCAGTGAAAAATGTGTCAATGGTTGTGGATGAAGATTTAGTGTTAGGCCCTAATACCATCAAGGTAAATGGTAACAACCATATTATGTTGCCAAAATACAATTACAAGAGCCCTATATATATTTAACTAAGATACACATTGATCAATACTATGACAAATCAATACATAAATATACATCAACGAATAATATATATACTTCAATATATATAACCTGCAAGTACATACATAATTTTATATACCCACTATGCTGTTATAATTACTAACGAATTTCATATCAAGTAAAATCAACTTACTTCAAAGATCAATTCCTAATAATGACTATGATGATAAAGTGTTTCACAGATGTTTAGATAGCAAAATGATGACACTAACATAATGGCATATAACATGTTTAACAAGTTAAAAAAATATTAACTTTGTAATAAATAAATTATGATGCAAAAGTTACTTACAATGTTACACGAATCCGGTTGAGATCATACAGATCTCAACTGATTCGATTTTTTGTTTTTCATTTTAGTTCAAGAATCCAAGAAACACATTCTTTGAGTAGTTCAAATTTCTGATGCACGGCTATACTCAGCATCACTTTCATTTTTTCCCTAAATACAGTAGTATTTTCCATGAGAGCAAAAGTTCCAGCACAGGCACAATGTTCTGCCAAATGTGCAGCTTTAATCTGCTTGCATTTGAGGCAAACCAAGTCCTGAAGATGATAAGCACGTTCTCTTTGGCGCACTATTTGAAGAAGACTGTTTTCCATCATCTCACGGTCATAAGGTTGACTACATTGTGGGACATTACATCTCCATTCTTGAGTCAGTAAAGCACTATCCTCACGCAAGTCTATGTCTCTACAGTCATTGCAGTAGCTGCCAAATGACAAAAAAGCATATTAAAAAAAAAACATATTAGGAGTGGTAAAAAATGGGTAGGTTAAGACAGATAATTCTTTGGTGCGGATTAAGATGGTTGGATGACCCGCAACAACTTTTGCCCTAAGGAATCTCAAAGGGTTTGTATATACTTCGTTCCTAAAATGAGATTAAAATGAGAAGGATAGAATACAATATTACACATAGGTACCTTTTACTAGTGGCGGTAAGATATACTAATCTAATACGCCCCCTCAAGTTAAGGACCAAAAACAAGAAGAGAAACTGTAGACTTGGTAATGGCAAACCTCATCGTTTGTTTTATACGCAAATGAAAAACAACTTCTACATGTTTTATACACCCATGGAAAACAGGATTGGGTGATAAATGGATTGCACCTAGATTCTCCACCATTGGATCAGAGATATAAAACGTTATATGCACAAAAATTACTCTTTCGATGACTTTTGAGCCCTTTGACCCTAACCTAACCCATTTCTTTTGAGTTTATTTCTTTTGAGTTTATTTTTTTTATGTTGCCCTAACCTAACCCATTTCTTTTGAGTTTATTTTTTTTATGTTGCCCTTTTGAGCCCATGGAAAACTCGGGTTCTGTTCACTTTTTGCTTAAAGTGGTTTTAAACCAAATAATGAACACCTCTAAAACATACCTCAAATCAACCCACATTTACTTCTTGTTATTGAAGTGACTAATCTTACAGTTTATTGATAAGATTTAAAATGATTTTGTTAGCAAATAGTTAAGGTAACATGTAAAAAAGCATGCCATTCTGATTTTGTAACAGTGCAAATTTTATTATATTACCTGCAAATCACATTTGGTAGAGTAAAAGAAATCGAACACTTTTGAAACTGTGCCTCAGGAGCAAACTCCCTTACATGCACTAATTTTAACAGATTCCTCTTCATGACCTGCAGTTTGTTACAAACATTAACAAAACAATAACATTTGCAAATAAATTTTAATGCTCATATAAAAGAGAGTTAAACAAATCATACCCGAATATCATCCTGCACGTTCTGGTCAAGCTCAAGCACAGCACACACGTGTTTAATAAATTCAAGTGCGTGAGATTTGCCTTTCTCTCTCATGTGAATAAAAGTAACTATATTCAATAGTTTAGATGAGAAGTCGGATTCAATCTGAAAAAACAAATAAAAAACATGAGTTTATGATTAAACCAGAATATTTGTGAAGTCCACCAATACTAAGATTGTTAGTTTAATTTTGACCTTCTCCCTAAGGTATTTAATCATGCATGACTGGAATGTTTCAGCAGCTGCTGCAGTAATTGATGGAGTGCATGAGTCAGCATCCCTTACATTTGCTCTTTTACTGGCTTGATCTTGTGCAAATTTCCACGGGAGGTACAAAAACTCAGAGACTGTGACAATAAAGTGATCCTATAAAATAAAAAATAAATAGTGTCAAGTGGTATCAACTGACAATCATGTAACTGTAGAATTTTTGCATGTTAATGATATATATGTCAATTACCTGAGCCTCCTTAGGCAGATTTTCTGCTATATTCCATTGTGGCACTATGTCCACTTCCGAATCATCGTTTGTTTGATCTGATTTAGGTTGAATTCCACCATAGTTGTACTGTAGTATTAAAGGAAATGTCAATTTCTCATTCCACTTGAATAAAGGGTGTATCAGAAGTAAAAAATAAAAAAATAAAAAAATAAAAAAAAAAAATTAGCTAACCTGATCCATGAATAGCAGTGAATGCCAGAATTGTGTGGGTTCAAGCTCAATCCACTTAAATAAGTCTCTAAAAATACAAAAATAGATATATAAATAAACTTAATATTGCTTTAAACTAATAAAATGCAAAGTGCCAACCTTTTTTGTAGATTTTTCAGTAGAAGATCACAGTAAGCTTGGGCAGCTGATATGTCTGGCTTTCCAGTGTCGAATATCAGTTTCGAATAATTGGCGAATATGATTGTGGCACCCGCTTTTCTAAATTCAGCTAGCAGTAATGCAAGCACCTTTTTCATGACCTTCTGAAGCATTCGAAGAAGAGCCGGATCATGAAGTTTTGACCGTGGACTAAATCAAAGACAAAAATGTCAAAATAGAAATACAAGTACTTATAAAATCGACAAACAGAACTAGCAGTACCTGCAGAGCCATCTGTATACATGTTGCAACAATTCATCAGCAAAAATATTTCCTGATGAAACTGCATCAGCAAGGCATCTTTGAATCAATGCTCGGAGGGCACGAAATGCATGTACACATGGTGTGGCCTCATCCAATTCTGACAGTTCATGTGATTCAGAAGCCAAATCATGGTCAAACTCTAATAGTAGGGCATTAACAGCAAGATTGTGAATCTGCATGCATTGGAATATTACTTGCAAATCATGGATTTTTTATGTTGAAAAAACTTAGCATCAACAAAATTGCAGACCTTTAGCTCAACTGTCACTTTCCTATAAGCACCCTCGCAAATAAGAACAGGTTGATTGACCTGTTTCCAAAAAAAAACTTGGATTATCAAAGAGCCACGAATATTTTTTGCTTAATGGTGTATGTTATTCTAACACAGACCTCATCAAAGTAACATGTTTCTTCTTTAATATCCCCTCCAAGGTCTGGAATTCCATTATCTGACACCCAGAGCAACTGCAAAATGGTATAAAGACCTCAAGGTAAATAATGACTATAATTCTTAAAAATATAGACCATTATAAGGGTTCAAAGAATATGAACAAGAAGTCCAGAACAAGTCATATAACACTATTTATACTTTAAAAGTAATATGCCCACATATGCATAAAGTGAACACAAGTTTATGCTAATTATTTGAGGATGGCAATTTCATCCAAGTTATTATACGAAACAGGTCAAATGTAGAAAAATAGCTAAAACTGTCAAAAGCCCCTAACCATCCTAAAATGTTATATTTAAAAGAAACCATCTCATTGATTTTTTAATAGTCTTTTTAATCATATTTAATACATTAATTTTCACAAATGCAGAAAGATCGACAACTTTTGACCAATTATCCAACTTGTCCGTTTTGCCACCTTTATTTACTAATCATGACAGCGTATAATAGTGAAGCATAGACAACCTGTTTCTGATCACGTAATACTCTAGCAAAAAAGACATCTGCAGTGTGTATACGCCAATCTAGTTCGATGTTGCCTAATGGAACCTGTTTAAGTTGAAAATCATAAACTCATGAACATAATATCAAAATGCAAATTACATATACACATGAATTAAAGATTACATGAGAATATCTGGAAAGAGCAATTTTTTCATTTAACCAACGGGATGATGCAACACAACGACGCATCCCAATTTTTGCAGCTACAATCTGCCAGCCAAGAGCCTACACAGAACATAAGAGTATGGTTAACTAACCTGTATCAAGTTAAAGCCAGCTCATCACTGAAAGCAGCTTGTACCACAAGTCAGTTACCTGATATTGACTATCACGCGCATTTGAAGGAATGTTCACACACGGGAAATCGTCAAGAGCCCGTATAGCAGACTTCATAATGTTAACATCCGGGCACTCAAGTACAGCAATTGCAGGCCCATGATGTTGAGATCTGTGAATCAGTTCAAAAGTGAAGAAAAAACATCAAGGTTTAGCATAATTCTTTCTTTTTGAAGCCCAACCCAACCCTTTTTCACCTGTTACCCAGCCCACCTGTCTTGCCACCTCTAGTGATAATATATTAAAAAAAAATAGAATACCTGAATTCACTGATTGCTCTTTGCAAGATTTTCTCAGCATCCTTAGGGTTTCCAACATAGTCTACCTGAATATTTCCACACATCACAGCTTGAAATTAAACTTGTTACAACAAAAAAGAAAAAAAGGGCATTTGACTCAACATAGACCAAGACCTTAAAAGTGAAAGAATCTCTAGGCATGGGAGGTTCGATTGATAAAGCTTGGCAAGCTTCACGGAACTGTTTCTCTAAAATATGTGGTGATATCTCTTTATTCTGGAAACGATGGATCATTACAGCATGGATAGTTGACAATGTAGGAAAATATACAAGATAAATACCCCTTAATTCAGATATGCTGAAAAGAGAAACAAAAAAAATTGTTATACATGCCAATTGGCAAACAAACAAGGGATTAAAAAAAAAAGAAACTTACCTATGATATAAGTAAAAGAAAGAAATAGACGATTCTAAATAAGAGCATTCCGTAGTAGTTTTCATACGCAGTTCACTTAAATTCCATCCGTCTTTTGCATTCCGTTTCTTAGCTGATTTATTCACTTTACAAACACATCCCATCTGAAGGATGAAGTTGAAATCCAGCCCTACTTTTGTTTCATATATTCCCTGAAATGTAATTGGACAAGCAGCATATAATAAAAAAGTAATGTAGAGTTTCTGAATCATTCAAAATAGAGGAACATGAATCGCTTCTGTTTATTCAATTATACTAACCTCCACTTCAGGATCTGCAAGGTGAGCAGCAAGTTTCCTGCTTTCTATCTTAAACTGATCTTCATCAGTTATGACCTATAAAGCATACTAATCAATAAGCATCAAAATTACTAAAGTAATCATATTTCCAAATATAATTGCAAATAATATACCTCAATTAAGTTATAGCGATGGTGGCCATGGGGAAGACACTTGCTCACAAGTCTTCCAGGAAGATCTTCAGTCACCGGCGCTTTAGAATTTAGGTAAAATACTCTGGGAACATTAATAGGAATCTTATGCATGGTTCCATCCACGACAATCCATACAAAAAATTGACCATTTTGTGAACTTGGAACAAGTTGAATTATCTGGTCAAAAAAGAAGCTTACGAGTCATAAATGCATAATGGGTAAACATAAGCCCAAAAATGCTATAAAAGGTTGAAAACTCCACTACCTGCCAGTGGCTGCCTATAAGAGCTAGTTCCTGCCTTTTAAAATATGAACCAACCCCAGTTCCCTGAGCTTGTCTCTTATTTGCCACATCACTAGGGATACCAATAGCTTCATTTCTTTGATTAGATTCATCGAAAGTGTCCAACCTGTCATGGGTCAATGTGGGTTGCCTTTTATCTCTAATGCGTTAATAAAAACAAGTTGATTAAATTTGCCCATGGTGTCCAACCTCCATAAACATTTCTATTCAAACGTTAAGATTTATTACTGTAATAAAATTGTCCTTTTATTTGATTGATGACTGATTCATTTATACTCATTCTATAAAATAGACAAACAAATGTGTGAGTCAACCCAACCCGACTTGACATGTTTCTACCCATTTAGACTCATTACCAATCTATGTATGCTAAAGTACCTTTGTCTCTTCCTTCTTGCAAGAACTTGTTTCCACTTTCTTTTTTTTGAATCAAGCCATCCTTGGTAATCCAAGTGTTTGTCTATATCTTCGACACTAACGTCAACAGGTTGTGGTGATGATGCCGGCAAATTCCCACTTTGACCATTATCAGGTTTTTTCTTAGAAGCTCCTTGACCATTCATCTTATAGTTAGTTTCATAAGAACGAACAATAGGTCTAGGTCCAACACCAGAAGATTTTCTATTGCTCCCGAAATCCTCCAAATCCACAATGTTCTGTTCATTCGGTTCATAATTTTCTCCATTTGCATCATTTTTTGGGTCATCTTTATTTATCTTGTTCACTGAACTAAAAATATCAACTAGTTTTCTTTGCCTCATTTTGTCCTCTTTTTCACGAACCTTCTTGTACAACCAATCAGGATGAACTACTCTTGGAACAGGGTTTGAAACCTAAAAAAGAAAAAACTATATATATAAAATAGGTTGAAGAAAAACTAATGGTTACACATCAAAAAGATGCAATACTTCATCGAATATTTATAAAAACACTGTACCTTCTGCATTGCTGCAGGAATGGTAATGATTTTCTGTATAGCAGAGCTAAGCCGTTGTTTGTAATATGACCAGTCAATAATGGACCGAATACCAAAATCCGATGAGATTTTGCACCACTTTTTCAAATAGAACTTCATGAGTTCTGCACATGAAACAAGTAAAGACTGGCATACTTTCAAATTTAAAAGATTCCAAGTGTAGCGGTCTAAAGTTTTACCTGAATCGGTTTCAAATATAGCAACAGGAACAGCACGTTCGCTCACGGGGTTCCCCTGTTCCCATCAAGATTGGAATTTAAACAATGGTAAGCTTTTAAAACAAAAAAGAAAGAAAGAAACACAAAACAGATACTAAGTTTGAGTCAAAATGAAGTATATATGAAGAGAAGAAAGTCAAGCAAGAACGCAAACTCTAGTAACTGTATAATAACAAAAAGGCAGCCAGCCAGCCAACCTCAAGTTTCAACAATTATATAGCTTATCTTGGGTCGTCTATAAAGCTTGAATTGATAGTATGTTATTGATTTAAAGAAATCAACTTTATAAATGAAAAACTAAAAATTATTTCAAATCCAACAAGTTACAAGTAAAACAAGCACATCCTAAAGTCAGCAATATTAGCCAAAGAAGATGTTTACCTGTGGTTCACATGCAACAACATATTGGCAACGTAGGCCTTTATCTTTAACCATAGTATCACCAAGAAAATCAGCAAGACGTCTTGCCGTGGTTACGGCACATGATTTTTGTTCACCATAATCTGCTAAAGACTTGCTCATAGTGCTTGATTCAGATATGTAATCAAGCAATTCACTGTCTGCAATATCCTTTCCTTGATTCTACAATATTTACTAATCAATGATAAATATATATACATACATACACACGCACGCACACATATATATCCATACAACATAGACTAGTTTATAATTATTGTAGTCTAGAAGGTATCTGTTTGTAATTTATACATATTCCATTCTCTTTTTCATTTAAGAAAGCTAAGAAATAAAAATATCAAAAACATAGTAGAAATATGATTTACATACATCAAGAAGATCAAGCCAACGGTTTGCAACAGAAGCAACTACAGAATAGCATTCCTCTAACGTAGACCCATGAAGAAATTTTTCAAAAAGCTCAGCCTGAAAAATAAGTATATCAAAAGTTATGTGAAAATGTGTCAAAGCTTAAAAATATAATTTAAAGACCACCAAGTCAAAACAAGTTTATTAGATAAAAATATCACTTGGAAAACTTTAATGAGCTTTAGTTCACCCCTCCTTTTTATCTCAAAACCTTTAAGCTCCGCAAGGGTACCATCTTCATTAAAAACAGCATATCGCTTCTTTAGTAATATACCTTCTTCTTTAGAAGCGGGAAGAATCATAGCCTACATTCATAAACAGTACTAGAAAGTCAAAAAGTAATATCATGACTAATCTAAATAACTGACAAAATAAGGTGCCACTTTTGTTAGAGGTAGCAATGGAAAAGTCGGGTAATTGGTTAAAATAGTGTAGCATTTTTAACATGTTGGACTGTTCTATATTACCTTTTGCCCCAGAAAGTAATTCTTTATGAACAATTAGTGTCATTTGATTAATAAATTTAAATTGTTTCAATAATAATCAACTACTAAAAAAAGAGTTTAAAAGGCTTTATGCGTTAGCAACACACTTTAGGTGACTTTTAAACTTTTGACAGGTTCCCTATTTAGCTAAAAAAGATACAGGTTTACCTGTTTGACCTATTAGATATATAGTAGAACCCAAATTAATCCAATCACAAGTACATGGGTTGAAAATGACACATCTATTTCAAGATTTCACCAATTTACCTTGTATGGCCCATCCACTTCAAATTCAATTGAGCATTCCTTGTGTGTTGTGTATGTTCTGTTGATAGGATCTTTGAGAGTCTGATGAAAATATAAAATGAGGATGATGCACGTATAACAAAAGTCTAAAACCCTTATAAATAACTGACTGTTTGTATAAGCTATAATAAAACTAGTTACAAGAAGTGGAGGAACTATAATTACAGGAAAAAACAAAATAATTATAGGATCCATCAAACCTGATATTGATCATTTGTGTTGTTTACCGCCACATCAACATTAAGCATAACACATGGATATGAGATTGTTAGCTTCTTCTTTGAGTCTCTGTGATGAAATTCTCATAAAGGTGAGAAATTGCATCCCAATATATTATGCCATATCAGCAATAACAATAATAACATGACAGAAAAATTCTACCTAAAGGTGAAATTTTCAGGGAATGACCCTGGCAAAGCACACCATATACCATCTGTGTCTAATTCCAAAGGTCTCCCAATCTTTTTAACAAGTGAATGAGCATTCTGGATTATTTTTGCTCCTGTATATGTAACAACTCCTGCCATTTCCATTGAATACCATCTTGCACCTCTGCAACAAAATCATCTTATCTGTGAATTAAATAGAAAATAGAAATAAAAGATGAATTTAACTGAATACTACATACTTGCGCATGACATATCCATAGAAGGAATTCAAAATACATTTGTGAGCGAGTTGTAGTGAATCATACAGAACCACCATATCCTACATCATTAATAAATAAGTAAATAAATACAACCTTACTACAGTGAATATTGGAATTAAAAAACAGATGCAGTAGAGATAAAGTTACTTGTGCTTCTTGAATCTTTATAGGATTTCCACTAGCTTTTGCTTCAGACAACTTCCCTTTCCATACTTTATTGAGCCCTTTGTATTCATATCTTCTATCACGAAAGCTTTGAACAACAAAATAACATGTTATAATCTTATAATACATAGACATAAATTTTAAAATAAAACATATTAATACACCAACGTGTCCAAAGCAAAAAAAAAAATGAATTAAATTCTTACCTTCGAACAGTATCAACATAAAACGGGTTTTCCCGCATGCATATCCCTGCTTCTCGAATTTCAGTGACAGGCTTATCAAGCACTCGCTTATATGCCTGTGGTGGGAGCAGAAAATGTTTTGATTAGAAGAAGAAAATAAGCAGGTCAGCTTGGTTTTAAAAAACATGGTACTCCAAGGAGATAATGTCTAGAAAGCCCAAAGCAAGAGCTTCATACACATGAGGTGTTGCTCTATGTACAGCCAAATTAGCTTTATATACAACCAAAAAACATACTTTTTGTTAAGGATGTTAAACAAATAGTTAATAGAATATTTTATGCATAACAATAATCTCAGGACTTTCAACCCATTACCTTTTTAGCCCACTCTTTTTTTTATTTTACAAGTTTAAGTTTTAACTGTGAGAGATCAAACATACTCAGAACCAACCCATTATAAGTGAATGAGTCAAAATTAGCACCTCTAGCTAAATTAGATGCTATTATGTCACAATAATATGCAAGTTTCTGATATACCTTTTGACAGTACTTCTTTAGACGTTCTTTCAGCTTCAACTGTTGGTCCACTTTAGGCAGATCAAGAAATGGTATTGGTTTGAGCCCATCAACAAACTCGGATTCAATTTGCCTCTTAATATGATAGTAATCACTGATATCCACATTTGATAATAGTAAATTTCCATTATGAGCAAGTAGCATGTAAGAGTAGAGTAATTAATATACCTTCTCTTTGCTGTGTATGTTTCTCCACGCCAAACCCATTCAAGATTTCGAAGACATGTTTTACCAGGACGATTAAAATCACATGCAGTGCAAACCTCATCTATAACAATTGACGGTGGCTGACGTTGCACAAAAGTACAGTTTTTTCAGTAAATAGCGAACTATATCATATTGTGCAATTTGACTTCCAAAAAATTATTCATGTGCAAACCTGAAGTCTGTTTGTCAAAATAATGTTGGGATACATTGCAGCAACATCAAGATGATAGATAAGGGGGCATTCTTCTCGTATGGGTTCATCTCGTAATGCTATCAGCTGCACAAGGTACAGAAAATAAACAATAGCAGAGATAAATTGTTGATATCTTTCAGAATGATTACAATGAGTGTGAACAGGCATTACATATTTTGAGCTTATCACTCGTATATACAACAAAAATTTCATAAAGATTTTGATTAACCAATATAATACATGATAGGCAAGTCACTATTGAAATTCAATGTTCCGTGAAACTTTAGGTTCTATCCTAACCTTGCCACGACAGAAAAGAAAAAAAAGTTCTGGCAATACCTTTTCCATAATAGCATTTTTCACTTCATCGTAGTTTACAACCTCTTTAACATCCATCTTGCCCTCCACTTCAATAGCATATTGAAGGTCACGATCAAGATTTTCAATAAGTTGCTGAAAAAGAAGACTTAAATCAAACTTCATGCAAAAGATTACATTCAAGTCTTGCACAACCCCCTAAATAGTTTACTAAAAAGACTGTATCTTCAACTTGTTTATAAATGATGGATAAAATTATAAGAATAATAGAGACAACTACCATGTAACCACATATGAATATATGATATGCTACATATATTCCAGGTTTCAAACGATGCTAATATTTGAGAGCATCTATAAGATGATAAAAAAGATGGCGTAACAATAAAGCAAGAAGTAACTTTGTAACTGAATCATAATTGGAAATAGAAATCCAAACAAATAAATAGATGTCTCAATGATATTGATGATTGAAACATCTTATACATAAAATTAAAGGTGGCGAGATGAGTGAATAGGGTCACAGATCAAAATAGTTCACGTTGAAATACGTCAAAGTTGACCTGTTCAGAAGTAGATGAGTCAAAACTGCCATCTTACTCCAAAACAAACTTAAGCGGTGTCTAAGAAGATCGACAACATTACCTTGAAGGCAGATGGATCAAGTTTAAAACTAGTTGGAAGGTCAGATCTGAAAACACCAGTTTCTAGACACTCCACATGGCCCCCAATGTATGTCTCACTCTCAAGAAGACGATTCTTATAGAACTTTTCTGGTTCAGCTTGGTGCTTATTAGGACATATCACATTTGCCTTGTATGCCTACAAGTATATTATAGAGCAAAACATTGGTTATAAGTTATAAAGTATGTGTTTTAAAAAGGTGAAAATCCAAACCACACACCTGGACCATGAGAAGCATTTCACATAGAGTCCCACTTCCTTTACGCAATACTTCATCAGGAGTCATTGGTATTATAGTTGCAAGGGAGAAAATAAAGGGATGAACATAAGTCATATACAAATAGTATGTCGACACAGCATCAGATACTGAATAGGATGCCATCATCTGAAATAAGAGTTTTCCGAATATAAGCATATAAGAGTCGTTGTAAATAACTTAAAAGTTCTTTCCAAACATTAAGAACCATACGGATGCTAACAAGATTATTTTTACATACTGTATACCTGAGGCTTTTCCATTGCGAAACGGACCATATCTTCAGGATTTACCTCCAGCGGGTCATAACCCAGTTTGGCTTTCGTGACAGCCTGATATCATAATAAGGAATGATTGATTTACGCCTAACAACGTATCTCCATATGAAATGTATGTGTGTGAGCAAGTTAACATACTTACACATATATAAGGTGTATTTATGTATGTAAACCATACAAGTCTTGTTTTGTTCTAATAAATAGTAATTGGTTATTTGACATTGATATTCTTGACTTTTTGTTAACATATAGACTATTGATCTTTTTGTAGTTAAGTTTCCCTAAGTTATCAATTTGATGGGTTATGTTACTTCTTAAAATCTTAGTTAAGATTTTCCAATGGCTTTGATTAGGTATTTGTGAACTTTCATTGCTTTGACAAATTCAAATGTAAATTTGTAAGATGGTTGGTTTTTAAAATCAAATATATGTATATGATGAGAAAACATATGATGTTAAAAGAAAACAGTAAATCTGAATATGAACCTTCAAACCATGGCTGCCTTGAGGTAGATAACTATCACGTTTGACCCATGCAAAACAATCCAGATGGCATGCAAATTTAGCACGACATTCACCTTGAATTTTGTCACACTGAAACCCCAGCTCCTATAGGTGAAAAAGATTAAGTAATTACTAATAACAATAAGTAGACAAAACACCATCTTCGAATTTAATAACAAAAGTGATCAGCATACATCATTCATTCTCAACCCATGATGAGCTGCCCTGCTTTCCAAGAAAGGCCAGTCAAAAAAGTCTCCATTGTATGTGACATAAATACCAGGCTTCACCTCTCTCATATGAGAAAACCACAATTTAATCAGTTCTTCCTGCATGAAAACACAAAATAGATTGTTAGACTCTGAAGCATGAAATTTAAATGGGAATAAATATTGAGAATTCGCACCTCATTTTTCACATTTGTCACTTTAAAGTATCCTTCAAATTCAGGTTTAGGAGTATATTCTAGATCCTCTATATCTTCACCAACACACTGAAAGCAATTGCAAATGGTCATACTTATCCCCCTAGAAAAACAATAAAATTATACAAATATAGAACTTAAAGTGTCACACAAAATCAAAGGCAATGATGTATTCACCTCTCTGTTGATAATGAGATATCCTCGACCATCAACCATGTATGAGATCATCATAACTAAATCATACTCGGCATCCGGAAATTTCAAAGGAAGCTTTGTGGTCTCTATATCAAATGCACAAACATGAACTTCAGCACGTTGGAGAAGATCATGCCTCCTTTCTAAAGTAACTCCATCACTTGACACGTTAACATCATACCACAGCCCGGACCTTATATCTGACAAGTATGATTTCAAAGTGAAAGAAAGTGACATGTGCAATATTCATAACTAATCAAATGAAATGCAGACACTTACTATAGAATGAAAAACATGTGTGTATGCACATATGTACATATGTATCTATGTATGTATGTATGCATATATCTCACCATTGTCAATGGCAAAGCGAACATGGTAAGGCACGTCATACTCCCTTAAATCAGCAATGCACTCTATAAAATCTAGAACTCGCTCTTTGCTGTAAACTCACAAACCAAAATCATGTCATAACTGGAACGCTAGCTTAATTAATCAGAAAAATAAAGATATTGTAACAGATACGGAAATGCATATTAAAGTGCATACTTCTTCCCTGCTGCGTAAATAGACTCGTATGCCTCTGCAGCATTAGACTTTTCTTGATTTCTTTCAACCACAGGCATCAGGTCACGCTTTACTTGCATCAGTTGTTGTACCGTGTGAAACGATATCTTTAAGTAAGTTTTTTGTAGTCCAGAAAGATGGTTTTTCTGTCATTGTAATCAAATAAGTCAATTTTGCAGTTTGACAGTATGATTCTACTGTGACCCGCTGAATAATAAAATCAGCTGTGAATCACACTATAATGCCTTACAAGATCAAGGTCTTCTTTTTCCACTATTTGAATGTCTGCAATTTGCCCTTGGTATCGTCTTCTTAAATACGCATCAACATCCATTTCCATATTATCCTAAGAGTTTTAACAGAGAGGCCTTCAGGACAACTATAACAATTACAAACTAACCTATAAACACAAACAGTAATCCACTAAGATCCAATCTCCATTCTCCATATGAACATACCTTTATAGCAGCATAAAAGTAAGGTCTGAACTTATACTTCACTTTAAACGTCGAACCATCCTTGAATCAAAACCAAATCAAGTACAAAGTCGTAAACATCACTTCCGTAACACACTGGTGTACAAAATAAATATAAAAAATCACCTGACAAACGAAATACAGATCGACACAGCTATACACGTTCTGCGTATCCTGATCCTCCCAGGACGACTACATACAATCAAAACCGAAATCAAATCAACGAGTTTTAACGAGACATCAATCGAAATTAGCTCTTAAAGCAACCGAACTGTAGAAACTTACAGAGGTGAATGTGAGTAGCCATCCGAGGCGTTTTTCGCCTTCGGTGAACACATCGAATCCGAACTTCGACTCGAGCTTTTCGTCGGCTGAGAGAATGAGCTTCTGCTTCTTGGAGATCTTTGTGTCTCTGCGATCTACTCTTCTTCGATTATCATCCTTCATTTCTGCAGGTGGATCTGTGATTCAATGGAGATCTCGATTGATTTGAGAATTGAAAAGCCCTTGGTGAAGAAGATGGATTTGGGGCGGGGGAGATGGGGCTATGAATGTTTTCCCGCTCTTTTGGTCGTGTGTTATTGGGGGCATTTTTGTCACACTCGTATTAGCGGCAAAAGGATAAAATGGTAAAGGTCCTGGTTTACTTAAAATAATGGTGTTTATTGTGGAGCTAGGGTTAGGTGGAATTTGTGTGATATGTGTCAACATTAAGAGGTGAGATAAGCGGAAAATCAGTTGTCAGATGGTTTAAAATGATGACAAGTGTTCAGATTTATTTTTATTTATTAATATAAAAATTTATTTGTTTTTATAGAAATAAAAAACGGTAAAGCGATGCTTCGTCTCGCTCGAGCTCTACCATTGGCTTTGCCGTTGGCTGCTCAAACAATCGTAAACAATGAGTTTTTCACTTAACTTCCTTGTCTTTTTATATAATATATTCCTCCTACTACGTATCCATAATCAATCTCCATTCGAATCCTTTGACATCTTAAATCATTCAAATCATAATTGATGTTAAATTTGGTTGAAATTTCACCATTAGTTATCAAGGTTAACAAGAAACTAACCTTGAGTTTCACTAATTCACTCGAATGGAGCATACTTGCCTCTTTCTTGTGATCATCGAGCATCAAGAAGGTGGAGAAAATCAACTTTATCTTATTGTTTACACTGATTATAGTTAAATCCCTATTAATTTGACTAGTAACCCTTAATTTTAAATATTTAGATCTTTTTACTTGAAACAGTTAAATGTGATCTTTTTATTTAAACCTTAGCCACTAGACTTAGTAAATACATTGATACTAAAATTTGAAATGTAGCAAAAAAAAAACATTATATAATATGATTTTAGAAACTCATGTAACGGAAGAACCTGGCCGCTTCTCCCCACATTACGTGGCATAACTTCGGGCGTTATCTGTTCGGCTGCAAGAAACTATAAAAATGTATATCGATACAACGACAACGATGATGTTCGCTCATAATCATTTCGTAAAAATACCGCAAATGCATTTGATATAGACTACAATACTAGTTTTTAAATGCAATACCATTTAAAAAACATATTAGATCGTTGAGAAAAAATCTAAACACATCCATTCTTGGGTAAATAAAAAAACACTAACGAACAAAAATTATTAATGAAAAACAAAATTATTAGAAAATGAAACATGTTTAAAAAGTAATATAATACGAGCAAAAAAAATGTTATAGTTGGTATCAGAGACAGGGTCGGGCCTGTGTGCCAACGAGGACGCTAGTCTTTCAAGTGGGGGAGGATGTAACATCTTATATCGGTTGGGAAGAGAAACGAAAGTCACTTTATAAGGGGTTTGATACCTTCCCCTATCGGACGCGTTTTAAACCCGTGATAGAGTATTCTCCTCAAAAAACGAACAATATTGGTGGTATAAGGAGACGGATGTTTAAAAGATCAAGCTTTTATGATAAGAGTAAAAACACCTAAAGTAAAACATTCCTCTTGATGAGCTTTAAAATTATATCATTCATCTTCTCATTCAAGTAAGTAAAATACAGATTGGCCGATAGAAAAATTGTCGTTGAAATAACTTATTTGTTGATTGTCATTACTCATGTTATTATAGTTTTGAATTACCAAAAATATTTTAAATAATTTTCACATAATCACATTCATTATATCTCTGCTATTACAACTATATTCTACTTGGGAAAAATTCAAATAAAAATGCTCTTCAAAGTAAATAATATAAAAAGTAATCTCAATCATTAATCTCTTTAATTAATCGTTGAGATCAAATTGTAAGAAAAAAAATGTTATACCCGTACTTTGAGAATGATCGTTTTTGTTGACTTTTTGCAAAATTTTCCATTTTTTAAATGTTCATAACTCTTATGTACGCCATTATTTGGCCATAAAAATCACACCATAAAAACAAATGTCTTTTTTATTTCTAAAACGAGTAAAACGGTGTTATATAAAAACATATTTTTTAGGTTTTTTAGTTCATATATCGTTATTGTGTTTTTAATGCAATTCGTTGTGTTTTTCTTTTTATTAGTTATTTTATTTTTCTGAATGCTATTGTGTTTTTTTTAAATGATGAACTTTAAAAAAAATACGATGAAATAACATTGTTGTGTATCTCTAATATGCAAACACGATAATAAATTAACAAGTAATTAATTTAATACATTAAAAACAATGATAAAATACACAATGTTTTATTATGTTTTTTATCGTCATTGTTGTCTCGAACGTTATGAGTTTAAAACATACATTAGTAAAATAACATCATTGTGTACTTATAATTATAAAACATAATTATACATAATTATGTAATATATAAAAAACAATAACAAAATAACACAATGTCTTATTGTGTTTTTGGATCGTCATTGTGTTTTTTGAACACTATGGGTTTTGAAAAATACATTGATAAAATAATATTATTGTATAATTCTAATTGTAAAACACAGTAATAGATAACAACAGTCTTATATAATCTATTTCAATACGATATATTGGATCAGATTGAACTTAAACCAGACTTTCATGATAATCAACGGATAACAAAAGCATAATCTTTGTTATATGTCGACTAAAAACAAATACATAGATAATACTTTGAGTGTAAATAACGGATAAAATTCTTTCAAAGTATTAACTTTATAATATTCTTGATTACAAGTGGGCAGTAATTGACCTCGTAATTATACAAGTGTAAGATATTTATACTATAAAAGCTAAACTCTAAAACAAATCTTGATCGCTTATTTTAGGTTTAGGATCAATGACATGCTTCAGCCATTGATCTACATTCTACACATTATGGCATTTCACGAATATGTAGTACTATTGGTTACAAAACAGTGTATAACATAGACAAGAACATAACGGAGGAGTAGCAGTTGTAGGGTGTTGGTGTCGCCATTACTCTTCGGCACTGACACTTTTGTGTAATGCAGCAGTGAATTAGCCGATCATCATAACATCAGCAGGTGTATAAGTGCTGATTCGTAGTTCTTCAGTATTTGATCAATGTTGATGTTGTTCTTTAGCAAATAAACTTAATCTTCAACATATAAGATCATCACAAAACAAGGTGTTTAGGTAGCTTCATCATCTTCATGTCTTAACATTGAGTTTTGAAAAATACATTAGTGAAAGTATATCATTGTATACTTCTAACTGTAAACATAATAATAGATAACAAGTTTATATAATCTATAGAAAGCACAAAAACCATCTGCCCTCTCTTACTACCATCTCTTTCTGTCTCTATCCTCTCTCTCTCTCTATGTTCACATAGAAAGCACCAAAACCATCTGCCCATCGCCGCCACCCGCCCACCGCCCCCATCCTCCACTGCCACCTTTTAAGGTATATGTTTTTGGGAGGTCTTTAACCAACCTCACACGTCTCTCTCTACTCTCTCTTTCTCTTAAGATCTGCAAATCGATGGGGGTTGGGTGGACGGTGGCGGTGGGCGGCTGGTGGCGGTGGTCGGGTGGTTGTGGGTTGGGGTTTGATGGGGGTGACGATGGTGGTGGAAGGTTTTTGAAGACTGAGGTGGTAGTGATTTGTGAATATGTATAATTGATTTTGAGTTTTAAATCATAATTTGGGGGTGGATGATGTGATGAAGATGATGATGATAATGAGAAGATGAAGATGATGAAGTGGGGCGGTGGTAGATGGTGATGAAGGGGTGGTCGAGATGATGGTGGTGGTGGATGGTGAAGATGGTGGATGGTGAAGATGGTGAATGGTGAAGATGATGATACGGATTAAGTGGGTCTAGTTTTATTTTACTGTTTTAATATTCAAATGAATTAAAATGATTAAATTGCCCTCATGTGCAAGGCACATGCCTGATTTAACAAACAAAATAAACATTCGTTAGAGAAAGTATGAAACGTACAAACTTTTATACTGTAATTTTTTTTGTTTAAGCATGAAACTTAAAATTTATTATACAGCTAAATAAGGAAAAGTATAATTTACTTTTAAGAAAATAAGTAATCACAAACACCCCGTAAACAAAACGTAATATACTTCTACTGAAAGTATTATTTTTCCACGCCGATACCTCTAGCCGTCGGAAAATAGGTTTACCCAAAACCCTTTGCATATCGCCGGTGTATCGCCATTGAAGAACAAACCCTCGGGCACCGAACCAGTCATCTCGCAGTTCACAGAGACAACATTCTAATAATGCAGGAACGTGTAGGCGACGAAGAGACGGTGACACCTGGAGAAGTGTTGGGGAAAGGAACCCAACTGAAAGCAGGAAGGGGAGCATACGTATCACCTGACAATAACACCGTCTACGCCGCCCTCACCGGCCGCCGTACCCTCGTTCCTCCGGCACCGGACTCTCCAGATCAGGTATGGATTCATGTATAGATGTTAGATGATGTTACGCTGCCTGTTTGATTCGAATACTACCTCGTCGATTTCAATGGCACCGGTCGGGTTTATGCGTTGAAATTGATGCGATTTGTGTGAGATTTTGGTTGATTGGAGAAGTTTATGATGAGCAAATCGTTGAATTAAGTTTGTATGGATGATATTCGTTTCAGTTGTGAACCTGTGTAAGTTGTAACGAGTTTGACCTTAGGGCACGATTTTGTTTATAGTGATGGAAGGAGTTTGAGGCAGAGATGTTTTAGGGTTAGATGTATCGTCCATAGTTGTAAAAACCTCAAAGGGTGAGCCTTGAAACACATTGTATAAAACTACTATTTTAGGGATTTTAGACGTGAAAGCTTGTTTAGGTTGAGTCCAGGTTTGTTTAGGGCTGGTGTGATTGTGTAAGACCTGTTAAGACAATATTTTGGCTGGTACTTGGCTTGAAAATGCGCCTGAAAATGAGGCTTTTGAAGCGAGGTGACAAGGCTGTGCTCAGCTGTGCCCAAGGGCCTAGGCGCGCACCTTGTGGGCTTTTGACAACAGAGGTATTGTCCCCATAGATGTATAATTCAAATAGGAAAAAAAAGTCTGTTGATGGAAAAAGCATGAAAATAGGATTTTTGTTCTCTACTAGGCTATAGTATTATGTCACGGTCCAAAATAGATTAAAGTCTAGATTCTAAAAGGGCTATGTTATATTATATGAATAATAATGTATAATACATTACACACTTTAGTTTTTGGAAGGAAAAATAAGTCTTAAAGTCGAAATACATATGTTTTTAGAATGAAGGTAGACATATTAAGGATACCTGTGTTTTTCTTAGCTACAATTGTTTATTTTCAAGGAGATGTTATATACTTGTATGAAGTTACATTTCAAAATTCAAATAATAGATTATAAACATGAAAGCTGCTGTTTGCATCTGCATGCCATCTCTAACATATTGTGTTGTTGATTATAATATTTATTAAATAGACAAAAGCACTAAATACAGTTTTAAACTCAACATGCGAATGTAGTTTAATAACATTTTAGTTGGTTGGTGAGGAGTAAGAAAGATAAGGTTATTTATGAATTGCTTTTTTGGTACCTGTTTTTCTCACTTTCACTTAACCATAGTCCATAGGAAGATTGACTAAAGCATTATTTTTCAAGAGTAGTGAACTTTATAGCATAATCTTGGGAAATAGAGGTTTTAAGATCTTGTTGACCAGATTTTTTGTCACATTTTGTAGACATAAAGAAATTTGTGACTGTAACTTTAACTACAAATTAAACTTGATATATATTTATGATATTTATTATATTAAATTCAGGCTGCTATATTGAATCTGGGTATTTATACCCTTCTTTCTTCATTTCTCACTGGTATACTGCTTTTTGTTTCTTTTTATCATCATTAATATGCTTCTCTTTTTCTCCTACAAATTTATGAGTTTATCTAATTTTTTTTTCTAATCAAATATAGAGGCCAACTGTGGAAGTGATTGGACACAAAGCCCATGGTCCTGTTCCTGAGCCAGGTTGTGTTGTGATAGCTCGAGTGAGTATCTGTACTAATATCCATTTGGACCATTCTATTGGGGTTTGATTCTTGGGATTTTTCTTTTTATTATTAATCAGTATATTGTCTCCCTATAATCTATTGTCTCCATATGCTTAATAAATGAGGGAGGATCTTTAAATCAGAAAAAAGAGGGATTACATGTCTAACCTTTGGGAATTGGGACAATTCGTATTTCTTAATCAGTTACTAGTTTACTACTGCTATTGTTTTATGACATTATATTAAGTTCGTTTACCATAAATGCATCCACTAATCTCTGGAACAAGATGGGGTCTTTAATGATTAAATATATTGCACACAAAATACCTACATTATGTGTTAGGCTAACAAGGAATCATTAAATGGATCGTGTGTAGATGGACAACTTAGTCTTTTTGCCGTCATCTTCTCCATCTTTTCTTCATCAAAATACATTTGAAAAAACCACACCCAAATTCTTATCTTCTTTACCAAATCTTCTCTAAGAACCCATATCTAGGAAAAAACACCAAATCTTTCTTTGTTATATGTTTGTTTTCTGTCCATATGAACCACCCAACTAAGTTTATATTGTTGTGCCACTTCTAATTATAGGTAACTAAGGTGATGGCTAGGATGGCTTCAGCAGATATTATGTGCGTTGGTGCTAAATCTGTACGGAAAAGTTCTCTGGCATCATTAGGTAATCTTGCATATAAGTTTGTTTTTAGTTAATATTGTTTTTTAGTTTGAGAAGTTTGTAAGCATTATATTCAATCTCTTTTCGAGTGAATTAACGACCCTTATATCCGTTTTATCTTAGAATTCAGTGGGTTATTATTAATATAGAAGTGCATCTTTTTTTCCATATTGATCTTCAATTCTAAATTTCTTGTCTCTTTTTACTTTTCTTCTAATAAACAGGCAACAAGATGTCAGAGCAACTGAGATTGACAAAGTAGATATGCATTCATCTTTTCGCCCTGGTGATATTGTCAAAGCTTCAGTGGTATCCTTTTTGTCAATATTTTTTGTGTGTGTATATATATATATATATTCATATTTTCTTATATGTTTCAATAAAAAGCCATTGATGTTCATAGCATCTGCCAAGATGCATATTTTTAATTAAGGTGGAAATTTCAACCCATTTGCTTGGATGGATTGATTTGGGTGGTGTTTATCTTAAACTTGTCAAATGGTAGAACAGGTTGAAAGTCCCCAAAGTATATTTTTAATACATACAACCACCTCCTGAGTTGTTTTAGTCATAGATTCCAATAGTTTTGTTATATAATGCTCTTTTTAATCACAAGTAACACATTACCTTACATATATTTAAAAAAAAGGACAAAAAGTGTGTGCGTCAAACCCCACCAGCTTCTTTCTGTCCCACATTTCTATTCTTGGTTTTCTTCTAAATTCACTGCAAAGCCAACTGGCATATTATATGTTGCTATGCTGTCAGTTTGTCACCTTTAACAAAACTTTTCTTTTATTAGATTTCTCTAGGTGATGCACGTGCATATTATCTTTCAACTGCGCAAAATGAACTGGGTGTTGTATCAGCAGAAAGCATGGCAGGTAACAGCTTTTGTTGTCATTAGAAACTTTTCAAAATGAAATTTTGTCAAATTTAACGAATTATCACAAAACGGTGATTCTTGCACTTGTCGTGGGACTTCATGGATTATGCTATGACTTAGTTTTTTGAAAAATTGAAAATTCTTCCTTCACTTATTTTTTCTCGAAAACTTCATTTTATTAGACAAATGTCTAAATCCTCTAATAATAACAAAACAGTAGAATCATATGGCTGATAGTAAATAGCGTGAATAAATTGTTGTTCTGACATTAGTAGATAGGTGATATACTGACATATATATAGATTGGGAGCTTACCAAGGAAGAAAACATTTTGTTATAAAACAAATATTGAAAAATGTCAAACTAAATTGCACTGCTAAATTTATTCAGATGACTATTGCCCTGTAGCTTAAAAGTAGAAGTGTTAATTTTGACTTCTTTATGGATACACTGGTCAATTTGGATTATACGTTGCCGTACACAATGCATTTAGAATGCTTGAAACCTCTCCAATCTTTTTATCTGACAAGTTGTATTATAACTGTAATGATACAATAAAGTTTTTGCCCGTCAACCTGCCATTGACTGCTATATAAAATCTTGACCTGAACAATTTGATATTCTACAATAAAGAAACTTTGCAGTTTTTATAATACTCTGAAATATAATTATTGCAATTTCCATGGGAGGGGCCAGCAAGCTTCCTTAAAAGAAGAATGCTGCATATAACTAGTTTGATATTAATTAAAAAAACTTTATGTACCAGTTCTGAATTTGGTTAGTTGTTTCTTTGACCATGTAAGTCATAGTGTAAACAATGTTGTTAGTAATTTGCATTTGTTGGCGATGTGGTTTATTTTTGCAGGCAGCACAATGATTCCAATTAGTTGGACAGAGATGCAGTGTCCATTGACTGGTCAAATTGAGCCGAGAAAAGTCGCTAAAGTTGGAGCTTGAACTCAAGATTCTTGTTTAACCCACTCACATGATTAAGGTCTTATATACTTGTGTTTTAGTCGTTGTCATTAACATTAACATTATGGATATGCTATTATAGTGTAGGTTTTTAAGCCCATTTTGTTACCATTTACATTTTAATTCGAGTTCTCTTATTCATGTCTCGTAAGCTTAACCTCTTAACCGATTGTTCGTCTTCTCGTCCCTTGGTTACAAGGCGTTTGGATGTGTGTTTCTAAAGTGATTATTGTGGCTTGAAGAATGGTACTAATATAACTTGTTGATCAAGTACCTAATCATATAAGCAGCCTTGTGGCATATACTCCACATAAATGAAAGGGAGGTGATTTGTTTCCAGTGTGTTTTCATATTTCACGGTACGTTGAAGGATTAATTAAGAACTAATTAAGAACGCACCGGTCTCACCATCGGCTGGTTTTATACACGTCTCCATGTCGCGGTCATTTTAGTGTAAAAAAGTTGGTAGAAGAATAGTAATTTTATGAGCTATTTTTTTTATCAAAAAATAGCCTAACGACTACTTTAACTTAATAATATTGTCTCCGCTTCGTGAACCCAATTCCTTACCTGATGGCCTTACCCGGGCTGGTCGTGATGGTGTTTCCACCCAACCTAACACTACCCGAGGCTGATGATGTTTTAGGAGTTATAGTGTGTTACTAGTTTTAGTATACCCGTGTATTACACAGGTTGAATAAATAAAATATTAAATATAATAAAAATTTATCAAGTATAAAACGATATTTTACGATAAAATATAATTGAAATTACGTATATTAAGAATAATATGTAACAAAACAATTATATCAACTTTTTAAACTTTTGGTTTAAAACTTTTTAAAAAAAAAAAAAAAAATATTTTGTTTCAAAACAAACCATATTAAAAATATCATTTTTAAAAATTTGTTTATTATAAATTTCAATTTTAATTATTTTTTGTTTATAAAAAATTAACTTTTTAAAACCACTAATTGTAAAAAAGTTTGATGTTTTGTAAAAGTTTTATTCTATAAAAATTATTTTTAGAAATAACATTAATAAGATCTTTTTTAAATTTATTAAAAAAACTATTTTTGTTCTAAAAAAAGTTAAAAAATATTATTGATGATTAAGTTAATTATTTAATAGAATAGAAAAGCGGGAAAATTTTGGTGAGAATGAATGTGGTGCCGTAAAGTGTCACCTCAAGATACTTTTTTATTAGAGTAGAAAGATACATCTGTATTCACTTTGTTTTGCATTTCTATCCACATAAGAGTTGGTAATTTGAGATATAAATATGATATGTGAAATCATTTTTAATAAACTTTGATTCACGACATTCCGTCTAATAACACAAACAACGTAGGAAAACAAACACCGTAACTGTGTGTAGAAACTACATATATGGCTTGAAATACAGTAATCAAACTATGTTAGAATCCATAGCCATGAGTGTGCTAAGATTCATTGGCTTCATGTACTTTGTACCATTGAATATCTCTTGTGCAATGAGTCGGTTTGCCCTTTCGGACGGGTGATACGCGTCCCAAAACACATACGCGTTTCTATCTTGACATATGTTTGATAATGGCGTGCAAAGCCCTAATCCGTTATATGGTCCTTGTCCACAACATGCTTCTTGTGACGTCTTAAATCCTACATAACGAGCAAGTCAGGACATGACAACTAACAAACAAGGATATTAGACAGTTGTATTTGAGGCTTGATAAGTTAAACCTGACATATACCTAAAAATTTAACATGAACCCGGACATGACAATAGTGTTTACGGGTTGATAGAACACAAGCTGTTTAACCTAATTTAAATTTTATGCACATTACTACTCTAAAATTATAAGTCCTCTTAGAAAAAATGCAAACGTATATAAAGACTCACATTCACACAAGATACGATTCTCGTTTCTCTTTTATCATTTAAAGTTTAAACTATGACGTATAACACATTTATAAAAAAAACAAATGGGTAAACTCCCAAACTAACACGAAATTGTTTTAGCTAAACCAAAACTCATGAAATTTATGTTAGGTTCATGTATTCGCGTCTGATAAAGGACATGAAAAGCATAGAAGTAGAAATTACCAAAAGCTTTGGGATTGTTGATGAAATTCAAGTTCACAAGATTTGTTTCTACGGTTATAAAGATGTCGCTTCCGATCTTTTTGTTGAGCGAACTAACCATGTTGACGAGTTGTGGGTTAAATAATCCTGCAGCTTCTTGGAGATCGGGTGCACATTCGCCTTGCCTGCTATGTCTTGCCAGGCTCGCGGGCACGCACCCTAGTGGTCCCGTTCCTGTCACGAGTACTTTCCGAGCTCCTACTTCATAAAGTCTCTGCACAATTTTTGTTATTTTTGTCAAAATAACTAGTGAAAACGTTTGTGTGATCATTTTGACAATTAGCATGATAGCAAAATAGCTTGAATTAAAATAAAACGTTTTCTATAATTTACTTAGGTGGTGTTGATATGTAAGCACTTCTTTTGTTTTTTATTTTCATAATGAATTAATGCGTTAGTTTATAGTTAAATGTAGTAAAAATAACCCTTGCATTATAAGAAAGATAACATGATGATTTACTACCATTAATATCTTCTCGTACTCGGAGATGATGAACGGGACATAATCGGGGATCGTATACTGGATTGACCTAAGCGAGTTCGGGATCAAAAAGTAGTTGTTCACAAAATCGTTGCCTCCACACGTGATTAGAAACAAGGCGTCGTCGATAAGTTTTTTGGCTTTCTCGGAGCCGATTAGATCGGTCAAATGATGTTGATATGTCACAAAGTTATCCAATTGATACGGCATCCGAATAACATTTACCTACAAACAAATGAACGTTAAAACTTTTATCTCAAAATCTAAACCAAGTATCTAGTCAACATGTAAAAATATAATTAACGTATATAATAATTAAAAAGATTTTAATTTTCATGGAATGAATAGTAATCGACGTACAAATTGGATTCCTGTATCGTTGAGGATGCCAATCCCTGCAGAAGCAAAGTTCGCTCCGTTTAACAAATTTTGACCCGTTAGAGTCGGATCTAAGAATGGCAAAATTGGACCCGAACCAATGTGTTCCCCTGAAATCATATTTATTTACGAATAAGAACATATACTACACTACATCTTAACAACGGTATAAAAGATCACAAAAAACTAGTTGTGTTTAACGAGTTTAATAAAATAAACAACACAAATATAAATGAATTTAGAGGTTAACCAATGGCATCTGGTAGGTTGAGGCCGTTAGAGAAACGACCAGTGGGCCGATGGCCGGGATAGTCAATTCCATAAGGAGGTGAATCTGCTCGTGCAGAAGTAGCCAAATAGTTATTATTTCCATTGTCTACTAATGAGTCTCCAAATATAAAAAATGCATGATGAGTACTTTCAGCTTCTGGGGCGGGAGCTGGATTGTTTTGAGCTCCTACCCTTGAAAGAGGATTGAAAGCAAGAAATGTGAAAATGATACAAAATGGAATGTTAGACATTGTTATGTAGCACTTAGAAAATGATACAAAATGGGTTTATATATAAGTCGCCAAAGGGCTAAATTCACAAATGGTCCATTCTAAAGCATTGAGTTGACTTTTATATTCAAAAAAGTTTTCAAAGGGTGAGGTCAATTACTATATATAGAATCACTTTTCAATTATAAAAAATGCACGTCTTCCTTGATAAGATCACATTTAAGTTTATGGAGAGAGACTCAATTCTTTTTACATCTATCATATACATATTTTTTTTTTCTATTACTTGTATCTTATTTCAGGATCTCATAAAAATACTTATAATCAGGTTTAAACTTAAGATTTCTAAAGAATTTTAAAATTTAATTTTTTTAATCTAAATTATTGCCTATTGGCTAACAATAATCAATACTATTAATTCGACCGGTAACACTTCAACATTGACTTTTATTACCAACAACAGTTCATTGGACTCTATTCCAGTTGCAGTAATGATCATAAACAAAATAAAGAAACATACAAGTTAAATTGAACCTAAAATAAATACAAATTAAGGGTAAAAATTTGAAATTATGATACTGTAACTGTTGTTGGTAATTAAAATGAAAGTTGTGAGTGCTACCTGACAAATTAATAATATGAATTATTATCAGCAATTGATAATAGTTTTGGATTACTAAGCTTCAATTTAACTAATTTTTATTACTAGTTTACCAACCCAAGTGCATTTATCTTATGTAACTAGATGTGAAATCATGTCGGCCAGTGAGTTGAATTATTTAACACAGAATATATATTTATTTGTTTAAAAAACATTAACCATAATCTAAACACACTTAAAACCATGCAAACTGCACACAACATATTTAACCCATTTATCGAATGAGTCAAACAGTAGAGGAGTTGTAAATTGGTTAGCGGTTGTAATTAAATTGTAAACATGTCAAAACAAGTTGATGGTTTGTAATAACTTGGTTAAACAAGTTCACATGTTTAATTAAACGCGCTGACATGTCGACAAGCTCTATTAAACACGTTAAACAATGAATTGTATATGACCTATTTAGGTTATAAAGTTAGTCAGATTAACCCAAACATAACATGTTTAATAAAAGGGTTAATGGATTTAAATACTTCCAACTATTGGGAATTGGCCGCTGCCACCCCCAAGTATCATTTTGGAGAATATAACTCCCAAGTAAACACTTCGGTGTCTGTATCACCCGTCGTTTGTCAGAACCCTAACGACGTTAACTTTCTGATAATGTGGCCTTAACCACGTCAGCTGCCACACAATCGAGGCCTGTACACGTATGCGTGTCACATCATCAGAAAGTTAACGTCGTTAGGGTTCTGACAAACGATGGGTGATACAGACACCCGAAGTGTTTACTTGGGAGTTATATTCGACAAAATAATACTTGGGGTGGCAGTGGCCAATTTCCAATAGTTGGAGTATTTAAATCCATTAATCCTTAATAAAAAGATTATAAATGACAACTCAAAAACCTGATTATACTTGTGTAACAATTAAAACTCTAATCTTTCTACTTTAATAAAAATGTATCTATGGGGGACACTTGTCATCATCACATTCATTTTTATCAAAATTTTCCCGCTTTTCTATTTTATTAAATATTTACATTAATTACTAATAATATTATTTAATTGTTTTAGATTTAAATTAGTTTTATAAGTAAATTAAGAAATAGATCTTTTTATTAGTGTTATTCCTAAGGAAATAAATTTTATAAAATAAAAAACTTTTCAAAGACACCAAACTTTTTTAAATATATTTTTTTTATAACGGTTTGTTTTGAAACAAAATGTTTAATTTATTTTTGGAAAAAAAAACAAATCAAGGTTTAAAATAAAAGTTTAAAAAGTTAATATAATTTTTTTATTACTTATAGTCATTAACCATACCTTATATTAGAATATAGTTTTATAATTAATAAATTTTTATCTTATAAAATATTTTATTTGATCAACCCGTGTAATACACGGGTTTAATAAAACTAGTTGTAATATAATTTTCAACAATCCAATACAATTAATTTTTACAATTTCTGTCTCAACTCTCAACTGAAACGTATATCTTTTGTATTTAAGGCTTGTAATAAATCTTACAGATGAAATTATTATTCTTCTTCGGTTCCACCAACATTTTTTCGGTCGTGCTTTAAATGCATTGTTAGTTTCAGAGATGTACGTAACATGGATTTGTGGGATTGAGTTTAGTCTAAGCTGGTTCGGCTAATTTTCAAGTTGAACTTGCGACCACATTTAGCTGAATGGATCATATTCGGGCTGACTTAGTGGGTTCACAAGTTGACAGTTTAATGCATTTACTTTTAGGAATTTTAAAAAAAGTTATATGTTATGTCGTAACTTAAACAAATTGTGTAGTTTACGTCAAAACTTAAAATATTAAAAAAATATATGATATGGTGCTTCGATCGTATAACACGAGAAAGGAGGACATTTACGATGACATAGCCAGTATTTCTTTTTTATGGTTTTCAAATAGAAATCGTAAGTTTCATTTGTATTGAGTCGAATGGTTAAAAAAATCCTGTTATGTATTTGTAATTTTGTTTTCCAGGCTAGTTGTTTGCTAGTCGTGGTTTATAAAATGCCGCCGTTCTAAAAAAATAAATTAGCATAATGTTTAATAGTTTAAATGCAATTTAAAAATGTTTTTAGTTATAGTTTTTGAGTACTCGTCTGAAAAAAAAGTGAAATAAACCTTTCAGGCTTAAATGGATTGTGTTTGTATCAACTCGTAAGAATTCATGACATGTTTGATATCATACGTGTGTCGTGATTTTCGGTTTTGTGTCATGTTTTGTTTAATTTCAAGTTTCAAGTTTGTGTTGGGTTAAAGTCACGAACCCACAAAAATAACACAAAACCGATATATTACCGAAACAACACAATCTCTCATATTGAATTTAACAAAGACTAAGGACATATAAATTGTAAACAAATAGTCACATATATCGAATCAACAATAACGTTCGTACATATAACACTTAAAAATCAAAACTTGTTCTTCATTTTGGTGCACTTGATACAAGGTCACATGTTGGAATCAAGAGACATTATAAGACTAAGGTTCATTGGTTTCATGTACTCAGGTGTACCGTTCATAATTTGTTGTACAATTATTCTACATGCACGTTCTGACGGATGAAAGGCGTCCCAAAATACATACTCGTCTCTATTAGAGCACAAGTTTGAAGTCAACGAGCATAGACCTGGTAGCCCGTTTAATGGCCCTTGTCCGCAACAAGCTTCCTTTGATGTTACAAAACCTACACAATGTTGTTAATTTGAGATCAAAGTTCTAAAATCGACATTTTTACATATATTGACACTTTTTTCATGTGTAATTGATATTATATACATCTAACTTACCGGTTATCTTTTTTAACTTGATACATACAACTAAATAAGGATTAATGGGCCAGGCTTGTTTCTATTTAAAATTTAGAGTTAATTTTAATTTTGCTCTCTAAGGTTTGACAAAATTAACAATTTTTCTTCAAAAGTTTCTAAACATCAATTTCAGTTCAAAAGTTTTATCATTTGTATCAATTTCAGTCCAAAAGTTTTATTTTTTGTATTCAAAATGAAACAATTTATAAAACTTTTGGAGTTAAATTAATATTTTTAATCTTTTAAAGAAAATAGTTATTTTCATTAAACATCAGGGAGCAAAATCGAATATAACTTTAAAATTTACATGTTTTGACATGTAATCTAACCTGTCTTGCTACTAGTAAAAGTTGTTAAGGTTACATCTTACCAAACGCCTTAGGATCAGTGATCATATCATGATGCATGAGTTTGGTGTTGGCAGCAACGAAAATATCCGCATGATACTTGGCATTAAGGTCTTGAACCATTTGGGTGAGTTGTGGCTCGAACAAGGCGGCCGCTGCTTGTAAATCAGCGGCACAATCACCGTTCAGACTGTGTTGCATTCGTTCTGCCGGGGCGCACCCCAATGGTCCTGTACCCATCACTATCACCCTTCTTGATCCCAATTCATAAAGTTTCTACATAGTAATTCAATGAACATTTACAAATGAGGAAAATAAAAACTTTCAATTTAAAAGAAAACATGTAAAATGTGACAAAAGTGTAGTTAATTCAGTCACCTAATATCACATATAAATATAATCATATATATTAGGTAAATAATATTTGTTATGTAATCGCCTTTATCATAAATAAAGAATCTTTAAAAACGTTAGAGAAGTGAAAATTACTCATTTCATCGGTTAAACAAAAATACAAAACACGAAAAAAAACACATATTTTTCTTTTATAAAAAATATTTTCTTGATCATTATATCTATAAAAGCATCATAGAGAATAATAATTTGATCGTCAAACAAGATTTTGAATATATGAAGTTTGTGTGAATTAAGTTTGATATCTTTGGTACAAATAAATATACGAGTTATGTTTAAGTTCAACTATTCAACTTGTCAATACGTGAACTTGAAACCTTTAATTCTCGCACAATTGACACCCTTACGTATAATAATGATAATAACAATAATACAAACTTACCTCCAAAATCTTGCGATATTCTACTATGAGATAGGCAACGTAATCGGAAAGAGAAGTTTGTTGAGACCTAGCCGAGCCCGGAAACAAGAAATAGTTGTTCACAAAATCATTGCCACCCAATGAGATCAGTACTAATGCTCGGTTAACATGTTGTTTAGCTTGTTCTTCACCGATTGCAAGACTTAATCTTTGTTGATACTCTTTGAAGTACTCGAGTTGTAATGGCATTCTTAAAACATTTATCTATAAGATGAAACACTTTTAGATTAATATTTTAAATATTTAAATGAAATAGATAACCTAAGTAAATGTAGAAAATAATATTTGAAATTGAATGCGTAATCATAATTCATATTCTTATTCACTCGAAATTTAAGTTTAATTAAACTTTATGTTTGACTCGTTGTATATAAAAAAGGTTTTGTATTTGTTACCTTCCTAAATTGAATTTAAAGAATTATGGTGATCACAATGGAAATGTAACTCCAAATATTAAGATTAAAATATATATTTTTAATTTAACTAAATTATTATTATATGAATTTTGTTTATATAAAGTCAGATTATATAAAACAAAATTTAATCATGCATCTAAAAAAATTAATTGATTTGCAATGATTTTGCTTACAAATTGGAATCCCGTGTCGTTTAGTATTCCAACTCCAGCCGAAGCAAAATTTGCACCAATGAGGAATTTTTGACCCATGAATTGAGGACTCAAATATGGTAATACGGGTTCGGACCCAATATACTCACCTGTAAAAACAACAAAATATTAATAGTTATATTAATTAAAATTAGTTTAAAGTTATTTAATTATAAAATCAACAATTTAAAAGAAATTAGAGCAAAAATCATACTAATAATGTCCGGAATATTGAGGCCATTGGAGAAACGACCAGTAGGTTTATGATCTGGTGAATCGATGCCATAAGGTGGCATATCAGCACGTGCGCCCGTGATCAAGAAATTATTGTTGCCATTATCGACCAATGAGTCGCCAAATACAAAAAATGGACGACCTTGTTTATCTTTAGGGCTAACATTAGGTGCCCTTGGCGTGGAGCCCGCCCTCTTGGGTGCAACATGAGTCTCATCGGGTGCACCATGGTTCCCCTTGGGTGAATCATGACTTCCTTTGGGTGCAACATGAGTGCGGTCAGGTACACCATGATTACCTGTAGGTGAATCATGACCTTTCTTAGGTGCCCCATGATTCCCCTTTGGTTTAGAGATAACTTTGTCGCCATGATGGCCCCCTGGTTCAAAGATAATCTTGTCGGGTGTGGCACTAACCCACACGATTAAACATAAAACTAACACTAACCAAAGGTTGGCCATGTGAGATTCAAGAGGAAACGAGAGATCAATTTCAAATTGGAGAGATGTGATTGAAGAGAAGAATGGTCTATGGGTTTATATAGATGGTTAGAATCATATTACTACAATCTTGAACATTTGGAGTCATGAAAATATAGAATTTAATGTGATATTATTATTGGTGAAATTAAAAGTATCAATTCTTAATCTTTTTAAAAGGGTATTATCATTAATGGGGTCAACCATCATAAATTTTTGTAATTATACAATTAATTTTTTAAAGTAAATTTGACACATTCATACTGGTAGGCATATCAATTGTTTTTCTTGAAACTTCCATACATGTTAAGTTTAAAAAGACAATTATAGGTCAAAATGGTTATGTCAAATGCTTATAACATTTCATTTTTTTGATAATAGTTATGTTGATAGTTATTTTAATAAACAGTTATATAGATAATGATATAATTTTATAATAAATACTTAAAATGCTAATATTTTAACAAAAATAAAGTGTATAGGGTTTATAGTTTAAGCTTTATACTAAAAATATGATTAGAGTAAAAAGAGTATTTAATTTAAAATGTCTAATGAGGATTGTAGACTTGACCTGTGTTCTTTTATTGTTTTAAAAGGAAGGGTATTTTGGTCATTATGTCTAATACGTTTATTATGTCAAATATCAGTTTATTGTGTCATACATTTTTCATCATTTCTTATATGTATTCATCATTGTGTTTTACGTTTAAAATCATTTTATGCTATTTTTGTTATTGTATTTACCAATACATAAATTTGTTATCAAACATTATATTTTACAACTACAAGTACACAATGATATTATTCTACTAATGTATTTTCAAAACTCATAGTTTTCAAGATAACATAATGTCTTATTTTTGTTATTGTTTTTATAAATCATATAAACTTGTTATACATTACTGTGTTTTATAATCAATAGTACATAATAAATCAATAAAGTTATTTCACCAATTTATTTTTCAAAACTAATAATATTTAAGATAAAATAATGACAATCAAAAAACACAATAAGACATTTTATCATTGTGTTTATTTTTATATCATTTTGTATTATTTTGACATTGCTTTTAATGTGGATCAAGTCACATAATGGTAAACAAGTTTTAAAAATTTCAGTTAAGTCATTTATACATATTTTGCTCAAATTGAATCACTAAACAATTATATCGAGTCATCATTAGATTTTTTTGAGTCAAGACAAAAATGAATAAGAAGATATGGGGGTCAGGATTTTTAATATATGTAATTATATTAAAAAAATAAAAAATACCTAAAATCATACACAATTCCTCGACTACATCAAAAATAAAAAAGAAAACTATAATTCCTAATTGAAATAAATAAAAAAAACATGATAAAAACATGTTAAAACCTTTAATTTAAATAAATAATGAAAACTGAGTGACTTAATTATAATACTTTTTTAAACGTAAGTGAATTAATTAAAACATTTTCAAAACTTCGTTACTATTATGTTGCCCCTATTTAACGTGTTAGGTTAATCAGTTGTTAATTTATCATTGTGTTTTACAGACTAGAAATGCACAAAAGTGTCATTTCACCATTATATTTTTATACAATTTATCATTTTAGAAAAACACAATAACTAACAAAAAAACATAATGAACTGCACTAAATACACAATAAAGAATAAAAATCATATGAGCTTAAAAATACAAAAAAATATTATCTTCATATACAATGATACTGTACTTGTTTTAAAAATTAAAAAATGCTTGTGTTTATGGTGTAACTGTATAAATACTTAAAAAAATGAGAAAACTTTAAAAAATCAATAAAAATGATTATGCTTAAAATACCATTCTTACAAATTTTCTCTACAATCTGATCTCAACAATTGATTATTAAAATCATTTCTTTTATTTTTCTAGAGTAAAATGCAATTTTCGTCCCCAACATTAAGTGGAATTTGCCATTTCAATCCAAAAACTTTTTTTTTGCCATTTCAGTCACTGTATTTTACTAAATGTTCCCATTTTCATCCACTTCACTAACACCATTAAAACTCTGTTAAAACTCCGTTAAATGTGAGGGTCTTTAGTCTTTTTCAACACCCTAATTATCCAATTAAAACAAACTAATCAATTAATATTCAATTAAAACTAAAAAACACGTGAAGCGACTCGTGAGACCTGTCGCTTCGATTAATTCTAACACATGTTGTTCGATTAATGTCTTTTGTGAGATTTCAGTTAATCTTCACGTTTTGTTTGAATGTGTATTGTTGTTCGATTGAGCTCTACTGTTGTCATGTTTTGTTCTATTAAGGTTTGAATTGTCATGTTCAAAGACATCAATTATAGACCTCAATCAGATAAAGTATGTGAACAACAAACATCAATCCCACAACAGAGCTCAATCAAATAACGGTACACGTTCGAACATAACGTGAAGATTAATTGAAATCCCACGGCACCCTCAATCGAACAACATGGGTTAGGGTTAATTGAAATTTTAAATCGAATCGTCTGGTCTCACTAGTCGTTTCATGTGTTTTTTTAGTTTTAATTGAATATTAATTGATAATTGTTTTAATTGGATAATTAGGGTGTTGAAAAATACTAAAATACCCTCACATTTAACGGAGTTTTAACAGAATTTTAACGGTGTTAGTGAAGTGGATGAAAATGACATTATTTAGTAAACTACATTGACTGAAATGACAAAAAAAAAAGTTTTTGGATTGAAATGGTAAATTTAACAAAACATCAGGGAAGAAAATAACATTTTACTCATTTTTCTATTTTAAACTCTTTATATTCAACCTCTTCTCTTATAATAATAATAGTAAAAATTTATGAATCTAGTTGGAAACATTTTGACTTTTTCGGAGATCTAAACGTGCATTTTGTTGGTTTCATACGTTGGTCAATCTATGATTTTTGACTTTCTTTCGGTCAATCTTTACCATAAAAGACAAGGAATATAATTAACTATCTTTAGTTTATTACGCAGGTTATTTGTATTACATGAGTTGAATAAATAACGTAATATTATTGAAAATTTTATTACTTAAAAAATAATATTTTAAGATAATATATGATTTAAATTACGTATAACTAAGGACTATATGTAATAAAACAATTATATCAACATTTTAAACATTTATTTATTTTTAAATTGAATTAAGCATTTTTTTATCAAAACAATTTGTTTTAAAAATGTCATTTCTAAGATTTTCTTAGTATAACTCTCAATTTTAATTATTTTTTTGTTTATAAAAAATATTGTTTTTTTAAAAACACAAATTCTAAAATATTTTATATTTTTAATAGAGTTTGATGTTTTAGAAAAAAAAATTTTATAAAAGTTTATTTATTTACAAATAGTATTAATAAAAAGATATATTTTTTAATTTATTTAAAAACTATTTTTAATTTAAAAAGAGAATTAAATGATATTGTTCGTAATTAATGTAGTTATTTAATAACAGAGAAAAATAGGAAAATTTTGATAAAGAAAAATATGGTGTTGTCACGTATCATCCATAGAACTTTTTTATTAGAGTATAGAAATTTCTTCAACCCTCAAAATAAATGTTTATAAATAAAAAATATTTATAAAATGACGACGTGGCATTTTCTAAATATAGTAAAGTTTAAATGTCAAAAAAAGAAAAAAAGAAAAAAAAAGATGCACCAAGGGTGGAAGGGGTGAGAAGCGGGTAGTACCACGAGTACACCGTGTCGTGCATCTCAGATAGTGCCAGGGAGTAGAGTGATCAAGTTCATGAATACATGACATTAATAAAAACTGATATTAGTCAACTAACTAACAAAGTAATTAAATGGATATTATCTGTATATGATTTTACAAGTTTGATTAATAATATCACTTTGTATGATAAAGATTAGATATAGATATTGCTTTTGTTATTTACGACTAGCTTGGTGCTTTGGTATGATGGTAAGGCTTCTAAATTTGGAGCAAAAACACAGACAATCTGTCTTTGAAACTTTAAAGTTGAAAGTTACTAACTCTTTGCAAAAGAGTAAGTAAGTTTATTGATAATTATATTCACATAATTTTTCTATCAACCATGTAATTTGAAAAAATAATTTCAAGTGGTGACCCTCCCTGGGTTTCTAGAAGACAAAATAAAAAATATCTTGTTATATATTCATATTCAGCAAACTTAATATAGTCAATCTGTCACTTCAATTCTCTTTTCTTTTATCTCAGCTAAAATTATAACTAGCAAGATGCTAGTAAAAGACAATATAAGTTAAATTTTGGAAGGAAACAAAAAAAATTGACACCAAAGTGCTAGTGTGATAATCTTAATAATACATTAGGTGTAAAGCAGAGAGTGATTGTTATCCCACTGTTGGACTGTTTCGTAAATAATCATCATTTCTTTAGGAAATGTTTCTGGCTGTTCATATAATTATGAGATGTTTCTTGGGCTTGATATTGCAACACTGCACCTTTTGAGACTTTAAGTGGGCCAAAAACTCAAAAACATTGCTGTTTTCTAGGCAGATGAAATGTGCCAGCTATTTGGGTAAAAAACTGAGCCAAGCCCTTAAAACATGCCACTAAAACACAAAACCAATTCCAGAGGTGCACATCTAACCCGGTTATCCAACCTGAACCTAGCCTGGTTCAACCCGGTAGCTCCCCAACCTAGATCCATCCCGATTTAACCTGTAGAGTTCAAACCGGTTTGTCCCCTCCACATTTCAACCCGGTTTTCCCAATCCGACCCAAACCCGACCCAATTTAAACCCAATTTTAGTTACCATTTTACTCTCTTGAAACTGAGTTGGAACCGGCCCGGAACCCGGCCAAACCCGGTTTGGTTTTTTTGACCAAAACTTACCCGCGTTGAACCAGACCCGGTTTCAAATTTTAACCTAGTTTGTGCACCTCTAACCGATTTCATGTTCCACCAAAGCAGAGTATAACCAAAATCGAATTTAAAAGGCCCATGCATGGCTAAAAGGCGAGGCGAGTTGGAAAACACTTGAGGGGCTTGAGGTGACACGTTTTATTATATTTCTTTTTTACGTGATGAATAATTTTTTAAAAAATAATGAGTTACATAAATTATTATAAAATCCTTGTCTATTGCTCTTACATCGTTTGACTTATAATGAAAATTGTATTATTGTCATTTAGGGTTTGTTTAAATCGGATATCTGGATTTTCAGATATATTTTCAATATCCGAATCCAAATCCAAAATACAAATTCGGATATTCGAATTCTAAAAGAATATGTATTATTTAATAAATTTTATAAAAGAAATAACTTTTATTAAAAAAGTTTTTGGATATCCAAAGTTTTTAAAAACTTATCCGAAATATCTGAAGTTTCTAATTAATATTTGTTATTTAATAGTTTTTATAAAAAAAATTTTGGAATAATTTGGATATTTGAATATTTGAAAATCTTCAAAAACACTGAATCCGCATCCCAATCCGAAAATTTCGGATAGGATATCCGAATTTTCCGATATTCGGATATTTTGGATTTGGATATTTTTGAACATCTCTATGATGTCATTTCGTAAAATGATTTCATTGTAACACCTGGCCTCTCGTACTACCAATATTGTCCGTTTTGTCCACAAGAAGCTCACGGATTTGCTTTTGGTTGCCGAGGCGAAAACTTCACACGGAGGTCACCCATCTCTGGATTGCTGCCAACTGAGCACACTTAACTGTGAAGTTCTCCTCTCATCCACAGTCAATACGCCCAAAACGCGTTGGTGATATTAAAGACCAGACATTACTTATGAACCAGGAAACTTTACTGTACATGACCGATGTGGGATTTACGTAGGATGTCATATTCACCTTTCCAATAAATTAAAAGTAATTTAGTGCAAGTTTTTTTTAAGAAAAAAAATTATATTACACAATAATTTAATCTTGCATTCGTTGATTTCTTAAGATAACCTTTTGATGGATACTGTTTAGGACACTATGATATTTCTTAAGATAACCTTTTGATGGATACTGTTTAGGACACTATGCTTTTTTTTTTTTTTTCCGTTGATTGGCAAAGTATTGACTGTCGTGTGAGTTTCCTAGTAATGAATTATTATGATAAAAAATGTAAAGTCATTAAAGCCACCTTTTGAAAACTCATGTCTCCTTCGTCCTCAGTGTAAATGTTTTCTTTCCTTTTTAGTAGTATCTGATCATCTTCTAAACTTATCTTTTCTGACAAGAATATCAAATCGGAGGTGAAGAACTACGGTGGTATGCGATGGAGCAATTAACAGTGGTGACAGAACTTGAAGCAATCACATAAACAAGTAACGATTGCATCAGGCATGAAAAACAAAGGCGAGCACAAGGAAATCGAAGGAGAGATATGTCTTCAGATGGTTGTGAAACCATTTTATGGTCTTGTCTCCGTTCGTTCTATTTCTCTGGCCGGTATCGGTACACCCCGCGGAGTTACAATTATTAGTTTGTGCATACTATACATTCTGCATTTTCATGCTTAACTAGGTCTAGTAACCAAATTTTATTATTTAATTCATTTAGTCATTATATTACATATATATGAAATACGTACAAAAATACAACATTTATTGCTTGTTGTACCACTCCTCAGCCACTCATCCCTAGCCACAAAGTACAAATCCGTCCATTTACAGCGCCAGCGCCACCACAAAGTCCCTCACTTGCTTCACGTCGCCTGGTAAGGCCAACGACAACCTCCACCACCTGCATTCTCCCGTTGTAGAAACCGAGAATTGCTATCTCCACCCCTGCCTCCGACTACCGCCACTCCCGGCCCATCACCCACCACTTGAAGCAATTAGCATCGGCGATTAACCCCTTTTTCAGATCTACTTATCCTTGGGAGGCGGAGGTTGCAACTCTCCGGTGCTGATTGTCGTGTTGTGGGGAGGCGGTGGTGAGGGAAGATGGTGATGGTGGTGGTGATGGTGTGGCGGCGGCGGTTGATAGTAAAGGACCTTAGAAAGAGGGTTGTGAAGGTGTAGTGGTGGTGGTGGCGTGGTGTGCGAGGGGTGGTGGCGGTGGTCATATATTCGTGGCAACTAAATGTGTGTTTGAAGAATTTTTAATTATTATAGATAAATGATCTTGGTGTGTGAAAGTAACCTAAACTCTTATAAGCAGGAAAAAAAACACTAGGATAATTATGATACATGAAACCTAGACTACTAGCCTAGATAAATTATCATTCATTTAGTTCAAATAAATACATTTTTTGAATGCAATTGAACGTGGTCTTATTTATTTAATTTACTTTTTTAAATAATTATTTGTTGTGTGAGCATAATTTATTACATGATTTTTGTTTTACTTATTTTTTCATTTATTTTCAAATTTAGAAAACATGTTTTTGTTTTATAAATTTATTAAATAAAATTTTATTTTAGTTAGACATTTCCTTTGTATTATCAATGCATGTAATAGTATAGCTCCACCACAACGCGCGGGTACAATTTCTAGTTACGCGCGGGTACAATTTCTAGTAATGAATAAACAGTAATTTAATAATCTATTTCTGGTTATTTAATGCTACATGATCATTATCAAATCTTGATTATTTTTAGAAATGAGTCATTTTGAATGAACGTCTCTTTTAATTGAGTTTTATTGATCGGTATAGGCGCTTTACTATCTTGAAGGCGATAAAGGAAAGAAATCATCCACGTGTTCTAGTTGTGTAGTGGATAAAGTTGATTAATTTTCTTCGTTTTACCAAATTTCAACACACTAAAGTTGCTATATAACTTAGTTGTCACACCAAAAGAACAAATATTTAAACATGAAGCCTGATTATTTGATTAGGTTGGCATTTGGAAACTTCTTACATTTTCTGTTTCATTTTGTACTTGAGGTTGAACAATAACTTATTTGTGTTTCGGAATTGTTAACTTTTTAAAAGTATTGACTTTTGGTATTTAAGAAAATGGGAATTTTTGTTTAATCAACAAAGGATACATATTTATTTCGAATTCTAACTTGGTCTCATAACCTCATAGTTTAAGCTTGTTTTTCTTTGTTTGTATTTGCAATTTGGTTAAATTTTTTTGAAATATTTTCCTGTGGTATTTTGAATGTTTTCTAGTATAACTTTTGAGTGTTTTCATGCTTGAGTTAGGCTTTGGCTCGTATAATCACCATTGATGAGCTCAAGCCTTATCAAGTCGATCTCGGGCTTTATTTTCACCTCACAAGCCGAGTTCAAACAAAAAATATTAGGCCAGGACAAAGTCAAGTTCAAGCTCAAGCTTCAGAAAAATTTGACGAACCAAGCTCGACTAGGCTTGTTTGCACCCCTAATTGTCTTAATCCATTATATCTCAAAAAGATTGAATCTCCTTGCACTTTCATGAATTAATACCAATGTTAAACGTGTTTAATTAAAGGGTATGAAAAAGCAAGAATGGGTCACCATTGTAATAAATAACATATAGTCTGATAGAATTATATACTGAGGAATTATACCAAGTAACGTTATGATTTGAACACAAACATCCTGATCAACCATTATCGAAAAAATAATACTTACAATCATGTCAGTTAAATTAACCGGTGGTAAATTGCAATTACAGTAATACATATACATGTTTAAGGTAAAATCTACACATTATTAAACAAATATTTATTTCATCTTTTATGTATATAGTATTAGGTTAGAGCCCATTTAATACATGGGTGGAAAAATTTAAACATATTAAGACCATTAGTTTTATGAATATTTTACTTTTTAAATGTTATTAGCTATTGGTATAATAAAAATATAATCAAATATCTAAAATTAACAAATAATAAAATTAGAAATTATTACGCTATATTTAAAGATAAAACATGTCTGAAATTATATAATTTGGTATGTATTAATAAGTTATTGTATATATATATTTTAAATGTTTGATAGTTTAATTTACTTATTTAAAATAATTATCACTTAATATGATAGAGATAAGAAACACAAATATAGATATATTTGTTTTAACATATTTTAGTAAAAAAAGAAAGTCAAATTAATTGTTATTATAATTTTCGTATTTATTATGAGAGATAAACGGGAAATAATTTTTTTGATATGCTAGAATGATGACATGTGTCTTAAAAAAAAACATTCTTTTATTATATGTTATAGATATAGATTAAAGGTAATCTTGTAACTAAATGTATTTGTTATGAAATTAGTTCATTATACAACTACCTGGTTTGAGTGACTTTAATTCTATCAGACAAACAGAATGTATATAGGATAGCTTTATATCCAATAAAATAGAAAACTAATTCCATAAAACAAACTTAAGAAGAAAACAGGATCAATGCCCCAAGAGGACAACCTGTGGTAAGTGGTCGTAGGTTTATCCTAAAAAATATAGATGCGCTGTTAAAAAAAAAAGGAAACAAGATCAATCAAAAGCATTGATACTTAGCTTAAAACATAAAGATTAAACATGTCACAAAGAACATAGCATGAAAAAAAGACCCTAGACAGCTAGAGACTGTACAAGGCAACAAACAGAAACATGTTTTTTTGGATTGTGACAACAAAGCCAAAGGACACACAGTGTGTGTGTTGTTGACTTATTTCATAGTTCAAACACGACCATCCCATAAGGAGTCGGTACAAACCTCAGTTTTAGCAGATGTCAAGAGACGGTAAACATCATCAGGTGGGCTCAACCCCAGTGAAGAAGCCCTGTTCCAGCGGTCAATTCTCTTCATCCCAACGCATGGCCCGTACGCCATGTTCATGTCGAATTGCCTTAATACCTCTTCATTTGCATCTTGATTCTCTGGTGACCAAAAAAAGCAATATTTTGAAATCACAGATACAAAACACAAGCAATTTTCACATTCAACATTTCAAATACATATTAACCTATGAAACACTACAAATTTGGAAACAACATTGGTAAAATAATTCAACTATCGCAAATCAAACAAGCTATATACAAACACTTATGAAGTGATGCTCAAAACATAATCAGTTTTAAGTAGAGAACTACAATAAACACATAAGCACTTATACGTTTCGGCTTAAATGTAATACTTAAGATGTTTTTTAATTATTTATTTTTTATAAAATTTGTAACATACAACACTTTGAAATCAATCAATATAAACAACAAAGTTATTTTCAACTAACAATATGTTTTAGTTCTAGTTTCTTGTAATCGAAACCAAAAACAGCATTAACATTCATCACTAGAGTTACAGCAAGCTCTCATTTTCAGTAGAAGAAAGTCATAAACAAGCACAGTAGATGCATTTTGACAGTTTTGAATATGTTTTCACTGAATCAAATTGTTAGCTACACTAAACTCTACAACAATTATCATCGATTAACGAATAACCAAATGAATCTCCATTAACGAAGTTCTACAACGAACTTAACATCCGATTCGTCATCATAACATTCGACCCAAATGCAAAATTACAAAACCCTAATTACACAAAACACGATCCGATCCCTAAATAACGATTAGTCGTTCATAATAGTAGTTAACTGACCTTGAAGATCGAGAGAACCGTGGGCTACAAGAGCAGGAGGTTGTGCGATATTCGCACCAAAACTGGCAGCATTCTTCGACTTCGATTTCGATTTGCTAGACGATGGTTTAGTGATTCCTGCGTTCTTCTTCTTCTGCTTGTAGAATCCCTTCATGTCTGCGGACGAAGCCATTTGATTTGATCGATTTTGAAACCCTAATTTTGTGATTCGTGCTTTGAATTTGAAATTTGAATAACAAAAGGGGGAGTGATTGTTGGAGTATATATGTATGTATGACGGGTGGTTTCTAAATTTACACTGTTTCCCCCTGTATATAGAAGGAAATGCAGATTTGACCATAAACTTTGAGGGTCTCAAAAAGGCTTTTATTAGCTACATTATGCTATTACACAAACACTAACGTAAGTGACCAATAATCTTTTTTCTTTCTTTTTTCCTAATTGAGTCCTTTAAGGTTGGTTATAGACACATGGGTGAGAATTGTAACCAAAGATTTCCAAGTGGTGCAACGGTTTATATCTTTTTTTTTTCTCGCAAACAACTTAAGTTCTACTGCTAATACATTCACAATGCTAATACGTTTCTAATATTATTGGTAACAAATTTTTATATTTTAAATAAAACTAGACTGTTTGAAAGTTAAAACTGACCCAAACAAAATCCACCAAGTGACTATTGGTTGCTTTCATAATTTGTTTAGCGAATATGTAACTTTTGATAAGAATGAGCTCATTAGAGACTTATTAGAATTTTCAAACATCTATAACATCTTATTAACAAATGTTGCTGGTCAATAGGAATATGAGAAGCCACTCGCGTTCTTACTAAAATATTTGCTTTTTAATTGTTATTAACAAAATGGGTCGTGATTGAGTTTGTTAAAACTCTTTCTTATAACCTATATCACGCTATCACATAAGTTCAACTCCTATAAGATTTCCTTCTCCTTTTTTTGGAGGGGTTTGCTTTTTATTTAATTTTCTTATCTTTTTCATTTAAAATCATTAAGGCGCAACATACAATGCATAATACTGTTTCCTATTTATCTATTGATCTTTTGAGCTAAGTCGTCGTAACCTCATACTTTTACTTTAACCATTTAACCACGTTAATGTCACAACTGTAACGCACATAACAAAGTTTGCAAATACTTTCTACTACGTGGAGGTGGAAAAAATCGGTTTGTAATCCTATATGTTGTAACATGAATTAACCTGTTCAAACCTAAGGGTGCAAACGAGCCGAGCTACTTGCGAGCTACTCGAGATTGGATCGATAAAAAACTAGAAACGAGCGGGGCCTTATCGAGCTCGAGCCGAGCCCGAGCCTAAAAAAAAAGCTCATTTAATTATCGAACCCGAGCCTGTGCTTCACATATTGAGCCGGTTCGCGAGCCTAAACGAGCTTTTTACGTATATATTTTTTATTTAGTTTATTAAATTCTTTTATGTAAATAACTTTTATTTTATATAAAATTATGATAAAACAATTATATAATATGTATGATGGTATATAAAATATAGAATTATAATTATGTATAAAATTAAATATAAAAATATTAAAAAATAATAACTAAATAATAAACGAGCCGGGTTGAGCTTGAAAAGGTATTTGACGAGCCGAGCTCGAGCTCTGTCTTAAGCAAAAATGAGTAGAGCTCAAGGCTACATGAGCTCGGCTCGACTCGACTCTTTCGCACCACTATTCAAACCTGGAATTAATTAGTCAAAACCCTATTTCCTACCTGTTTTCAAAAAATAAAATTAAGTCAAAGCCCCTTAAGAACGGATTTGACAAAAAACTAATATTGGTTTTTGTTAACTAAACCCAAACAGGTTTGTCTAACTTGTCATGCCAACTGTTATATATTAGTCTGTTCGTTGTTTTGTCCTTTACAAAATCGCGTTCTGCCGCATTACTGACTTCATTATCGCTTACGAGAATTATTCCCTTTTTTTAATTCTAGTCTGTAAACAGTGCTTAAAATCCATGAGCTTTGATGCTAAATTGCTAATCAATGTGATTATGTATGAATTTCACAAAACAATACCATAATTTAGTTCATGAGAAAATTGCATAAATAGTCCCTATGTTTTGCTCAGATTGCACGTTTAGTCCCCAGGAACAAAAAATTGCAAACTTAGTCCAAAGTTGTGTTGGATGGTTGCATAAATGGTCCATGTGGTTAATTCACCTCAGTTAGTAGGGTTAATTGAGGGTATATGTGTCATTTTCCACTCTGTTTAATGGCAAACAATTGTCCTGAGAAGTGACGGTGTTGGAGTCGTGTATTGGGGAATCGAGTGATTGTCTCCGGATTCCAGCAATCACCGGAAAGCTCAACGATACGTGACCCGCATGGTGTCAATGAATCTGACGACTGACAGCGCTGAAGTCGTGTACTAGGAATCAGGTGATTCTCGCCGGAAGCCTCCAAATGAGAAGGAGAATCACTCGATTGACAACCGGTTTGATTCGGACCTTTTTGTTTCATCAGTCATCAATAATTGAGTTTAGCTGTGATTCAAAGGCTCTACACTTTCTTCAATTTGGAGAAAATTTAAGGGGATGTTCGGGGCCCTACACTTTCTTCAATAATTGACTTTAGTTGTGATTCATGTTTATGAACCTTCAAGAACGCTAAAAAAAAGTCAAGGTTTGTTTGATTCGTTTAATAGAGTTGAGAAACAATATTTATTGTTTTCATAGTTTGCTTGAATCGAAGTCTGATTAATTCCTTGCTTAAAGTTCATGGTGATATGTTGTTAAAACTTAATGGCAACTTTGACTTAATGGCCACTGTTTTTCTATTGCATTTTGATAATTAATCATATTATACTTATCCTGTTTGGTATTATCTGTTTTCAAGTCCATCACACATCTGCAACTACCAGATCTAATGACAACTTTGACTTCCAGATGAGCTGGGAAACAATCTTAGTTAAATGCATAATGGAGTGCATAATGTTTGAAAATTGGTGGTTTAAAATGATCATCTATCAATGTTAGACCCTTAAATGCAATGTACTTTGTTTTATTTTTTATTTGTGTGTGATTAATGATTTTGCAAAAAGATGGTGACTTGAAGCTTACTGAATTGGATTGAACTCATGTGAACTTTTGTTACTTTCAGAACCCTGGGTGTGGATTATTCAGATGGGTTGATCAACCAATGTGCAAGAGGAGTGTGGAGATCATTCCTGCCCTGTTGAGGAACAAAAACAAACTCTAGTTTGAAGTTAAAAAACTACATTCACAAAATCAGTTGAAGAGCATTGTCATTTTTTCCTTGTTGGTAGCAATAAGGATTATGTTGTTTTTGTTAGTTTGTCTAGTATTGAAACTCATGAGCTATGAAGCTCCTTACTTGTAATGTAATGCATTTAACCATGTTTAATGAAAGTGTTGTTTATGTATTATGCCTAATGAGCAATTGTTAGATTGTAGTTTTTGTTTTGTGTATCCATTTGGGTGAATTCCTAACTGCGATCGAAGAGAGCATTCAACAGTAGCATTTTGAAGTGGTACTTTTGTGGATTTGTTCAAATTAATGGGTTTTTATCTAGCAATTGTTAAGATTATAGTTATTGTTTCTTTTAGCCGATTCAAAATGGGTTTGTTCTAAAACTAAATAAAGTGGCATTCAAGTGGGCATTGAACAGTAGCCAAAGGCGAAACTTACACTGCAATTTGAAGCCTGCAATAGTAGCCAAAGGCATAATTTCCAGGCCTTTGATCACTAATTTGCAGACTTTTTAGTCACTAATTTAGTGACAACTTTTAGCCAAAATTTTACAGATAATTTGCAGGTCTTTAGTCATTGTTATTACCCAAAATTTGCAGGCCATTACTGCACTATATTACAACACTAATATACAAGAGCCATTGGACTTTTCAACCCATTTTGACCAATATTACAAAAGTGGACTAAATTATAACAATAACATATAAGAGCCATTGGATATATTCGACCCATTTTGACCCATATGCACAAAAAGAACAATAACATACATTAAAAGTGGACAAAAAGAACACCACCATAATGAATCTTGAGAGAAAACAAGTAAGGTTGTCCTGATGAACATTAAACATAACACATTCAAACATAAGTAGGGTTAGGATTGTTAAAAATCACGTTTTTGAACCAAAATTAGCATGAACAAAAGATAATACGTACCATAAATCTCGTCCGGTAATAGTTCACAGTTTGATTGCCTTAGAACCCAATGCATATCGACTAATCAAAAGTGATGAAGGATGTAGATGTTGTTGATTAGAAGAATATTCGAAGAAAGTGAGTCGCATGTCATGCAAGTTATTGTCGTGGATGAATGTTGAAGGATCGCAGGTCATGCAAATTGGCAAATTGTTCACATGGAGATTTGAAGAAGATGAGTCGTAGAGAGATCAACGTCAGGTGTTTTTGAAGTCTGCTATTTCTTTATTAGGGTTTTTTTTATTTAAAAAGACATAAAAGCCCTCACATGTGTGTCACATGACAACTATTTTCATTAAAACTAACAATGAATTAACGGTAGGGATTATTTATGCAACCATCCAACAAACTTTGGACTAAATTTGTAATTTTTTAATTCCTGGGGACTAAACGTGCAATCTGAGCAAAACATAAGGACTATTTATGCAATTATCTCTTTAGTTCATCATCAATTAGGGGCATTGACTTAAATTTGTTCATCTAATAAAAAAAGTTGACCTTCCACTTCATGGTTTTATTCTATATTAATTGCTTATTAATTTGTTACTTTTTAAACCTTTTCTTAAGGCTCGTGCTTGTGCATATCGAAAGATGTGCAACTTTGTTTCTACGTCTTTTCTTCTACTGATAACAATTTGCAATCTGATGTATATTAACTTCACCAATCCAAATTAGTCACGTTAAACAAAGATTATACACACTTTGTTTAGGAAGAATAACTTTCTGGTTGGACAATTAGATAATCTAAGGAAGTCTTACTCATCATTATATGCTCCTGATAAGGATAAGTTTCTCAAGGTTGTTGATAGAGTAAAATCCATTAGAAAGAAGACCAAAAAATCAGAGTTTCCTCAAGCTGTTGGAATAGTTATGTTACTTTAAAAGTTATTACGATGGACGCTTTGGCTATGCGAGGGGTAGCCGCTTCATCAATGATTTGTGTAGGGTTTAGGGAGTAGTAC